>VXBQ01001306.1:553674-574556 GCA_013400175.1 Phainopepla nitens | reverse complement strand
GGTGTCGGCTGATAGGATTCCCGACGAGCGGAGAGAGAGCGTATCGGCTGATGGAAAGTGCCCCGGGGACCGGTCGGAGAGAGTAGGGGGGTGTCCGGTGGCGGAGAGGAGCTCGAGGAGGGCCTGGAAGGGGCGGTGGTGGGGAGGCCGGCGGGGCCTGTCGGAGCCGGCTGCAGCCCGGCCGGTGGGGCCCGGTGGGCACGGCTGACGGCGCCCGCCCGCAGGGCCATGGCGCAGTTCCTGTTCGAGGCGGACCTGCACGGGCTGCTGAAGCTGGACACGCCGATCCCGAACGCGCCGCCTGCGCGATGGCAGCGCAAGGCCAAGGAAAGCGGCCCTGGGCCCAGCCCCGTCGGCGTGTCGCCCATGAAGCCGGCCAATCGCTGCCACAGCTCCAGCAAGACGCCGTCCAAGACACCCGGTGAGCGCCGTGCACCAGCGGCAGAGGCTGAGTGCGGGAGCCTCGCCCAGCCTGCTTGTCTATAGCCGTGAGGCTCTGGGCTCCCTGGCACGCTGCCCCAGCGGCTTTCTGGTCAGGCAGGAGGAGGTGGCTGTGCTCCTGGTAATCACCCACCTCCTTCCCACCATGAGGGGCAAAGCTCTGAGCACTGGAGCTGGTGAACTGCTGATCTCCCAGCTGAGCCTTGCTGGCACAGCTGCATGTTGGGACAAGTGTGGGCGGGACTGTCAGCTGACAGCTTTACATCCTGTTACGGTGGTTTTGTATCCTCCCCCCATCTGTGGACACTGGAATTGTTGCACTAGACCGAGGAGTTGTCTCCTGACTGTCCCTAACAGGAGCTTGGTGGCAGGAGGGGGAATATAAGTTAGTTGTGATGGGGTGGCATGAGATACCACAGTCCTGCTTGTCTAGAACTTGTGTGGTGGGCGTGATGTGAAGAGTGCTGGGTTTGCTCTCGTGAAAGCTCTAATACAGGCTGTTAAATAGCTGTGAGACAATATTGTCATATGCGAATGCAGGTAAATCTGGATCAAAAATTCAAAGCACTCCCACAAAGGCTGGGGGGGATCGCTACATTCCCAACCGCAGCACTATGCAGATGGACATGGCAACTTTCCTGCTAACCAAAGAGAATGACCCTTTTGAGGAATCTCCTACCAAGAAGGTGAGCATGTTGCTAAGTTACAATTACTTTAACAACCACTACCAAACACCTAATCCTTCCTGCCCCTCTACAGGAAAGTAAACTATAGGTTCTATCAAGTGGACACGCGGGACTGACAAGCCCTAGCCATCACTACTTGCACCTCTGGGCTTCAGGAGCCTAGGATGAGGCTGAAGCTGTAGAGACTGCCACGCGCTCTAGCCTATGCTGCTTCTGGGAGCAAAATTTAGCTTTTGACTAATGAGGCTTTAAAATATAGCAGGCAACAAGAACGCAAAGCTGTGAGCCTATGCAAAGTGAAACTGCTGGTGGTAGCTATTCTAGGACAATGTCTACACAGGGAACACTTCTGGAATGTTTTATACTGTGTTCTGAAATCTGTTTATGAAGCATTTGGTCGCTTGTGGCTGTGGCTTTTCCCACTGGCAATAACACTGAATTTGCCATTGTATGAAAATGTATGCAGGATAATGAGTGAAAGTCTGAGGAAAAACTGCTTTGACCTGCCTGTCTGTGGCTGACCCTTGCAGCACAGTTGAACACCTCCTGATTCTAAGAGAAGGGGACTTAGGTGTCTGTTTTAACTGCAGTGTGGGAGTTGTTTTAAATGTATCACACTGAGGGTGATTTGTCTCTATAGGAGCAACAGAAAGCCTGGGCAATGAATCTGAATGGTTTTGATGTAGAAGAGGCCAAGATCCTCCGCCTGAGTGGAAAACCACAGAACGCTCCAGAAGGTATGATACAGGGTCTGTGTGAGCTGAATCACTGGAGAAGATCTGGTCAGGGGAACAGCAACACAGAGGCTGTGTGTGGTCATAGGAGAAATCAACTGGTTTCTGGGAGCTATACACACAGGAGTCTCCTTTCTTAGGGTTCCTGAGACTGAGGGAAGGCATAACAGTTACAGTGAATTTATTTTGGAAAGTTGCTGTGACTGATAGTTGCTCACCTGTACTGCAGGTTGCAAACCTTCATGAGGTTTCTAAGAGCATCAAACTCTCTGCTCTGCAGTTTCTACCTTAACTGTAACTAAACGTAAAGGGATACAAAAATTCAAGTGTTTGGGTTAAATTTGTTTCCATGAATGAGGAAATTGTAGCCCACCCTGTTTCAGCAGTTCATGCTGCCAGTGGTGTTAGCACAGTGCACTCTTGTATCTCTTAAAACTTTATTTGCACTCCAAGAGATTCCTAGTTGGGTGAGCAACACTCAGCTGGGAGGAAACTAAATCAGGTTAACAAACCTGTTCCTCTGCACACAGGCTATCAGAATAACCTGAAAGTGCTGTACAGTCAGAAAATGACACCTGGATCCAGCAGGAAGAATAGCAGATACATTCCCTCAATGCCAGACCGGATCTTGGATGCACCGGAGATCCGCAATGACTACTGTAAGTAGGCTGCAGGGTTGAGTGCTGGGCATCCAGAACATTCTGCGCTGGAGTGCTGTTCCTAGGACAGTGTAACTGGGCAGTTTGTATTATTTTATGCACCCAGGCGAACACAGACCACTTCCAGAGTGTCCCTGTGTAGCCTTACAGGAACAGTGCTCTAGGGAACTGTGTAGATGACTTGGAGCAGGGTTCCTGACCCCACCAGCTGGGCACAGTGACACCCCCAAGGCTGCCCTGTACTCGTGCATGCGTGCACATGTGCACACACACCTGCTGCCTCAGCACGGGTGAAGGGCAGGGCTCTCTAGGTAAGCATGGTGTGGTCTGAATTGCTCTTTCAAATTGTAGATCTGAATCTCATAGACTGGAGCTCCCAGAACTTCCTGGCAGTGGCTCTGGACAACTCTGTTTATCTGTGGAATTACGCTTCCGGGGAGATTATCCAGCTGCTGCAGATGGAGCATCCCGATGTTTACATTTCCTCTGTCTCATGGATTAAAGAAGGAAACTACCTTGCTGTTGGCACAAGTAGTGCTGAGGTCCAGGTGAATGCAGGAGTAAAACTAGAGGTGTTTTCTAGGGATTGACAGAACTGTGGGGCTTGAGGACAAAAGCTTGGCTGGCAGAGGAAGGATGCCACACACCTGGCTTGTCTTTCCTGGTGTGGGTTGGAACTGCCCCAGCCAAGTGCAGTGTGCACGGCAGGGCTTGTTTTTGGGGTTTTCTGATAAATGATGTACCTTCTGTGCCATAGTCATGAGATAAACATTTTCCCTGTTCCCTTACTGAGAAGGCTGAATGCCAGAGCCTGTGCAGTGATGTTCCTAGGACATAGCAACAGGACTGGATTTCCTCTGGAGAACTTTTTGCTTTGCCTCTCTAGCTATGGGACGTTCAGCAGCAGAAACGTCTCCGAAACATGACCAGCCATTGTGCCCGTGTGGGAACACTCAGCTGGAACAGCTACATCCTTTCCAGGTAAAGCAGTGGGTCAAGGGCAGTTATTGCAAATTCCTATCCCTCAATCTCTGCATGGGGTGGGTTAGGAATGGCAGAGAGAAGTTTCTGTCCTGGCTTGGGATTCTTATTCAGCCTTATCTGTTGGGATTGTGAGAAGGCCTCTATTCTGTATTGCACTTTGTGCTGAAGTTGTAAAGAGCTTGTGTGGGCGCTTCACTCACATCAACAGACCAGTGTTGCTGGCAACACTGGTTGAAATCCAGTGGCAGGTACAGCAGTCTTACAACAACAAAAATGGATTTGGATGAAAATGTCAGCCTGACCCTGCAAGCCTTCTCTTCTCTCTGCAGTGGGGCACGGACTGGCCACATCCATCACCATGATGTTAGAGTGGCTGAGCATCATGTGGCCACCCTTACTGGCCACACACAGGAGGTGTGTGGACTCAAATGGTCTCTAGATGGCCGCTACCTGGCCAGTGGTGGCAATGACAATCTGGTGAATGTCTGGCCATGCACCCAAGGTGGGGGTGGAGACTTTGCTCCTGTACAGACCTTCACTCAGCACCAGGGTGCTGTCAAGGTGAGCACAGGGCTGCCATGGGAAGATGTCTGTGTGCAAGGCAGTTGTGCAGTACTGGCTGGGTGCAGGTTGCCTCTTGCATGTCTTAAAATGAACTCTTCTCTCTCAGGCTGTGGCATGGTGCCCATGGCAGATGAATGTTCTGGCCACTGGAGGTGGCACTAGTGACAGACATATCCGCATCTGGAACGTGTGTTCTGGCGCCTGCCTCAGTACTGTTGATGCCCATTCCCAGGTGAGATATGAACATTAGCTTGGAGACAAACACCTTCTGGCAGCACACCTACACAGAGCTGCTGGCTCCTCAGGCCCAGAGGCATGGGAAAGGAGGAGACCATGCTCACCTCTGTGTGGTGAGCATCAGCACAAGCAGCTTGTCTTACCTATGCTACTGCCTCTTCTCAGGTCTGTTCTATCCTGTGGTCAACAAACTACAAGGAGTTCATTTCAGGCCATGGCTTTGTACAGAATCAGCTGGTTATATGGAAGTATCCAACAATGACCAAGGTTGCAGAGCTGCAAGGTAGGTGGACAGGACCTGGGTGGGTGGGGGCCTATTAGAGGTGGAAGGCAGCTGCACTCCTTGGTTTGAGTGCTCACACAGGAGTAAATGGGCATGTGCTGATCAGCTCGGCCCTGACTGCACACTCTTCTTCCTCAGGTCATACTGCCAGAATTTTGAACCTGACCATGAGCCCTGATGGTACAACAGTGGCTTCAGTAGCTGCTGATGAAACACTACGGCTCTGGCGCTGCTTTGAAATGGACCCCATAAAGAAGAAGGAGAAAGAGAAGGCAAACAGTGCCAAAAGCAGTATTATTCACCAGAGTATCCGCTGAGAGCACTGGGTTGTTGTGGGGAGGGGGATATTTGGTTTACACGCTGTACAGTATTTTAAATGTTAATAAACTGCTTAACTTGACTTTTTCTTTATGGAGTCTGAAGGAAGAAACAGACGTGTCCTTCTCCCTGAGGGTGGGGATCTGGGTTCTTTATGGCCAGTTTACAGGCACCTTGAGCCTAGCACAGCCTAGCAGAAGGATGCTGGTGCAAGGGCTGTACTGATAGATGTCACCTGCCCCAGCTCTATGCTGACTACAAGCACAGCAGCTCCACCCCAGGCTCAACTGAAAGCACGGCACCTCTGTGGCCTCAGTTTCTGTTGTGTCCTGTGGCTCCGCAGGCAGCCCTCAGTTTGTCTGGTTAGCTACAGGCAGCCATCAGTGCCTGCTTATGGTGCTGCAGTAGAATAGCTACTGTTGCAGACTGAGTTGCTATTGGAAAAAAAAGAGAGGGAAAACATCCAGCAGCAGCTGTACTCACCCCAACGGCCAGAAAGGGGTGGCACTGGCATAAAGCCTGATGCAAAACAAAAGGTTAGTTTACACTGCACAGCCAGCCTCGGTATCATGCAAGAGCCATACAAAGCACCACCAACCCTGTGCTCAGCCTTCAGTCACGTATTCTTCCAACAACTCTGATCTGTCCTCCCCTCCTGCTGACAGAAAGCCCTGGTGCCCTTGCTGAGGCCTCATGCAGGGGATCAGACACCACAGCTCAGCTGACATTTTTTAGAGCTTGCCTCCCCTGCACTTATGAAAAATGCCTTTTTTCTAGGCTGAATTGTGCTGGAACAAGTTGCAGGAGACATATTTGAGCCCTTACCTGACCAACAGCCAGTTCAGCCATGCTGCTCTGCATGGTGGAGCCACAGTGTCTGAGGTTGTAGGGCTGCACCAGACCCATCAGGCCTGTCCTTCAGCTGCACCGGCATTGCCAGGGGCTGCTGGGGACGCTGCACAGCTGATAAGCACCTTGGTGTGTGCAAAGTAGCTCCATCAAGCCTGTGCCTCCCATCAGCCCTCAGTGATTAGCTGAGGGTGGATTATTAACTGTTTTCACTTTCCCCTCAGCACAGTACCACACTGTACCTAGCACCGGCTCTGCCTCCTGAGCTTTACACCAGCTGGAACCTTCAAAGGTTCCAGGTTGTGCTCTGCCAAGGCCATGAGAGTGTAACCACACCTACCAGAGCACCCCCCCCCACACATAGCTGATAGCGGGGGCACAGTCTCAATAAAACAGCAGCTGAGCCCAGGACCTTCCCAGCAGCGCTGCCTGTGCATCCCCATTTGGCCACTTGGGAAAGATCACAGGAGGTCCAAGGAAGGAGCTCTCCCTCTTCAGACACAAATCCTAGGGCCACAACTGTCTCTAATGGGGGAAGCAGGCAGGAACCCAGATGCAAGGTTGGGCTCTTCCCCAGAGCTGTGCTGCTGTTTCAGGAGCCCTGCCCCACACCCCTGCACTTTAGTGCTGGGAGTTAGCACAGACTTGCCCTGTAGGCCCAGAGCTGATTAGGCCTTCCCTGGTCCCTGACGTGGAAGGGAGGCTTTATATGCCTCAAAGCTGCTGTTAATTTTTTCACTCCCCTGTAAGAGCAGCACAGCTTTCTCTGACAGGCTCTTTCTCCTTAACACATACCCCACCCCCAGATGCTGTGCATTACACAGCCCTTGATGGTCCTCTGGGCATTACTAGAGGGTAATGATATTGCAGGGTCTTTGGCCCCATGCTGGTCCCTTACAGTCCTGGAGTGAGGGGAGGAACAGAGGAAGGAAGTGGGCACTGATCCAGCAGGCCCAGTAAACACAGCCCTATAAGGTGTGAATTCAGTTCACAGCATGACAGCGTATTAATTACTAAGTGCCATGGCCAGCCCATAGAAGAGCACAGCTACCAGGAACAATTGGAGGAAGGGAGAGCAGAGCACATGCAGGGAACAGCCCAGTCTAAAATACCAAGCATAAGTAGTTCAAAGCATTGTTACTATTTTGGGCAAAAGCAAAGACAGTCCTGTCTTTACGAAGAGTCAGAGTCAGCTGGAGGGGAGAAGGAAGCTTGACAGGAAAAGGTCCATGTTAGCTGGACCATCACCTACAGCTCCTGAAGTGATGACTTCTGAGCACTGAACTAACATTACACACCACTTCAGCATGGACAAGAAAAAATTCTCATCCAAGTCTTTACTGCCAGAGAAGCATCAACAAC
The DNA here is from genome assembly GCA_013400175.1 of Phainopepla nitens. Classification (NCBI taxonomy): domain Eukaryota; kingdom Metazoa; phylum Chordata; class Aves; order Passeriformes; family Bombycillidae; genus Phainopepla; species Phainopepla nitens. The sequence continues at coordinate 567,439 of VXBQ01001306.1, read as the reverse complement.
TGGAAGAACACAGCACAGTGCAGCAGCCAGATCCCACTTTATAACTTGCACACAAGGACATCGAGCGCTGTAGATGAGGGCGATATCTGTGAGTAGTTTAGGCATACTAATCACACCAGTTCAGGGGTCACTTGAAGATGCTTTCTGACATTTCAGAGCATGGCCTTGAGGCGTACAGCAGCCCAGGTCAGATCAGGAGAGCTGTCTCACACCAAGCTCTGCTCCAGGGCTTTGGCTGGACAGCCACCAAGGCCATCCCACCCCACAAGCAGACCTACAGTGAAACTCAGCATCTGGAGGCTGCTGCTCTAACACATTCCTCCCAGCCACAAGCTGCCCAGCTGGCTCTCCACTCTTCTTCCCAGGCTTGAGTCAGCACCCAGGCTGGCCTCTGCTCAAGAGGGCCCCAGTCATGGGGTGGTGGGGAAGGCAGCCCCGCACCCCCAACAGCACTGAAGGGACACCAGAATGAGACAGCTGGAAAGATAACAGAGCCCAGCCAGGCAAAGATGCACTTCTGTAGCAAAAGCAAGGCAGCAACAACATCAACCTTCCTCTCACCAACCTGAGCTACATTCTGCACAGCTCCATGCTGCTGGGGCATTCACAGATGGCAGCAGTTTTTGCTTTGGCAGATGCAGTAAGCTACAAATTGCTGTTTCCCAAGCACTCAAGTTTCCAAAGCCCTATTCCCTCCTCTGCTATACCTCAAATCCCCATGATTTCTGAAAAGCAGCAGTTCTTCCTGGGCAGGTGGCCCAGGGCCCAGCCCACACCTACACTCCACCTCAGCCATTTTTTGACAGGGTGGAGTCACTTTCACAACAGAAGCCTTGACACACGTCCAGCCCTGAGCACTGCTCTACCAAAACACTTGGAAACAATCTGCAATCTGCTTCATCAGCACACAGCTATCACCCTCTTCCCTGAGCACAAACCTGCTACACAAGCTGCTTCTCCCAGCCCTGCCTCCAACCACGCTGCACAGGACCAAGCACCTGGAACAGCTTTTGCTTACATTAAGCCCAGAAAACAAGAGGACAGAGCCATTTCTCCTTCTGTTTGTTTATTTGTGATAGAAGAGCAGCCCAATCTGACAGGGCCTGGCTCCTTCACCTCGTCCTCGAGGCCATTAGCATGTTTTGGTTACAGCCAGAGCAGGTGACAGGCACCAGGCCAGGAGAGCTGCTGCACTGCCCTGCTGAAGGGCAGAGCACATCTTCATGCAGGCCCAGTCAGATCCATAGAGACAAGAGGTGCTCACTCTTGCATCGCAGCCGAGCACACTAAAACCACCCTCTAGTGTGCTCAGGCTAGGCCAGGGCAGAGCTGGTCCCAAGCAGGAGAGCACCCAGGAGCTGATATTAGGGGCACTTATTGCTCAAGTCTTGAATTTACAGGAATGGAAGTGGTCCAAGACTAAGCTGAGCTTGGTCTCCCCCACTCTGGAGCAAGCCACCAGCTGCCATAGAGGATCAGGTAAGTGTGGCTTAAGCACACACTGAGCACCCAGCCCAGGCACAAGAACAGCAAGGCAACCTGGGCTTATCATGTGGGGGAAGCCTTTCAGGCTGTCACAGCCCCTGCTATGTAGTGGGCACAGGGCATGTGTACCGTACTGGGCAGGTGGGGGCCCTTAAGTCCCATAAGTACTGCCCCTACGTTCTCCACAGACACCTGGGCACAGATATGCCAGGGCAGGACTCCCAAGCTGGGCACACAGGGACCAGAAGGGACATGCAGCACTGTGGCATGGAACAAAGTGGCACGAGGCATCGTAGAGCAGGAGCACTCACACATGAGCTGGCAGTAACAAGCAGCCTGGGATGAATCTGCTCATCCACACAAGCTCTTGTGAGACAGGGAAGAGGAGAGGGCACCAGGACAGGAAGCGGTCTCTTCTTTTGGTCCTACTCAGAAGGAAATGGCCCCTAGGCAGAAGAGCCAGATGTAGGCACTTGGGGAAAGTTCCTTTGGAAACACTGGAATGGGACTACAGCCCCACAGCTGTGATGCAGGCAGCTGCCTCTCTGCTCAGCAACACAGAAACAGCACAAGCCCTCCCAGGAGCAGAAGTGGCCCATGGCTGCTGAGAGCAGAGGGGCTGAGCATGCAGACAGGGGACAGCAGGACTGGGCACAGGGGTACAACAGTCTGTAGGCACTTGACTTGGCTAGTGGCACCCAGGAGCAGAGGGACAGGTCCCAGCTGCCTCTGCCCCGGGGCTCTCATTGGCTCTGGGAGCACTTTATCCTCTAGTTGGCTTTGACCTTGCCATTGGTGACAGTGCCATTTTCATGGATGCTGCTACCGTTGTGCTGGGCTGCTTGTTGAGCCACCCTGGGCAACCGTTTGCCCTTGGTGTAGGACTGGTACCAAAAGTTGGAGAAGAGGATGAAGAATATGGTCCCATAAATCCAGATAAGGTGAATGAAGATGGGGAACTGGTACTGGCAGTCAGGCATGAAGTAATACTGGGAGATGTGGATGGAGACAATCACAAACTGTGCCTGGGAGCAAGGCAGAGTAAGAACAAGTTATTTATGGGAGCAGGGTCAGGGAACCCACTAGAGACCTTATTTTTAGAGGCAACACCTAGGCTCCAGCCTGAAGCAGAGGTCCTTATAGTGAGGCAGTCAGCAGTAGCTGGAAGAGGGAGGCAGAGGTCTCAGAGCAGCATATGCCTCTCACCCTCCCAACATGGCTGAAGCCCAGGAGCTGAACAGCACCCACATCCCAACCAGGCTGGTAGGGCTGTCAGAGGCCCACAGTGGGGCAGAGCTGCTAAAATCTCAGAGCAATATGCTACAGAGGAGACAATTACTGCTGCTGGCTGCACCTTTCAAAGGTACAAGGGCTGGCCTGGCCTTCACATCAGGCACATGCTCTGCTCCACTGCACAGACTCACCAGCTGGATGGCTGTGATGTGCTTCTTCCACCACAGGTACTTCTGAAAGGCAGGTCCTGCTGCTGACAGCCCATAGTAGAAATACATGACAACATGCACCATGGAATTGATCATGGCATGGAATGAGCCCATTCCCCCTGTTAAGATAGATTTTTCTTAGTGTAAATCAATATTCCACAGCAATCAGCACTACACAGAGCTGCTAAGAGCACAACAGGGCCAAAAACCCCTTCTCAGCATGTTGGGGTATCCCTACCCAATCTGTGCACCAAGACAGTTGCCATCTTACCTGGACCAAACTTCGCTCCCCACCACCAACTCCATGGCAGAACAGAGTGGTGGAAAAGGTGCAGGAATGTGACCTGTTCATTCTTCTTCCGCAGGACAAAGATCACCTGCAATGAAAGCCCAGCAGCATCAAGGACCTGCAGCCCTGGGAACATCTCAAGCAGGTTGGGCCACTAATTCAGTGTCTGATTTCAGTGATTCTTCCCTTCCTCCACACTCATTGTCATCACCCATTAGGTCACCTCACAGCTTCCAGAGCTGTAGCACGTAAAGAGTGGCCTCAGCATTAATATTCTGGAGTGGCCTCCTTGGCAGTGATGCCAGACAGAAGCACTACCAGGTCAGACTGGAAGAGCTGCAAAGGCACCTACCCCGAATACACTGGGCCTCAACTCCCCGCCCAGGAAGCGGTGACAAGGCCTTCTCAGTAACTCACCGTGTCAGTCAGTTCGATGAACTTGGAGAAAACAAAGAGCCAAGCAACACTGACCATCTGTAACAGAACAGGTTAATGTTAGAGACCCACCTCAGCCTGAACAAACCCAGTGAGTGAAGGGCTTCATATAGTTACCCTGGCATGAAACCAAGGCCCAGACACTGCACATTCTCTGCCTCAGGAATGGCAGGAGCTGTGACCCTGCTGTCCAAACACGAGCATTAAAGGCCATCTCCACTTATCAGGAGAGGGACGAGAACTCACCCTGAGGGCCTTGGGGTCCTGTGAGAAGTCCACAGGGTCACATCGCCAGGTGTACCCAGTAAGCCACCCTGCCATCAAGAACTGCAACAAGAGCATCATCAGGCCAAACACATCACTCACTGCACATCGAGCTCTGCACAGAAGGGCAGGGAACAGCTAGAAAAAGGGCTCCCCATCACCCACACAGCCTGCACACGCTGCTTTACACATGCCCGACCAAGCTACCGACAACTCACCTCATAGACTATGTAAAGTGAGAGTCCCACCAGAAAGAAGTTGTATAGCACCATGAACTTCTTCAGGTTTAAAGGCTTCCTGTTGGCCATTAGCCGGGGACCCAAGGATAGGACAAAGTAGACATATCCCAGAAGGATGCCCATCACAAGGAATGGGGACTGCATCAGTGGATAATCAGCGATGCGGGGGTCTGCAGGAAGAGCCACAGTGCAGAGCAGTTAGCATCCACACCCCAGCCTGCTGCCAGAACTGCTGCTGCCACTGTGGAGGCAAGGGCACGGCAACCCTGTTCTAGGACACGAGTGCCAGTAGGGAAGCAGTCTGGGAGCAGAGGCTGGTGAAGTCAGCCAGACTCAGCACAGTATAGCCTGAAGCCATGCTGCAGGGCAGCCTGGAGATCTTCTGCCCAGGAGAGCACAAGTGCTTCAAAATGATTTGCATAGGCACTGAGGCAAGACACCCTCATAACAGGCAGCACAAATACCCCAAAGTTGCATCTGTGCAAGGGCAAAGACAGGATGCAGTTAGACCCAGGGATGCTCCAGGGATGACACACCACCCCCCAGTGCCTCTGGCAGTAAAGCATGTAGTGCTACATGTCCGATAGCTGGCAGAGCCAAACGCTCACCTGCTTTCTTCATGAAGTCCTGATACACAGTCACAATCCCCTCCATGGTGGTGGCAGTATCTCTGTGGAAAGAGGCAGGGAAGATCAAGTAGCTGCTTTCCCAGGAGGGCAGCCTGCAGAGCATAGCCCTGCAGATCAGCCAACTCCAAGCCCAGTTTCAGAGAAACAGTCACGTATTTGGCCAGCATTGCTTTCAGCTGATCACACACCAGCATCCATTTTCCAGCTGAGCCACAGGCCTCCTCACTTCTCACAGAGCCTTGCCCTGTTTCCCCAGCTCTGCTGGGAACCCCACCATCCAAGTGCCAGCAGTCCTTCCAAGGCAAGAACCCAACATTTCAAGCCAGCTAGGAAAGCTTCCAACCTCAGCACTGTATCTCCAGCCCCTTAATCTTGCTCCTGCTGTACAAGCTCAAGCATTATCATCCACAAGCACCATGATATTGCCAAGAGCATTGGCAGCCATACCTACTCAGCACACTGCTCTGTCTGACCCTGGTGCCCTGATGCAAGGCTGGCCCACACTCTCCACAGCACAGTGCCTTTATGATCAGCTTTGGGCTCCTGCCAACTGATTCCCATCACAGAAGCAGTACACCATCACTGGCAGGCCCATTACACAGGGAAGGAAATCCATAGGTTCAGAAACAAACATCAGTTTCTGGTGTCAAAGTTCCTGGTTTCACATCCTTGCACAAAACCCTCACGACAAGAAACTAGTACCACATAACCTAGTACCTCTGAGGCCAGGTGCATCCTGCTTGGCAATGGCATTTCAACTCCCCTTCCAGACAAGAGAAAGCCATATGATGTAAGGCTGCAGGGAGAAGGACTGGCACTCCCCGTGCTTGCTCAGCCTCAGTATGAAGACACACCGGAAAGTGATTGGGGCAGATGCTCTCCAGAAGAGCAGGAAGGGCCCAGGCTCTTACTGCTGCAGGCAAGTTTGCAACACCCTTAGCCATCCTCCTGTGCTCCCCAACCTCTCCCCAGCCCACAGGACACCAGAGCTGAAGGAAGGGAGGCAGAGCAGAGGCCCAGCCTCACCTGACTCATCCATCTGCCAGGGAGGCATTCTCCACAGCTGCTACCAGACACTCCACCTACCCCTTCCCTCCAAGAAGGTGCACAGGAGTCACTGCCCAAGCATGGCCTGGGGAAATAGGTCCCCAGCCCAGTCTCCCCAGGAGGTCTATTGCTGCCACCACCAGGAAGCACATGGCCTCTTCCAGACTAGCAGCCAGGAGGCTGAAGCCAGAGTACCCTTCTTCCCAGTAAGGTCCCCGAGTACCCAGCAGCCACCGCCACCTCAACCCCCATCGGCCAACACCAGCCCTGCTCCTTCAGCTCCACAGCAAGGGGAAGAGCTCAATGCCATCTCTGCTCCAGGCAGGATGGCAGCAGACACCTTCTGTGCAGAGCTACCAGGCACCTCCATGGCAGGCTTTGCTGGCAATAATCTTCAGGGGGGCCTGGCACACACCATTCTGCCTCACCATTCCCTGCAAATCAATTTGGTGCAGCAGCGGGCTGGCTCTGTGCCTGCCCGCTCATACACTCTGCATTCCCCCAGACTGGGGAGTGCCACCTCACCTCTCTGCAAGGGCAGCAGGCAGGAAGAGGTCTCCTCCTTCACCTCAATCCTCCAAAATACCCATTCCACCAAGCAAGGCTCCAGAGCAGCCTGCACAGCCATGCAGCCCAAGGACAGAGGTCAAGAAGCTTTGCTGTGTTTCAGAAAGCACAGAAGACGATTTCTTGTGCCATCTTGGAGGCAGATGGAGCAATAGGGGAAAGCCTGCTTAGGGCTGAACCCTCCACACACATCAGGGGCACCTCAGCAGCAAAACAAATGTTCACCCTCCCAACCCAAGGTTTCAAAGGGCTTAATAGCAAGTAATACTCACTTGTAGTATCACCGTGATGCAAGTAATATTTGAGGTTCTAGGCTCTGCCAAGATAATCCACTCTCCACACGCAGCAAAGGCTGGCTAAAATTGTAGCAGGAACTATTGCATCCTTAAGAGACACTCAAGGCTCAGCTGTGGGAAATACAATAAGTACAAGTCGGGAAAGCTGCTGAGCTTTATGTTGCTTTAATGGCTAAGAGCAAGCTCCAAACTTGTCTGTCTAGTTTCAGCTTTCAACCACTACATCCAGCTACACCTTTATTTGCTAGATTGAGGAGCCCTCAAGAGTTAGTTCCCAGCAGAGGCACCTGACTATTCAAGGTCTGTGTTTATCTTATCATCAAGGTGAATGAGTCAGCCTTACTACAGGTCTAGGGCAGAGACAAAAATCCTCCCAAGTACTTGCCTATTTTGGGCAGGCTAGGATGAGAAGAGTGTCAGCTGTCTTTGAGCTCAAAGCTACATCTCACACTGCAGCAAAACACCTCAGCTCAGGCACTACGGATCACTTCACTGACCCTGGGCAAAGCCTGCAGTACCACTGGTGAGCTAGGACCCCAGCTCAAAACAATTCAGGGTCCATGGCAACTATTCCCCCAAGCAGTGGGAGAGGCCCATTTCAAACTAGGACTAGCACAGAAGTCCCCACCAGCATGAAGAGTAACAAGTCCCTCTTGTTGCCATTCTGTGAAGCGCCTCCGACACTCCTACAGCCACACATGCCACAGGAAGTTGGGAGGCATTGGACTTGTCCTGGACACAGGCTCTGAGCAAGCACCAACACTTCTACCAGGACACAAATAGTGGAATTATGCTACAGGCCCTTATGGAAAGGACCTATATGTTTTCCTCACTTCCTCTAGGCAGAGCAATATCCTGCTAAATAAAGCTAACAGAGCAACCACATCTCCAGGGAAACCCCCGAGGTCTCTAGGTCTTTGCAAGACCTGTCATACATCCACACTGGCATGCTACATCATCCTGCATCAAAGTGGCCAAAGCATGCCTTGCTCAGTGGGCAGATGCAGGTCTGTCTTGCCCTCTCCTGTCCCTCAAGGGGCAGCCACTGACCCTGGGGTGCTGACGGTTGAGCAGCAAAGGGGGAGTTGCAGGGCAGGCCCAGGAGTTCCCTTCACTAGGCAGGGGGTACAGTGAAGCACGCTGGCCTGCCTAAACCATGACTGCTCCATGACAGCCTTTCTGCTGCAGGCAGGGGTTTTCCAGCACAGAGCACCAACTGGCCAGGAACCTGAACTCTCCTCTGTGCACAACACCCCCTGCACTTTGAGAGGAGTTCACCATCCAGACAGGCATCTGCTCTTACTGCACTCCATGCTACACTGCACATCACATACGGCAGGTGTTCACAGCTCAGTGCTTGGAGCTGTCCTCTCTGCACATGGGAGACACTTACTTTCCTCTGACTCCTCCTAAATCCTGACCTTCTTAGGCAAGGAGCTGGGAGGAGATGAGGAACCCAAAGCCTTGAACAGCTGAAGAGAAACCAAGTAAATAGGTCTAAGCATCCCAGATGAGCAGGAACCCTAGGGGCCCAAACACACCCTGCATGATACAGAGAAACCTTGCAACACATCACCCATCTCTCAGCAACAGGGAGTCACTTCCCCATGTCAGAGAAAAAGTTCCCACTATTTACAAACTAGAGCATCTGGCCACAATCTGCTCCAGTAACCACCATCAAGGATTAAATACTTGCTTACACCAAGCAATGTGTACACTGCATATTTCCAGCAAGCTATACAGCTAATTAGTGCAACTTCAGCAGCAACAGCAAGGCCTTTTATGACCAGCCCCAGTCAGACCACTGCACTGTCAGAACCACAACACTGACAGAGACCAGAGCTCAACCCAGTTAGTTTTGTTAACAGCCTTGCAGGGCACACATCTCCCCACACAACAACTACCCGCAAGCTACAGACTGCCCCAGACATCGAACACTCCTACTCCTCAGCATCCAGGTCAGAAATCAGTCCTGTAATAAGTGCAAAAGCAAACACCCTCATCTCCCCACTAGTTTAATTAAAGGCAGCACCAAAACCATCGGGTAGGTGGCCGCAGAGCTGCCACCCCAGGGAGAGCTGGCACAGGGCCCTTGCTGAACTGGCTAAAGCAGGCCTGGCCCCTGTGGGGCTTCCCAGGGAGCAGCAGCCCTCAAAGGTCAGGAGATAATCAGTTGGCCAGATGTGAAACTAACTCACATCCCTGACCTACGACCCTCAAGGCTCGCTGCCTGATGCAGCTTTGAATGCCACCACCTCTCAGGAAGAGGCATCTTCCTCCCCAGCTCCCCACCCTAGCACCTGCCCAGTTGCCTGGAGTTCCAGAAAGTCACTGTGGGGTCCAGCAAGGCCTGCACACAGCCCCACATGCCCATGGCCTATATTTCCTGCGGAAGAGTGGAACTGATCAAGCCAGGCACAGATAGGGGTGTGGACTGCACACACAAGGCTGGCACCGCAAAACATCACCACCAAGAGCTGACAGTCACAGCTCCAGAAGCTTTCCTGAGCTTATGCACAAGTGAATCCAGCAAGATGAGGAACATGAAACTTTATCTGCCCCAAACAACACACAGGCAGCAAAGCAGTCAGAGCAAGACAAGAGGGAGAAGGAGCCCAGCCAGCCATAAGCTCACAAACCCCTGGTCTTTATCAGCTCTGCAGTGGGATCACTCTAAGACCAAAGTGTTCAATGAGCACTGAAAACTGAATTTGGATCTCCTCCATCTGCTGCTCTGTGCCCAGTGGAAGGGAGACAGGCTTGTAACCAGGCAGTGCACATTTATTTCACACAGCATCTCCTAACACCAGCTGAAATACATGCAGCAGAGGCCATGCAACAGGAGAGCTGTATTCAAGTACATTTGCATTGCTGCTAATAATTTGAGCCATTCACTGAAGACTCAAGATAGCAGGCTTCTAAAGTCATGTTTTTTCCTCAAAAGAAATCATGCCTGTCACCAGCTCACCAGCCACAGAAGACAAGTCTGGCAGACTACTAGAGCTCCTATGTTTTGAATGTGGAAAGCCATACCAACAGATTAGGGCAGAGCAGTAAAGCAGCTCTGCTAGCCTGGCACCTCAGCTCTGAGGACTTGGGCAAACTCTGATTGGAGTTTGAGAACAACCAGTCCCAGAACTCCATTCACAACATAACTGAAAGGAAAAGACTGAAAGGAAACTTTATGCTAGCACCACCAGATAAGTTTTCCTATTTGAATCATATCCATTTGTCACTTCCTCTGGCTCACCTACTTCATGCTGAGCGTCAAAGGACATGGCCAACACCTGGTGCTGTGTGTTCTACATCAGCATATTCTGAAGTCAGTACAGGAGGTCTGTGTTCACATAGGGGATACAAACTCTCAAAGTCATGATATGTTACAGCTCTTGCAAGAGCTGCCATTGCAACCGATGTGGGAATGACACTGGCTGGGTGCTGCTCCTGGCACACAGGATCCAAGTGGCAGGAAGTGTTCTGCCACTGAAGAAGCTCAGCAGTTTCCTCATCTCCACCAAGTGTGGGTTAATACCCTACCACTCTCTCACGCAGTGGCTGTAAAACCCTGAGGCCTTTGGATAGCATCCTACAAACAGGTTAAGCTCTCCCCTTCCCATATTCACTGGAAGCAGGAAAAGCAAGAGGAGGCTCCTAGATCAGCAGGAAAGCTCTGACTGACAGTCAGTGTGGCACCTCACAAGCTTTCAGGGAAAGGAGGACACCCATTGCAATAGGGTACTGGTGACCTTGTACAAAAATCAAGGCAGATAATCAGACTTCAAGGTCCCACAAGAGCATAAGAGGTTTAATATGCACAGCTACTTTTTCAGGGGCAACACCTCCCCAATCTGTTAAGAGCAGGTTTACTCCTTATCGCATTCAAGGCTGGTGGCTGCATATCCAGAGAACTGGTATCAGTAGAGATGAGAGCAGTCAGAGGAAAAAAAAAAACAAAACACCACACACACAAAAAAAAACAACCAACAAAAAAAAACCCACAACAGAAAAAAAAGGCAACATTAGGCAGAAAATCTGACATAGCAAGAAACAAAGGAGTAAAGAAGTGAAGGAAGAAAAGAAACAATGTGAGATATGAACAAAAGTGGAAAATAAGGTATTTTCTTTCTGAGCTAACCATACTGCTCTGTGTCACTCCCTCATACAGCACCAGGTGAAGGGGGCAGGTAGAGATGGCTGAGCTCCCTCTCTGAAGTGAAGGCACCAACAAGCCCCTCAGAGCACACAGAGCACACCCAGGAAGGGCAGAACTAGGCAGATGACAGGAGGGCAAACAGGGCTACATTGAGCAACGCCAGCTTCTAACACCTGCATCCAAAATCAGGTCAAGCCTTCTAAAGCCACCTAGCAAAGGAACAGAGTACTCCTATCTGGAGACAGGACAGGCTGTACCACAGCACTCATCTCTGGTTTTAATCACTATGCAAATGCCTCAATACAAGGCTTCATCTCCGTTCTCACAGCCCCGGCTGTAATCATGACACAGTAATGATTAGCGTGCTCTGCCCCATCCAGGCCTGTGCATTAATTAGGCAGGTACATCAAGACAAGATGAACATTAAAATCTACAAAGCAAGATGCAGAAAGGAAAAACTCACCAATTCCCTCCAACAGTTTTATCTGGACTATTCAGAAGCCCAGGTGTGAAGCGAGAGCCACTTCACAACGAGACAAGGGTCCACTGTCTGTAACTTACCATGACACCAGCTTTGGGTCCTGTACCCTCCACACCAAGAAGGCAGTGCAGTCACACAGTATTCTAACAAGAGAGCATGGTGATCTCAGACAGCATGAAGATGTCATACCCCAGTATATGTACCTAGAACCCAACAAGCCTGAGGCTTAATGGTTATCACATTCAAGCAGGTTCACAGCCTTCCAAGCACAAGGAAAGTGAAGTATGAAGCCTGGTTATCTCAACACAGGTGTAGACTGACCACTCAAAGTCAGCACACTTGCTGCTTCTGCTGTGCAGACAGGGAAAGCCTCTTAGGGTTAAGCAGAAGCAGCGTGAGTTACAAAATCTGAGTGTGTATAGAGCAGATCTTAAACTGTTAGAGCAAGCTAGCTGACCTGATCCACTGATCCAAGAGCACTCCTGGCAACAAAGCTGGAGAGCTTGCTGCCAGTGACAGCTCACCACCTGACCCACCCCAGAGTGAAGAATCGACCCTATGACACACTAGGGGAAATCAAGAAATCAGACCCAGTTACCACCTCCTCCATCCTCCAGCCACTAAAGGCTCAGAATGCCAACAACTGCCTGATGGTGAGGAATAAGCTGTGGCAGCTGCAACTTGTCATTTCTGAGCAACAGCAGCCCCATAACTCCTGCAGGGAAGAGTCCTGGCTCCTGGGGACTGTCTGCTCCCTGTAAGAGCCCAAGCTGCCTCACCTGCTCGACTGGCAAGAACCAGACTTTCCAGCCCAAGTACTCCCACCATCTGACAGCTGGTAGGTCACACACTACCAGAACTCCAATACACAAGAGCACCTCTTGGCCCATCACAGGCACCACTCCCAGTGCCCCTTGTAAGCATCTCAGGCTGAGTGTTCACTGTGCTGCAACCCCCAGCAGAAAAGCAGAAAGCATTCACCTGTAACATTCAAGGACAGTGCCCAGCCAAGCACCTGCTTCTGACAACAGTTTCAGAGGTTGCTCGGGATGCAAAGCTTTTCTCCACCAGGAGAGAAAACTTATTGCAACTTATTGCTTATTGCAACTTCAATAAGCTCCCTTATTATTTATCTCTAACACATGGTACGAGACACCTCTAGGTCAGAGCGAGCTGTTACTCCCAAGTCTCACTTTTAACAGTACTTTCTCTCACACTACACTTCTTTCCTGAAGGACCACATAATCCCCCCCACTAACACACTTTCAGGACACAAAAATAAGAATACAACACAAGGCAGGACCACAGAGGCCCAGGCTGTGTGGGTGGCACAGCTTAATCCCTGCAGCAAGATGCAGCAAGTAGATGCTGCAACAGCTGGCATCTTGCTGTTTCTCATAGGAACAGGCTGTTAGCAGCAGCTCACACCCATGAGCTAGAGGGGCTTCCTAGGAAAGAGATAAGGCACAGCAGTCTCAGCCAAGCCCCAAGGGCTCAGCCAGCTGTTTGACTCCAAACTACCCTCAAGAAGCTGCCCAGCAGGTCTGGTGGGAAGGTCAGCTCCATCCAGCTAGGAATCTGCCCTGGCTGCATTCTGGTAGAAGAGAAGGTGGTCAGTTTGGGACAGCACAGCAGGATGGATACACTGCTGCACAGGCAACCCTGGCCTCCAAGAGGGGAAGAGATGCTCTGAGGAAATGCGTTAGCAGTAAAGCACTTAGTGTTATTCCATGCTGCCTACTGAGCATAGGAAGGGGTATTCACCCCACTTCTCCCTCCCTGTCTTTAGGGCTTCAGAACCAATATAAGCAGTCACAGGGAAAGCACTTGACAGCCCCTCTGCTGGCAGCAGCCCCAGTACTAAGGCATAGACTGCCACCCCCAAAGCTTTGCCTCTTGTTGCAATGCCTATTTATGCTGCCTCATTTAATCTGTTACAACGTAAAAAATAAGTAGCTTTCCCAGCTTCCCCTTCGTTACAACAGAGGCACCGGTCCACGCAAAGAGGTCTTCAGACCAAGCCCTGCACTGCCAGCGGTTCTCGAGCCCGCAGCGGTCCAGGAAGCACAGACCCCTGTGCACGACCACACCAGTGCCAGGTGAGCCCGAGGCCAGGCAACTGCTGCCACCAGGAGGGTGACAGTGACCTCCTCCTCCTCCTGCCACCGCGTTCCAAAGCGAGGGCCAGCGGGAGGCCAAGCACCTACACGAGCCGGCACTCAAAGCTGACATTGTGTCGCAGCAGCGGGGGAGGCCTGGTACTGCCACCCTGCCCGGAGGAGGAGGGAAGAGCCATCTGAATGGTTACATTGATGCCGAGAGCCGGGTAAAGGAAAGCTCCCCGGCCGCCGGGGGCTGCTCGCGCCTCTCGGCGGAGAAGCCCCAGGAGAGCACAGCCCTCGGCCGCTCAGCGTACCCGCAGCTCTCAGCCCGGCGCC
>VXBQ01001306.1:529849-552608 GCA_013400175.1 Phainopepla nitens | reverse complement strand
CCTCCTCCTCCTGCCACCGCGTTCCAAAGCGAGGGCCAGCGGGAGGCCAAGCACCTACACGAGCCGGCACTCAAAGCTGACATTGTGTCGCAGCAGCGGGGGAGGCCTGGTACTGCCACCCTGCCCGGAGGAGGAGGGAAGAGCCATCTGAATGGTTACATTGATGCCGAGAGCCGGGTAAAGGAAAGCTCCCCGGCCGCCGGGGGCTGCTCGCGCCTCTCGGCGGAGAAGCCCCAGGAGAGCACAGCCCTCGGCCGCTCAGCGTCCCCGCAGCTCTCAGCCCGGCGCCCACGGCAGGGGCCGGGCAGCGCCGCGCTCAGCCCTGCCGCCACCCCTGCGAGTCCCTCTGGCAAAGGCGCCGGGTCCCCTCCCGCCCGGCTGGTTCCCGGCCCGGCTCGGGTGTGGCGCGGACGGGCCCGGAAGCGGGGCCGCGGCCCAGCGGGGCNCCCAACAACTCAACTCGGACTCCACTTGTTTCCCTCCGCCTGACACGGCAGGTTTGCACACCCGTGGACTTGCCACGCCATACTGCGGGTACCTTTCCGTGGGGGTGACAGCCCCCACAGCCGCACCCAGCTCGATCACCCGCCAAGGGCGCGTCACAGTATCACAACACCCGTCCCACCCATCAGGCCACGGCCTCTCCCGACGCGCCCCTCCGCCCCTGTGCTGAGGGGACATCACACACCGCCTCCCATGAGCATCCCAGGTGACGGGAACATAGACATATACATATGCGAGCCTCCTCCAGCAGGCTAATCAACAGGTGCCAAGCCAGCACATGGCCTTCCCGGGACAGAACCTGGCATGCCTGGCAGCAAAGTTTAGCCCTCCAAAGCAGCTGAACTCTGCTAAGGCCTCCCCAGCACCCTCCTGGTCTGCAACCTCCTTCCGAAGCCCCCTCAGCACACGCCAACGACCAGACTCGACACACCGTTAACCTCGGACACCTCCACCCAAACTCCCCTCTCGCAAATATCCCAAAGGACCGCTGGGACAGACCAGACATCCCCAGCCCGGCAAGAGCGGGCCCCGCACCCTCCACCCCACGGCCACCCGCACTCACCGCCAGCCGCACCCCGCTCTACCGCCGCCACGGCCGCCCCCGCCATTAAAGGGGGAAGCCCCGCCCCTCCGCCGCTGCCGATTGGCAGAAAGTGCAGAGCTCCGCCCCCAGAAGAGCCGGGACCAATCGGCGCCCCCGCCGCGTCCCGCCCGTTCCGTGGCCACGCCCACCGCGGCGGGGCTTGAGGGGCCGGGGCTGCGGCGGGCGGGCTCTGCCCGGGGCTGAGCGGGGCCGGGGCCCGGCGGGAAATGGCTGGGAAGGGGTCACCGTGCCGTGCGGAGGGCGCCTCGACGGCGTGAGGGAGACCCGTACAGGTCCATAAACCAGCCGCTCGTAGGCTTTTTTTTTTCCCTCGTGACACCGCAACAGGCGCCGCGAGCTTTCGGAGACAGCGGCTCTGACCGCCTGCAGTTTCCAGAGTGTTTCCATCCTGTGGAAACAGCCATGCCAATCTACATCCTAAAAAGTGCCCGGGACTTTACTCGTGCTCATCTGGGCTGAAGGTGTTTTCAGAACTCACTATTCTAATTGTTAGGAATCATCTTCTTATTTCCAGCTTAGTTTGATGCACAGCTGATTAATAAACATTTGTTCCTGTGCCGACGTTGTAATTTATCTAACCCAGGTTCTGCCTTGGTGTTGATCATGCTACAGTGTATTTCTAGACTGCAATCATCTTCTCAGCCATTACAGGGAAGACTAAACAAGTTTTTCCTGCATTTTCTTACTAGTCTGCCTGTCCCTGCACCTAATTCCATGGTAGCTCTTTTTGCTGTACTGCTCCTCACATTTCCTCTCCTGATGATGGGTGACCAGGAGCAGTTGCAGACTTATGCTCACCTAGTGAGAATTCCCCATCTGGATACAGGCAAGGCTGCATTTGCAGAGGCAGGTCAGTGTCTCTTCTGGTGACTTTCTTGCCCTTTTTTTGGTGGTACAGCATTCCTTTACCTTCCCCTACATTGTTAATGCACTACAACATTTTGATTTCATCAGATTACACCTAATATTTGTGCCAGTCCTTAAGGAAATTAACTTATAAAAATATCCACAAAGTACCTCAGTAGTAACCTGTGTGTCCTGATATGCTCCCTTTCCTCAGTCTTTGATTTCATCTTGGCCTTAACCACTCCTTTCCACACCATATTCCAGTGCTTGTTTCTGCCCCAACATCTACCACGGTTCCTAACTGGTCCCAAGGTTCACAGCTGCTTCCCTGGAGTCCACACAGGGCCTAGAGCTTTATAGAAAGGGTTTTTATAAAACTATCAAGTTATTTGACATAACAAACTTTATTTTATCCTCCATTTTCTGCCTGTGTGCTGTACTACTCTTTAACTGGATACTGTTAACACCAGACTGGCAGAGCTGAAGCAGTCTGGATCACTTTTTCTCCCTTGTTAAGTATAGGCATCACACTTGTTTGTTACTCTTCACATTTTTTTTCTCTTTTTGTCCTCCTTTTATTTTGCAACATTATTTTTAGTTGATTTGTGGTCCAATTCAGTGGAAACCTTGTTGTGTAGTTTGTCATGAAATTAGAGATCAGTATATTCCTTCACACTCCTAGTACTGGATTCTTTTCCTGCATCTCATAGCTTTCTCCAAGCATTCCTTCTCTCCTCTGGACCCACCCTTGCTGACAGGCATGTCAGGCTCTAACAATGAGCCCCAATTTGCACACCCCAGCCTCTTCCTGCTATTGGAATTAATTTCCAGGTCACTCTCTTTACTTCTGCTCTGAATGGAATTTATTTATCCTCTCTTGGTCCTGGAGTCTATCTCTCGTGTCTGCCACCACCACCATTATTTCTGTGTGGTATTTACTCATTAATTTTTCCTTTCTACTGCTTCTTCCACTTCTCTCCTTAATTCGCCAACACATGGAATAGATTTTACTATTTTATTTTCCCCCCATCAGTTTGTTCTTCTTTTCACACTCACTAGTTTTGATGGGCTCCTTTTGCCTGCATGTTGGCCTTTGTTTACTTCTCATGCTCAGCGGGCGTCTGGATTCCTTGGTGTTCACCCTTCCCACATTTGCAGAGCTGCAGCAGCCTGGGCAGGAGCTCCAGCTGGAGCAAGGACCCTGGTCTGCAGGAGCACCCTGGCTGCAGGGACATGCATTTGGTGCTCTGCTGTCCAAGGGGGTGATGCAGGGCCCCCTCCTAACCCCTGGGGACAGGCCTCCAGCAAGGACTTGACTGATCTGCTATGTGTTGTGGATCTGGGTGTCTGCCTTCCAGCCTCCTTAGAATCAGGGTAGCACAAGAACACATAGCAAAGAAGATCCCTCAAAAATAAGGGAGGTGGGGGGAGACAGGTGATGTGACCTGTTGTGTACAGCCTGATCTTCCCAAAGTGTCTTGGGACAGATTCGTTTATAGATGGGCAATCTTCTGCTTCTGTCTTGAATCCTGCCCATCTGACCTGAAATCTGGGAGAAAAGCTGTTTGCAGCCAGCCAGGCGTGTCACCCTGACTACAGTCTGGAGCGTCAGACCAGACATGATCCTGTCACATGCCTGCACGAGGGAGTCCTGCCTGCACTAGCCACTCCTGCAGCTGGCAAAGCCCTGCAAGTCATTAACTCTTCACCTGCAATTCAGGAAACAACCTGTGCTTGGTCCCAGTAGTCTGGGCTGCGCCAGGCTCCAGTTTGGAAAACCTTAAGCTCCTTCCTCTGTTTCTCATCCTGGAGAACAACACATCATTTTCACTTTAGCTTTAGTAAGGCTCTTGCTGGTCCTTCTTGGCATGGGTATCCAATCAGATGGAGGTGGGTGGGAGCCTCTGCATTGCTCCTTCGCACTGTTCCCTCCACCGCCTCTTGTCTTCTGCTTTCTCCTAGCTCCTTGCACAGCCAAGTGCACATCTCTTTTCCTGCATGGCTCTGCCCTGGTGCAAAAAGCAGGCGTGGGCTAATGTAACTTGCTGAAGGCACAAATACTGAAGCCATTCTTAGTGCAGACAATTACCAGACTATCAGATGGGAAGGCCTATAAGAACTAAGCAATGGAAAAGGAATGAAGTTCATTGAGAGGTTATGACCTCAAGGATTAGTAATGATAAATTTTCTGCATGTAATGGGAGATGCTGGTGCAGTGTTGCACCTTTTCTGGTGCCAGTCTTGAAGACCGGCTTAGGCTCACCATGCAGCTGGGTGGTTCTGTCTCTTCAGGTGTCAAGTCTCTCAGTTTTCTCAGAATTTAGAAATTCTAAAAATCCTGGTTTTCTAGGGAACTAAAATATCTTTTTGATCTTGCCTGGTTTATATAGTAAATTTATATTCTCTTGTCCAATTAATTTATAACTATGAATTAATTTTTTAAAATACTGATCAATTGAATGGTGAGAGTTTAATTCAGCAAAAACAGTAACATTATTCAACTTGAAAAATCTAAAAGAGAATAAAAACTTCAAATGAATTCAGTGTAATTAAACACATGAACAATTGGCCCTGTAATTTTTCAGTAATGTCTTTGGCACACATAGTTAGTAATTTACACATCTTACTACACTTGGGGAGTGAGGAAATTATTTACAGATCCTCCCATCCTTTTTTATTTAATCCTGAACAACCCAAGATCTTGCAGGTGACCAGATAAAAACACTGAATGCAAATTGGCTCTCTAACATTGTTTTGCCCTTCTGCCTTTGCCTGAGGTTGGACTCTAAAGCACTATCAACCACAAATTATTGCTGCACACTTTCTCTGTGGCTCCATAGGAAAAGAAAAGGTAAATTGATTATGCTCTGTCACAAAAAGTCTGAGAAATGCTCCTACAACACCTCTGTCTATACTGAGAGAATCAATAAAACTTTCACGACCACTAGAAGTGGTGAAAGATGACACGGCACCTGAAGGCCCATTAAATGCCATCATGTCACTCTGCAATTTCAATAAATGGAGGTGGGCAGGTAGGCCGTGCCTGGGCAAGTGTTGTTTAGGCTGATGTGTTGCCTCCTTCCACTGCTGATATCAAGATTAAGTGACTCACCTTGTGCAAAATTTTGTACATTATTTGTGCTGATGACATCGTAGTGGCAGTAAAGGCCAATTACCTCATCACTGTTGCCCTCTCCTTTTAAGCCAGAAGAAATGCTTTCATTCCTGGAATTTGAGGTCCCTCAAGCTATCAGCAAACAACCAACAACGTCTCTGTAGGCAACGGGCATGAGACGACCCTGCTGAAACCCCCGTTGTAACACGTCACTGTAGTTTTACATTAAAACGTCACCTGCAGAAAGGCATTCTGTGAGATAAAGGGGTGCTGGAAGCATCACCCGGGAAGTTTGCCAGCACTGTGGGGGTGCACTGCAGCTTTGACAGCAGACTTTCACCCCGGTGTGATTAATTGCTGGACTTTGCCTGCCAGCCGAGGTGGGCAGTACACATGACTGTTGTTTCCTGCTGGGACAAGATTTCTTTGTCAGCTGCATAGCAGCCTCTCCAGCGTGAGCCCTGACACCCACCTCCATGGGCTGGCAGCATCACCCCAGCAATACAGGACACCCTGGGGTCCTCCACAGACATGTCAGGAGTCTCAGCCCACACTGGACCAGTTAAAGCGTCCTCACTTGTTCCTGTGGTCTACAGGATAGTCTTACAGAATAATGGTGAGAAGAAGAAGCAGGGTACCTTCAATGGGGAGCTGGAAAAGAAGGAGGGAGAGAAGAAAACACCTACACTAATGCAGTTAAAATGGCAAAATCCCCTTTATTTGTTGTGCACATTTCTTATATGTGATAAAATTGTTTACATTCCACTTCTTGCTAAAATTCTGCCCAATTGGCTCATTCTTTCAACCCGTCTCTAACACACTCTATAATTGACATACTTACAGAAAACACAGATTAGACTAATTTCAACTGCGTCACAACTCAGGCCTTTACAGGACCTACTTAGGCCACAGTTTGGACAAGGCTAGATTGTCCAATCTCTGCAAAAACACTCCATGTCCCCGCTCAAAGAGATATTCTTCTACAATGGTGCTTGTTTCAAATCCATCAAATCATGGGGCAGAGAGAGGGAAAGAAGCAGAGCCACAGCCACAGCAAGGTGTTTGAGGATACTAAAAGCCTGGAGAAGCTCATTCTTCAGTGTCTCTGCATGGCAGCAGGCATGGCAGGACCACCTCAAGGCCCAGAGAAGACTGGTAGGAGGATGGAAAGGGTCAGGAGGTCTGAAGGTTTCAAGATAGGCACCTCAACAGGAGTTCTTGGTTGCTGTACAAGTATTGGTGACTGGCCACATGCAGTGCACCTTGGCAGAAGACCACGGGAGCTCTGGGAGCTCCTTCTCTTGTAGGGACCTGAAAGCTGCCCCTTCTCAGGGACCTTTCAAGGCTGTCTTATGGGCACATGCTCCTGAAGAGAGAAAATGCAGGTGATGAGAAAGCCATGGTCCTGCTCATCCCCAGAGTCTCCTTTCCATACAATGTCATTTCATTTTACCTCTGTGATTTAGAGCCCACAGGAGTTGATCATCTCTGGCAACCTGTCCCAGACTGCCTGGAGCCTGAGAGAGCAGCTTGGCAAAGCTGGGTGACTTCTTCCCTCAGGCAGTTGGGATTACAGTCAGATTTGGTGACTTGACACCCACATGTCATGCTCCAAACTGTGTCCCAGGGCTGTCCTCCTAACTTAAGGAATAGCGGTGCAATGAAGCTCCATGGAGTGAGCAAAGGTAGAAGAGAAAACCCTCCCAAGTGCTCCAGGCTGTGCAGACGACTTTCTTAAGAAGACTTTACCTTGACCTGCAGTGGCCACAGAGTCCTCAGCAGAGGCTGCCCAGGGCAGGGGTCCCAG
Source organism: Phainopepla nitens (assembly GCA_013400175.1). Classification (NCBI taxonomy): domain Eukaryota; kingdom Metazoa; phylum Chordata; class Aves; order Passeriformes; family Bombycillidae; genus Phainopepla; species Phainopepla nitens. The sequence continues at coordinate 545,732 of VXBQ01001306.1, read as the reverse complement.
GTGCTGCACCTTGGCTGTGGGACAGCGGGGTGTGAGCTGCCAGGCATCAGGCTGAGCACACTGCTGGTCACTCCACAGGGACTAAGCCATAGAAAGGATATTGTCAGAGCAGAGGATTGTTCTGGGAGAACAGGCTGCACAAAGAGGAATTGTTTTGCCATGAAATGAGGCCATGTTTAGCTCCAGCCAGGGCTGGGCTTTGCCTGCCTGTCTGGGCTGCAGGCTGGCAGGGGATACTGTCCTCCCGGGCCTGCCTGGCATCTTTTCTGCTTCTGAGGTTGTCCACTGGCACAGTCAGCAGCACAAGTACATGCCCTGAGATCCATGGTGGGTAGGGAGAAAAAGGAAATTGAGGGATAAGAAAACTTGTGGCAGGTCTGCCATGACCTCCTGGCAGGTCCAAGGGGCACAGGGGAAGAGAACAGCAGCAGTGGGGCAGCTTCCCTGGTGAGGGGCTGCACTGTTTCTCCCAGTGACAGGTATATACTCACCTCTCCAAAAAGTGCTGTTGATGGCCTCCCTGAATGTTTGTGAGGGGACAAGCATCTTGCACTTGAGCTCCAGCAAGACACACCAGAGAGCACAGGACACAAAGAGGCAAAGGGAGAGCGAGCTGCGTGGTCAAAATAATTTCCTCTTGGTTTCACTCCCTGTGTGAGTGAATACCAACATTTAAGAGCAATGGTGGTTGCACTCACAGAACATTCTGTGAGTCATTACCTCCTTGGCAGCGGCAGTGGGGCTTCCGCAGCCGAGGGCTGCCCGGCTCCTCCCGCCCAGCCCGCGCTCTGCGGCGGGGCTGCACACGTGGGAGCTCCCACACAGCCCCATGTGCAATCAAGTCACAACCCGATGCACTGATCTGCTGACTGGACCAAAACAGGCTGTGCCATGATGATGACGATGATGAGGAGGATGATGATTGACCCTGTTTCTATTGATGTGATACCCATGAGAACCTAAATACACAAAAACAAGACAGTCAAAATTGATTTTGCAGCCCCACTCATGCAGAATATGTTTCTCAGGGGGTTGCAAACTGTTCCTGTGTTAGCTACCACTGCGAGCTCTTAGGGCAATGCTTTGAGGTCCCATCACGCTGCTGCAGCAGAGCAGGAGACAGGAGCCATCTCTCTCCTATCACACAGCAGGACTCCAACTTCAGTACTGAAAATAAACTCCACATAAACATCCACTGCACGTTTCAAAGCCAAATTCCCGTGGGAGCAGCACACCTCTGTGCTGCACGTCAAGGTGGGCAGAGCCCAAGACAGGCACATGGCAGTAGGGGACAGACACGTCCCACCAAAGCCACCTGGCAGCAGACATAGTGGGGGAAGGCCTGTGTTCAAAATAGGAACATCCTGAGAAATGCTGCAGCTTTGAAATAACACCCATTGACAGCAATGCCCCAAAGCATGGCCTTTACCCCAGCATATGGCCAGCAAATAAAAAACTTAGTGCAGATGTACCCTGGGGCACAGTCTGCTCAGAGGAAAGGAGCTGACACACCAGGTACAACTTAGCACCCACTGCTATTTCAGTGCAGAGACTGGTCAGACATAATGGTAGCAAAGGGAGAAGCCTCACAGCAAGCAGGTAAATCAATGACAGAATCTGAGCAGCAGAGATAAGATAGCTGCTACAGGAATTACAGCTCTTGAACTCCTAACTTTGGAAAATATGCATCTCAGTCAGAAATATACATGCAGTAATTTCCTTTCTTGAAAAAACACACACCAAAAAAATAAAAAGGACAAAGGCTTCTCCTTCAGAGGAGCCAGACAGCATACTTTGCATTACTCTCATGTACAGGGTTACCCCTAAGGAAATTGCAGAAGGTTTTCATTAATTTCTAAGTGCAGGTTTCCACCAAAGCAGTGTTCCTGGATCCAGCCAGAGAGCTGCAGTATCATAGGGACAATAAATAAACTGTGGAATCACACCAGCTTGAACTATTTTTATGGCATGTATTACAAATACATCCAAACATCCCATTTCTTGAGCATGAGTTTTTACCACCACAGCATCTCTGTGAGGTAAAAAGTGGTAACATTTTAATGTCTAATATAGTTGAAGATTCATTGCACTTGGGTGGAAGGAGGAGATCCGTGGGATATTTTGAAAACATCTGTGTATTCAATTGTAGGCACCAGCTGTCACACAGACAGGCTCTGCCTCTCCTGGGACACCAAGCTCATGCAAGGAGCCTAGGGAAAAGAACAGACCCAGACTGGGGAGCAATTTCCACCACTTGACCACTTACCCTTTGCTTGTGCCTTTGATTTCCAAGCACTCTCTGAGCTTTTCAGAGGTCAGATAAAATGCATCTTTTGCTACTGTTTCCATGTGTTTGTTTCTCCTCTGTGAGCTGCAGGTGAAGCTGCTTTGGAAACAATGCAGATTAAAAACATGGCTGAACACCCTTTGGCAACAATCACCCCATTATCTTGCTTCTTAGCATAAAAAAGTGCTCTGGCTTTCTCAACCCAACCACCACAAGACTTCTGCTTTGATCCCAGATATTTCTGGCAGAAAGATCTTATCCTAGCAGGAGGATGGAAACCAGCCCCTCAGCCCACACCAAAACCCTGCCTTACCTGTGGTGCGGAGAACTGAAGAGGTTCCCCTCACTCCTCTGTAACCCTATCTTTTCAGCTGCTTCTCTCACACCTCACCTTCTTCACTTCCACTATAAAGGCTTAATGACACCCACTTAAACGATCTGTAGGTTAAAAAAACAAAGAAAGTGCTATGTTTTGCTTGTTTAAACAAAAGAAGACATCTGTTTGCACATTGCTGCTTGGGGACGGGACAAGAGAACAAACAAGCAGCAGGTGTTTCTCATGCTGATCCCTGGATGCAGGGAAGTGGGGCACCACTCCGAGCTTCATGGCTCCCAGAGATGATGTGGCCCAGGGCAGCAGCAGGACAGGCTGCAGGCACGACCCAGCATGGCTGCATGCGTGATACAGATGGAATAGTGGGCCTGTGGATAGCTGGGCAGGAAGGAAAGGCAATAAATATCTCTCTCCTGCATTTGGGAGGAAGCCAGATGAAGCATTCCTGTCACGAGGGTGAAACACTTTCCACACTAACAGTAACTCAGGATGATATAAAACAACAGTTGCTTAAGGCAAATGTTGAAAACTCAACAGTCTGGGTATCCTGCATCTAAAAAAATAACATCCATTTTTAAAAATCCAAACTATTAATGCTGAGATACAGTAACACAAGGAAACCTGGAGAAGCTCCAGAAAACAAGCAAGTTGGTGTTATGCCAGCATATTAAAAAAGTAAACAGGATGGCCTTGTAAACAGGTGTGTCTATTCGATAGACATCACATGTAAAATAATGACCAAAAATATGTGATTATATTGATAAAGACTTAAAGCAGATATATATAAATACCAATCAACAAGGATTACAGACAATAATACAGACCTGTCAGACTAACACGATAAATTCTTTGGCACTGTATGTGCTCAAATATCAGAGAGCTGGTACAGCACTGTGTGTGATCAAGGAACAAGCTCACGGGCAGCCTGGGCAAGTGTGAGGCAGGAGAGGAGCTGCTCCCTGCAGAGCTGGTACTGAGCATGTATATTGCAGCAGGGAGGGCTAAATAGTGTAAAGCTTGTTACCTGGAAAAAAATGAAGTCATGATGGGTACAGCCTGCTCTTCTGAGAGCCCTCGGCAGCAGGGCAGTGGGGCATGCAGCGAAAGATCCTGCTGTCTGCACCAGAGCCTGGCAGGCACTGAGGGGAGGTTTGGGGGGCCAGAACAAACCAGTGCTCCATCACTCTCCTGCACCTGAACTGGAGCCCAGACAGCCAGCAGCACCTGCCATGCTGGGGCCGAGCCTCCTCCCTGACAAAATTACTCTCCTTGGAAGAGATGAGTTCAAAAGGGATTGGATAAGGCAGGTAAAAAACCCACAAGGGTTCAGAATGGCAGCACATCCCATGCTCACAGGAAATGTGCTTCCCAATCACTTGCTTGGCCCCTTCCACAGCAGGACACAGCCTGAGCCTTTGCCCTGACCCAGCAAGGTCCGACTTTTATTCTGACACAGTGCACCAGGAATAGTGAATCCCTGTTGGACTTGCAGACCACAGTGGCAAGCAGTGGACTATGAATTCCACAGTGACTTTATGGGTAAAAGGCTTGTTCCTGTTCCCTGTTTAAACCTTCAAGCGCTGGCAGCAACAGGGTAAGAGGTTAAAGTCGCTCTACATCTGAAATTCCCATTCCCACAATTAGAATAGTGTGTCCTGGTCCAGTGTCCCAAAGGACACAGATGCATAAGGAGATTTGGATGTGAGTCAAGAAATGGAAAATACGCCTTAAAGCAAAAGGGACTTTCACCACTTCAATCTGCCACAAAAAAGGATCAGGAAAGCTTGATCATAATATCTGACTCCTCTGGTACTTACAACTCAGAGGCTCAGCTCCTTCCTGGGAGGATCCACTGATTTGAAGGGAATTAAAGAAATGCAGCTTCAATCTAAAGTGCAACAAGGAAAATAGTTTCTAGAACAACCTAACAGCCACTGTAGCAGGGACGCACCAGTTTAAAATCAACTGTTTTTCCTAACAACAGTGCTCTAATTTACACAAGAACTAATTCGCGGCAGCCTGTGTCATGCAGGAAGTTACGCTGGCGAGCCTGGCCAGCCTCCCTGCTTTATAATCTACGGAAAAAACCCTGCCTGTGTTTCCCTTCCTCCAGTCCAAGTGTGTGAAAGGTCTGGCCTGCCCCACTGGAGGCGTTTTTGGGAGGCGTTTTACTCAGGTTAGCGTGGGTAGCAGGCAGCCACGCCCCGCCTGTGTCCCAGGCTGCCCCAGTCACTCCAGCCAGCGGCAGGCCCGGGCTCCGGCACTGAGGCATTTTAGCTTTATAAGGAAGCCACTCTGTGGGGGACGAAGTGAAGCAGCATCCTAGAGCTGAGGCTCCGTGAATGACGAGTGCCAAGGATCTGACACACACAGTATTCTGCCTGCCTTTCCCACCAAAGCAAGGACGTGAGACAGAGCCGGGAACAGCCACTCCCGTGGTTCTCAGCGCATCACAGGAACAGCCCTGCAGGCTCCGACTCCCTGGCTGTCAGGCTTGTTTTTGCACAAACCACTCACACAGGAACCAGGAACGTGCCTCCACTGCCTTCACACCCGTTCCCTGCTGCAGTCAGTGGCATCCCAGAGAGCCACGACCATCACATTCATTAGGAGCAAAAAGCAATTCCACCAGTCTGGCTGGGAGGATGCCACTGCAGACACGTCACTGGACTCATTTGTAGTGGAGCAGCTTTGCTATTGTATAAGCTGTTTGTGCTCCCAGTTCAACTTTCTACTTCCCAGCTCAGTTCTTTTCAAGGGCCAGCACATCAAAATGGGTCAATAACTGCCCTAGTCACAGCTTTGTGGATGGTTTTGTTTTGGGAGAACAGCTCACAGCCTCCACAAATGAGCTGGATCTGATTAGCTCAGAGGCAAGTGGTGCAGGAGCAGCTGCAGGCTGTATCTGCTGAGTGGAGATTTCCTCACCCAAAGATTGCTGACAGATGCTATTGAGTAAAACACACTGCTGGCTTTCAACACAAGTCAAAAGGAAGTCTATGCAAGAGCAACCAGAAGCAGGACATTCGTCTTTTAGGATAATGCTGTGTGTACTGACAGGCTCCATGGGCATGTGCTCCCACCCTTTTGTCTCACAGGAATCTCTCATTAGGCAGATTATATGTTAGAGCTCAAGGGCAGAAAGTAGAAGAGAGATGGCTTCACAGTGCCCAGTTCCTAAAAGAAATGAGCCAGACTTCACAACCCGGCCCATCCAGAAGTGTCACAGTCCTGGGCACATTGAAATACCTTTCTGAAGTGATAAATTAATCCTGAAGCAGCTAAGAAACTTTAGAGAAAACAGAAGCAGAGAAGCATGGAAGTGAAATCAGATCCAGCTGGGATTTGCTGCGGTATCAGAACACAAAAGCTCTATGCTTCTGTTCCTCAAGTGCTGCCTTCTTCCTGTGGGCCTTGAAATAGTCTTTCCCAGTATTTTGCTTTCTGGGGTATAGTCATAATTGATTTTTAATGCACAAGATGTTTGCTGCTTATGTTTGTACCCCGCTGACTCACCCTACTACGCCCCGTTACACATAAACCTGCAACTCCAGCACTTGGCCTCCAACATTTTTAGTGTGGTTTAGACTGGAGCTGCTCTGTAGCCTTACCCAAAGGGAAATAAGAGTCCTTATGTCCTAAGAGATGGACACCAGTGTCTCACAGTAAGCATAACAAGGTCTTTATTAAACAAGACAGAGTAAAGAAAGAACATAGCAAGTGAACGGGCAGAAACAAGGAACTCTGTGCAGCTCTTCAGGTTCTGTATTAGGAGAGGGTAGTTTATCCTCCAGGCCAGACCTGGAGAAGATGGCATCAATACCAGAAGCAAAGTCCTCTGCTCTGGCTGAACAGAGAAGTTCTTGTGTCCAGGAGACATGGCCAGCAGCAGCTCCACACAAGCCAACCAGCACTAAATAAAATCCAGGGAAGGGCCTTATACACCCTGTCTTCCTGGATATGGTGTGTGGATATGTGAAGGGACTTGGAAGTCCCAGAAGGAATCCAGGTGGGGTACTTGCAGCAGTAACAAATGTTGGTGTTCCCTGGGTCTGGTTCACCACAGCTCATCTCTGATATGGATGCATTGAGGCAGATTTTATATTTGTTTTTATGCCACTCGGCATTTTTCCTGGAGAGACAAAAAAGAAAAAGCAGTGCAAAATCAGCAATATGAGAGGACATTTCCTCAGGAGCATGCAAGACTCATAACAACCCTCTCTGGCATTTTCCAGTTCCACTCCAGGCTCATTTGCTACAGCACATTCCAGTTTCTGACCTACACGATCAATCTCTTCTACAAATCAGCACATTTCTCTGCTGACTAATCTCCTTGACAATTCCTGTGTCCCTCTGCTATCCTCTCCAATTCTATTCTTTTTTCAGGAGGTTCCCACAGGAGTGTCGGACTTAGATTCATAGAAGTTACTGGCAGCAGCACACACACAGAAGAACCCAGACTGTGTCCAATTCCATTTCAGAGAGTGTATATCCCCTTCCCTGTAGCATTATTTATAGTCAGGGTGTATATTTAAATTACTAAGCCTGTCTCAGATTTCTTAATTTCTTGTAACCACATCCACCTCTTGGGCATTATTACTCTCTGCTGATACCAATCTCACATGGGAGTGTGTTCAAAGACATCTTACTAGCTAGCTTACAGTAAGTGTAGAGTGCTAGACAAAACTAAGATGATCTGAAAAATAAACAGTGATTAAAGAGCAGCACAGAGGGATATTCAAAAAACACTCCTTCAGTGTCTTCAAATTGAAGCAGAAAAAAAATGACAACTTCAGAAAGTTAAAATTATAGCGCAGGAGGACAAGAAAAGATTTGATAAGCAAAAGCCTAAAACAATAAAGATTATTAAACTTTCTCAAACATATCCACAGTGGGTCATTGCCAGCAAAGAAAGCCGGCAGGTAACCGATATCTATCAGGTAACTGATAGATATCACTAACAATCAGGAGACAAATACTGTTAGACATCAGTCCAAAAACAACAGTGAATGGAACCATACGGTTCACCCACATCTGAGACACTGTGAGTGGTTGTGGTGTTCCCAGTCTTGAGAACAACCAGAAAAAGTACATGTAAGAGTGAAAAGGATGGTCCAAGTTATAATTTTTACACAAAGTCATATTAAAAATAATAGGACTTAGCTAAGGGAAAAACACCTAAAAATAGACAAAGGAAGGAGACATGACAGATTTCCAAAACATGAAAACTAGTATGGAGAAGGTAACTGAGGAATGATGATTCACCATTTCTCACAACATGCATAAATAAGAAAAAATGCAATAAAATTATCAAGCAAAATATTTAAACACAGAAAAGATTTTAAGCAAAATGTGAGAAAGCTGCAATAGGTGTTGTAGAAGTCAAAACTGTAATTCAAGCCAGAACTGCAGAAATTAATGGCTACTGTACCCAATGATATCAAACCAAACTCTGGCTTAAAATCCCTAAAAAACAACTGTGGTCAAGATATACTTTGTTCTTGTATGCTTTCAGCCTCAGCTATGGACACTATGAAAAGCAGAATAGTGAGACTGACCTTTGCCAAAGCCCACTGTAGCTGCTCTTATCAAGAGACACTTTCCCCATCACACAGGCTGGACAAGTGCTCTCCTTACCAGCGCACTCTGCTCGGCCTACAGAAGCAACTGCCTCCTCATCCTGGATACAGTGTCTGTGGTACCCAGCCAGGAACCACAGGAGGTCTTCTTTGTTACTAAATTACACTGGAAATTACTTTCTAACTCCTACAAAAATACATTTTTAACTTAGGATCAATGCTGTTGCTCAAGTACACATCTGAACAACAATCATTATACGGAGGCAAGAAAACATCAATTAGCATATCGGATATCCTAAATTGCAATTAATACAAACATTCTGACAGTATAGACATAAACATTCTGCAGATCCCCCAGGCCAAACCCATTCCTGACAGCAGAGGATTTTTAAGGAGGAATACCAGAACAGGGCAAGCCTGCAGTGACATCCCTGCAGAGTACCTATTCTGCATCTAACATGTTGTGGCTCAGGATCATGGAATCAGAGTTGGTATCCTCAGGGTTAGATGTTGACTGATTTTTCATCCAGAAGTCTACATACTTACTTATTTTTCCATCTCCTATAAACATTATCTGTCTATCACACACTAGGCAATGTGCTCTACAGAGTAATTATTTAGTATTCAGAAAAGTATCTCCCTTTTGTTCCAAATCTACAAGCCTACATTTTGATTGGTGCACTTTCACCAATCCTTCTATATCATAGGAGACAATGGACAATCATTCCTCACTTGCCTGCTGTATATAATTTGGGATTTTATAGGCTTCCAGTTCCTTCTCCCTAGCCCAAAGCTATGCCCACTAGCAGAGAAGACATCAGAACCACGTGTAATACTGCAGGTGTGGGTGCCCAATGGATTCACAGAATGGCCTAAAGATATCCTCTGTTTCTCTATTCCTCTTCTAGAAATTCCTAGCATATGGTTTGCATTTCTGCCCCAACTGAACACCCAGTTATTGTCTTTACAGAACTCTTCTATCATAGATGTATTTCACAAATAAAAGTAACTAGGTTAGAGTCCAGGTGCTGGATGTGTACAGTCAAATTTCTATATCCATGTATTTCACTTCATATTCAATGTAAATGTTATCTACTGCTATTAAGAAAAGTCACTTTCTATAGGAAACCCTTCTAACTTTTACAGAAAACTTTTTTTTTCTTACCTTAAATAACTCATTATCTTCAAACTTTTCCACTTTATTACCGACTCACAACTTAAATTTCACAGGAAAATCTCCAGTACAGATCCCTGAAAACTACACTGTGATCTCCCTCCATATTGATTCCTACGTTCTCTAAGTCTATTATTAAAATAGTATTGCAGTGGGAGTTAAGAAGCTGAAGCTCGTTGGCTGGGATCCACCTCACCTGAGCCAATTTTAAACAGGTATTGCTCCTCTATTATAACATGACTCATGTTATTAAGGCCAGAAAGGAACCTCACAATTAGTTACATCTAAAAGGTGACTGGGGACAAATCTCTACATCTGCATTTGTCTTGCTTGGTCCCTGGATTTCAACTGATCTCAGATATGGAACTTTACCTGGCTGTCCTGCTGGTGCCATCTGCACTCCTGCCAGCATTGGCTGCTGCTGAGCTGGTGCACCTGTCATTGGGACCTGCTGCATGCCTGAAGCACCTGCAATGATGGCACCAGCTCCTGGCTGGCCCGACTGGACAGATGCCCCAGAGCCTGGGGGTCTTCGGTTGGACAGCCCTTTCCCAAAGGCCACAGCTGCTACCAGTGCATTGGTATCTGCAGGGTTGAAGGTCTGCTTGTTCTGTCTTAAGCCTGTAAAAGAAGAAGTTATTTTGGAAGTTATTTTAAGACTTGGAAATCAGGTCTACAAAGTAGCACAGCTGGTCCTGAATTTACTTTTCAGCTACTTTAGTGCACGCAATAGAGATGAATTCCTTACAGGCTGCCCTACAGGAGTCCCAGCAAGGTCAAAGAAGCTGCAAAATCAATGGACACTGGTGATCCAAGAGCTTTTTCACTGAGAGCAGGGCATAATCTGCTCATGGAAGGAGGATAGAGTGAGCTAACTCCTCCATGCCCATAAGGAAGCTCCCACTAAAGGCATGCTGAATCCTATGGCAGGTAATAAGCACTGTGATTTAGACAAACAATAGCAACACCCCCTTTTGGAGGCTCATAAGCCACACATGTGCCCAGTTATCGTGTTAATCCCAGATACCAGACAGAACCTGTGTCAAAGTGCTCAGGTCCTGTGTCAAAGATGACAGTAAAAACATGCCACTGCCCTCATGAGTAATGTGTGGCACTCCTGGGAATAGTGAACACCACAACCAGAAAAGGTTGGCCATGAGCCTGAAGCACCCATTATCTAGACAGGATCACACAAGAGCCTGCCAACATGCAGACTCCTTCAGAATATAGCTAATGGGTTTCTCATTCACTGCTGCTGCATTTTCACAGCTATTTTTACTAATTAAAGTTGATTGGGAAGTTTTCTTGGCAGATACTTATCATCTCCTCAAAGGGGTTGGAGTGACCTTCCTGCCAGGCACAGGTCACACAAGGAAGACACATTGCACCCACTGGCTCCCTTCTCAAATTAGGGGCTCCAGGACAGCCAATCTTGCATCTCCTGAGTGTTTTCATTTATGCTGCTCAGCTGTGTTTCCCATACTTCAAGCTCTCCAATATACCTATTTTGCCTCTACTCTCTCAAGTCTGCTGCTTGAACTCTGTACCCCACTTCCACCTCAGTGACATACCTCCACTTTCAGATTCACGCTCTTCCTTACTGATTTTCTCCAGCAAATTTGAGCACATTTTGTTCAGACTTTGGATCTGTTTCTGCAAAATGAAAACTGTCAGAAATTGCCAGGATACCTCCAACTGAGTACAAATCAGCAAGATGAATGAACGAGCTTTCCCTTCCCAGGATCTGTGTAACCAAATGTGTTTTGGTAGCTGAGCCTAGAGTGTCCAGTGCTAATGCATGCACGAGGGCACTGTGGGGATGGGATAACCTTCGCCTCTGACTGGTTAGTTTGCACCTCCTATAACCAGCCAGAGAGCTGGATACCCTTGTGAAACTGTGGACGAAACCAAACCTCAGCTGGGGTCAGCTGGAGAAATCTCAGACAGGAAAGGACAGAGAAAGAAAAAAAAAAACTGTCAAATGGAAGGGTGGAGGAAGCAGTTAAAGGGCATCTTGTGTCCTAGGGATAAGAGGCAGAAGTATCAAACTCTTTTTTGCCTACCTGTGCTGCATCAGGGCTAATTCGAGCTGCATCTGTGATCAGCTGCTTCTCCTGCTCCTCCACCTCAGGGTCAGGCTTGGTTCGAAGATGGTCGGGCACTACTTCATGGCTGAACACCGGCACACGCCCCTCCGTCTGCCGCTGCAACAGCGGGACAAGCCTCACTCACAGCCTCTTCCTCCAGCCCAGCACCCAGGCAGCTCCAGACCAGGGCACAGCCCACGGTGCTGAACAAGGCTGCAGGGGAAACCTTGATCTGGGGAGCATTAGGAAGTCTCAACAACTTGCCTAGGAATTTGCAATGTGCCCGTTTAGTAACAGCAACATATTTATTAACAGGAACGCCTTCTGTAAAGTGTATCCAGTGCAAGTGTTTGTAGGCGAAAACCCTACAGCAAAGCAGCTCTCAGACAGACGTATTTGTTGCCCTTTCTTCCTTTAAACCCAGAACTGAGGAATGCCCAGGTGAATACTCAGGCACTCAAGCACTTTCTCAAGCATACTCAAGGGACATGTCTTACCATGATCTCCTCATCACGGTCCGGAGACAGCACTAGGGGGATGATCACCTGGTTTCGCAGTAGCGGAGCCTTCTCATGCTTTAGCACTTTATTCAAGGTGTTCAGCTGTCCTGAGAGCAATGCAAAGCTGTCCAGAACTGAAGGCCTGGAAAAGCAAATAAAAAAGAAAGAATATGGAATGGGGATGCTACATACGGCTTTTCTCTCTTCACTCAAATGGCTGAGGAGTCAGGAAACAACACTATTAGTCCTCAAATCAGTCTACTCCAGACAGTAAGCAGTAACACCCAGGGCTGACTATGCAGATGTGGACAAACTCCAGTCCTTACTGGAAATGGCTCAAATGCAGCAAATACCTCAGGGACATTACAAGCAGTACCACTAAAAGTGGTAGTTGTTTGGGATTTCGGTAACATACACAGAAGCCCTTCTTTCCTTGTCACTATCTCTCCCAGTGAAACTCCAGAGCAAGTTCTAAGAAATAATTTCATTCCGAAGCAGTACAGCCAGGAGAGAAAATATTTATAGCTTGGCTATCCAGAATAAGAAACAATGAAACTAAATAACTGATAATCTTTTCAAGGAGGTCCTCTTCAGCTTGGTCTTCAGCGGGATTCATCAGCTCTCCTTCCTCCTGCAACATTCATCATAAATGTTAAGTTATCTGTGAAGCTTTGCTGCAGTGGCAGACACTGATACCATGTAGTTTATTAAGCTGCAGCTATAACATCTTTATGCTCCATATTTTCCAGGAAGAGAATGCAAGGCTCTCAAACTGTGTGGTAAAGCAAAATCAGCAAAACACAAAAGTGCAGCTTATATCAGAGCCATAAAAAGGCAGAAAAGGTCAAGAAATGCAGAAAGTACCATTCCTTGTTTTATAGCGTATGTGGGTCTCTGAGGTTTCTCATCTGAAAACTTCTACTCATTGCAGATGGAATTCTAGTTCCCATAGAATGTCTGGATTAAAAGGTGTTAGCAGGACTCCTATTACTCTACAGCACGAAGCCAATGGATTTCAACTTCAACTGGGTTTCTTGTGGAAGATGTGTAGTGGTTCCTCCAGCACAAATGTAAAAAAAAAATTTAAACCTATTGACGAGAAGCTAATGTTTTTTAATTAATCCTTTGAGCCAAGCCTGAAGAGCTCTGGCAGTGATCAACAGTGAGACACCTTACCATGTGAGTCGGTCATACTCGTTCTCCAGCTTGTAGATAAAACTGACCAAGGAGTTCTTCAGATCAGCCACCTGACTGATGAGTGTCTCCAGCGTCAGCTCCAGCTGCTTCTCCTCTCTCTAAAAAAAGGCAAGACAGACAAGGGAGGAGGACAAAGACATTGTGAATCCACACCCATGCATCCATGATCCAATCTGTCCTACAGACAGCCTCCTCTTCAGAGGAAGCAGAGGCATTGGAGATAAAAATCTTATTATTTCACACTGACCCCTTCCCCTTGGGTCAGACTACTCAGGCAAGGGACTTGTGCCTGAGACAAATGCTTGGCCAGCTGTCCTGTTAAGGATCTAGATGAGTATAGTGAAGACATCAGCACTTAAGTCTGCTTTTTACCACATCAGGTAAAGTCATCAAAGTTAGCTCACGCCACCTTTGTAAGCCACTTAAGCTAACCCAGATCAAGGAAGATTAGCATTCCCTGAGCCTTTTCTGACAGCAGCTGTGGGTGCTGTGATGTCTTCATCCAAAACAGCCTTTGCAAAATGAGTACCAGGACCGTGGACTAAAGACCCAGTTTGTGCCCTTCACCTCATTCTTTGCTTTCTTCCTGCCCACGTGACACTTGCAGCTGCCAAGGAATCTGGCAGCTCCTACCGGCCTTGTGCCCCAGGGGGGGCGGGAGGCCCTGCTGTGACACAGACTGGTGCCTACCCACACACCCCTCACCTCCTGCCTTGCGCTGGGATTACCTTGTTTAAGAGATCTTCCCCACTGACATCCCCTTCCGGGTGAGGGAGGATGGTGACAGACGGACTGTCAGGACTGGGGATGTGTTGCCAAAGACACGAAGGCATGTCCTCGACTCTTGCAAAAACCCTCTCTACTACCTAAACTCTTATCTACTCTAACTTACTCATACTACAGTATTGCACAAAATATAATTAAAGTCCCAGCCCTAAGGAACTGCTCGTGTAAGTTGAGAACTGTACAATAATAATCCATGAGAAGGGTGGGACAAAGCAATCAAATAATAGAAAGGGAATACCGATTGGGAAAGCAGATAGAGTGACTCATGCTGTTGGCATGCTTGCTATTGGGTTTGTTGCCCTGTTCAAATACACTGGCCCAATGTAAACTCCATAGAGAGATTATCAGGCATGTTCATGAAAACACAACATTATTCTATTTTATTTGTACTCTGACAAGTTGGTAATCACTGGTGGGACTTCATTTCACTTTAACCATCTTAGAATAAACAGCTGAATTGACCTTATTAAAATTTGATTCCCAGTGCATGGAGTGGATTCAGGGAACAGATTGCAGCTGGCTGTTCCACCTAGAGATGAAAGCACTCTCCTTCATCTTGTGACGGGACTAGCGAGTTCCTGTCCAATTAAGAAATGTGCCTGCAACAGTTTGTGTGCACTGTGTTTGTGCAAGGAGGTTAACTGCTGCCTGTGTTACAAGCTGGGCTGACAGCCAGTGTTTTGCTGCACAGGTGCCAGGCGTATGCACCCAGAGCAATTCCCCTCCTCCTGCCTGTGCTTGTCCAAGAAGTCCTCAAGAGATGAATGAAACCCCACTGCACAAGGAGCACTCTCACGGCAGCAGTGCACTCCAACCCTCCTTCCCCTGGCTCTTCCCAAAGCCATCAGGGGCTGGAAGCAGATGCAAGCAGTGCAATAAGCATACAATAAGACTGACCAATGATTCCAAGGAATACTATGCCTCTCCAAGAGGACACTTCGAGAAGTTTGTTAGCAATGCTAAATTAGCTCGAGGTTGTAAAGATAGTGCTTATGGTAGGGGTTCTGAAGGACCTCCTGATACAGAGCAAGCGAGAGGTAAAGGTGAAATTCAGGGTAGGTAAATATAAAGCAATGCAGGCGGCAAAACAAAGGGGAAAAAAAAAAAAAAAAAGTCCTGACTGGCAAAACAAAGGGAGAAAAATCCCCCATGATTTTCTGTACATAATGACATTATCTGAGCTGATAACGTTGTAACTCAACAACAAGATCTCAGGATTATGTGAGGGTCACCCATTAAAACATCTGCCCAATGCTGGAAAGGCAGTCAAGGAAGTAAAAGAGACCACAGGATTTGTTAGGAAAGCAACAGAAACGAAGCATCGTTATGTCACCACATAAATAAATGCATGCCTCTTTTGCATCTCGAAAATTACATGTCAGTCTTGTCCCCCCCAGCTGAAAAGGGCTAGAGTAGGAATATGTACTAATAAAGGCAACGAGGATGATGAAGAATATTCATGGTTCCAAAAAAAAAAAACAAAACAAAACAAAAAAACAACACAAAAAACCCAAACAACCCAGTGAAAAAACAGTAAAAAGACTGGTATGAATAAGGGGCTGAAATAAGGAGAGAATGTAACAAATCCCATAAATGAGGAATAGCGGGACAACACGTTTTCACTCTCCTTTCCAGCAGGACAACCAATAGATCTGTATGAGGCCAGCCGACCGCGCTTTCAAACAAGCCAAAGGAGGTGGAACTTTACAGCCTGCTAACCCGTCATTAATGCTCTTTTCTTTGGACAATAAGGATGCTCCAAATTCGCAGCACTTAATAAAGTAATTAGATTCTTCTCCCATTAATGACATGTCATTCAAGCGGGACCGCCGCCCTCAGCCGCACACACACCCCACAGCCATGCAGCAACCAGGGGCTGGGGCACAGCAGAGCATCATCGCACCGCCTGCTCCAGGGCGCGCTCGGCCGCCCGCCCGAG
>VXBQ01001306.1:474357-529736 GCA_013400175.1 Phainopepla nitens | reverse complement strand
GGGGTGACCTGGGCCGCTGTGCTCCCGTCGCAGGTGGAGGAGGCAGGGCACGTGTTCCTCCTGATGAAGAAGGACTATCGCATCTCCCGCAACGTGCGGCTCGCCTGGGTCCTCAGCCGCCTGCACCAGGTCATCCGGGCCGTGCCCGAGCCCGAGCTGGTGAGTTGGTGCTCGGGGCTGGATGGTGTCACCGCGGCTGGTGCTGCACCACTCAGCAGCACCTGCGCCCTGCAGAGCATTTGAGCCCCGTTCCTTTCGTTGATTCTTCCTTTGGTGTGGCTTGCTGTTCTCTCATGTACCGTTTGCTTGTTCGGGCAGGTAAAGTCAGAAAATGAGCTTGATGTTCTCAGCATCCTGCCTAACGGGTGGCAGCCAGACGAGCCGGTCCAGCCCAGGCCCTACCTCCTCGTCCCCTCTACACGGGTCACCTTCCTGGCCCGTCAGTACCGATTTGTGATTGAGCTTGATCTGAGCCCTTCCACGGGGATTGTGGTAAGAGCAGAAACTGCTTCTCTCTGGGGTGTTCTGCATTAAAACAGAAACCCATTCCTATTTGCTGAGAAAAGATTTATTGCTCTCAGTGGCAGTCTGAACTTTTGCAGAAGTCTTGCTTTTCCTAGGAGGGAGCCATGCTGTGCCCCTGGCTGGGAATGTCATGGCAAATCCTGTTTCTCCATTGGATGCTTAATGTGTGACTTCTGTTTACAGGAGTTTTCACTTTAATCCAGCTGCCATTGCAGAAGGATGTTTGCCGTTGGCTCTGCACAGTGGGACAACCAACAGTGAGATTAAAGGTCCTAGAAGATGAAAAAGGTGTTCCCTTTCTCTCTTTCTGTAGGATGACTCAACGGGGGAGATAATTTTTGATGAAGTGTTTCATGCCCTTTCCCGATGCCTGGTGGGATTGTTAAGACCCTTTCGTATCCCTGGTTCAGATATTATCTACCGGCCAGAAATCTTTGTCACCATCCAGGTGTATTCCTCCATCATTGGCCTGCAGTCCCACCAGGTAAAGCTGAGGCTCTCCCTTGGCACGGCGTGAGCAGCTCACTGTGCTGTGTGGTGTTCTGTGAGCAAGGAAGGCGGGGCAGGTGGCAGCTGGGCTCTGCTGTCTGTGGTGCTGCAGGCCTGTCTCTCTAAAACGTGGCCTGGCCTGATGCAGAAGTGTGTGTGAGCAACTTCTCCTTTCTGGGCAGGAAGCAGAGGTTTCTCTAGAGAATGCTGCCCTCAGGCATGATCTTAGAGTTGGGCCGCAGGGAATATTTGCTTCATGTCAAATGTGTGCTTGTTGTTGTTCTTGTTTTGTTGTTCAGGGGTTGTTTTTGTTTTTATTTCTGTTGATTAATTCTTTTTGCCTGTTTTAATTAGCTTGAAGCATTCAAGAAAAGCTTGTATAACCAAAAGCTTGTCTGCTTGTTTCAGCTCTGTTGCAGTGGTTAATTCAAAGATAATTGCCTCTTCCTACAAACTTTGTTGTTTTTGCACTAGTCTGAATATGCTGCTTCTTGCTGGAGGGAGCAGGCAGCCCCAGTATTGAGATTTATCAGTCAGATTTTACTTGTGTCAGGGCAGGTCTGTTTAATAAATTCGAGTCTGGTCTCTGGGACCAGTGTTGTTTTTGAAGTTCCTTCTTGATCTCTTCCACCTTACAGTATTCTCACGTGACTTATGTGTTTATGGTGTATTTCATCCCTTTGCTAATGCCAAGGGAAGTGCGTGGTAGGAGGAGGAGCCTGTTAGTCTACACTTGTTCCCTCCCTCCCCTTCCCCAGCCCTCCCTGCGTAACCCTTCTGCCAGGGTTTGTGTTCTACCTGAGGAGTGTGGCCATCACTTTGGTCTGTTCTGAGGTGCTACTGGAGTAAGTGTAGCAGGAATTTCTCCATTTGCCATTGATGTTTTATGTGTCATCTTGTCCAGCAATCATGCAGGCCATCGTGCTGTATGTCCCCTATTTACACTGTATTGAGCACTCTGAAGTTGCTACATTTTTCCTCTTTGGACCTCTCTAAATTCCCACTTTGTCTATGAGGCCATGAGCTGTGATCTCTGGTTACAACGGGATAATTATGTTTCTTTTATGGAGGAAAAGGTGTATGTGTGTGTCACTCCTCCAGGAAAGACTCCCTGTGGTAATAATATATTTCTCCTGTGTCACTATGAGGTCTTGCCCACGTGAGGCCGGGGGAATGTGGATAACATGCAGCACCCCAGCAGTCTGCTGTGGTCTTTGTCTGCTTGTTGTGTCTTCTTTGAAGCTGTTTGTGGACAGGGATTGCCTGTACCAGGGTGACACTTGTAAACACAGGTGTCATGCCTGTCACCCTGGGGAGTTTCTATGGGGGCAGGCTTACTCTGTCACATCACCAATTGTTTCTTTCCTTTATTTCAATTTGCTGTTCCCCTTGGAAGATAATTTGGTCAGTCTATAGGTAAGGTAGAATAGAACAAACAGGCCTTCCTTAGAAGCATCAGACTACAGTTAATGGTTTCTAACAGTGATCCCACATCACTTTCTCCTAATAACTGCTTATCCTGGAGAGAGTCAAATGAAGTAGAAGTTTCTTGCCCAAGAAGGAGATTTCCCAAAGTGTCATGTAGGTGTCTGCTGTGGGGTGCACAGCAGATGCCATGAGGTAGCAATGCTCACAGGCAGTTGCTTTTGAGCAGGAACAGAGAGAAGTTGCCTGTGCTGTGCCTGTGCTGTACCTGTGCTTTGTCAGGGCCATGTTTGACCTGCACTGTGCAGAGCTGTGTTCCTGTGTACCATCCTGGGGGCTGGTGCTGTGAAATCTTAACCTGATGACTGACGTGTGTGTCCTTGGGGCAGGTACTGTTCCAGGGCTGTCAGCTGGATGAGACAAAGCGTGAGGCCTTTCTGCACCAAGTTTACACACAGCTCTGTGCCTTTGAAAACAAAGTGGCAGAGATGCTTCAGCAACAGTATGAACCCAAACAGCAGGTAAGGAGGGCAGAGGTAGTTGGGCTCTCCTGGTGTCCTGGAGATGTGCACTCTGAGGCCCCTCTGAGGTGGGGTGGCA
Organism: Phainopepla nitens; assembly: GCA_013400175.1. NCBI lineage: Eukaryota > Metazoa > Chordata > Aves > Passeriformes > Bombycillidae > Phainopepla > Phainopepla nitens. The sequence continues at coordinate 526,697 of VXBQ01001306.1, read as the reverse complement.
AGAGGAAAAGCAGCATAGGTCTGCAGAAGGAACAGCTGAGGGGTTGGTGAGATAATGTTGTGGGATCCAGTAATGAGACATGAACACTGAGGCAGCAGAATTATTAAGTGTTTAGAAGGACTGGTGAGGATGTTTACCTTCCCCAAAGTTAATGTGCTATAAGACAGCTTGACTGTATGTCATAGGAGAAATGGTAGGATGTGCTTTCTGTCCAAATAAGATGGTGTCCATATAATTAATGTCCATATAATTAATGATGTCAATATAATTAATCTATAAATAGCTATGAATATGCCCTTAGCCCTTGTTAAATTTCTTGAATTAAAATACTTCCTTGTTACCATGAAAACTGGCCATGAAGCTGAATGAACAGCCAGTTTTTTCAAGTACTGCTTGAAATCTGTTACAGATGCAGCTTAGTAGCCGTGGATATATGTATCAGCAAATTGATGATAGAATCCTAATATGATCTGGTTTGGAAGGGTCATTTGAAGATCACCTCCCTTGATCTGCTGGCCATGCTGCTTTTGATCTTGCAGTCAAAGCAATTGCTGGTCTGGCTGAGGTTATTTGGTCCTTAGTTAGCATTAGAATTGGGGCAAAAGGCGAAGAAAAGTCCCAAAATCAGATGACCAAGGGACTACTGGTGGTGTATTGCAGTTGCATATCTGAAGTGCTTGGAATCTCATATTCTAGCTGAAATTTGTATGTTTTAATGCTAAAACTGCCAGTCCTGAAACAGAAAGTGGATTGCCGGAAGTAAATACCTCGACTGGTGAGTCCAGATTGTGTTGTTGCAGTGCTTTGTATGCATTCCTGCTTGATGCAGTATTTCTCTCATGGTAAACTACCCTGTAACTTCTTCCATGCAAATGGAGGAGACGCTCTTGCAGGCCAGAGGGACTGGGGAGTCCTGCCACAGGCTGTGGGGTGGAGGTGGGAGGCCCTAGGGGAAGGGCATGTACTGAAACTTTTGTCACTTTTGAAGTTGCACTAGCTGTGTCATTTTTAACAAGTGTCTGAATTTAAGGCATCTGGCAAGTGATGGACTGTCAATATCTTCTGCTCACAGGCACAGACTGCTCCCATTTGTGCATAGGAAAAGTTTTGTTAGTTCTAGTTTTGTTTTACCAGCTCCAATCATCTGTAGCTTTGTAGAGGTGGGGGGGTCTCATCCATTGTCTGCATTAGCAGTAAAAAGGAAGTAATATTTTATTACAGGGTTGAACTGCCAGAGCCTTGTGGGGATTAAGGGACTATGAATACAGTAGGTTTCTCTCTGGTGTAATTATACTAATTTCAGGCTTTGCCTAGGGGATATTTTTCATAGAAGATGCAGAAGCCTACCTGCATTTGTTTATATCAACATTGCATAATGAGGGCCATTTGAGTTAAATGTATAGACACTAGGTTTGTCTTTATAAGGCTCCTTGCCCCCTCTGCTGCAGAGCTTCACAAGTGAGATGTAGCTGTCTCTGCCTGTTCAGTGTTTCTGGGCTGAATATAGTAGATTAAGTAGATGCTAAATAGCTGCACGTTCTACTAAATGACAGGAGGAGAAAAAGGTATTCACCATCTCCTTCACTGGGAACTGCTTTGCTCCACAGAGGACTTTTAGTGACCCCAAAGTGTCTCACATTTCCCCTTCTATGAGAAATCACCTTAATATGAAGCTCTGAGCATGCTGTCCCTCCACCTTCAAGCAGCCTTGCCCAGCTGTTCCTGCCCAAGTGACCAGGATTTTAAGAGCCCCTGGAAGTTAAAGCTGCAAATGGAGCCTGGTGCAGTGCTCCAGAGTACCACAGGACCGCCAAACTGAAGGTGTTTGGAAGAGCAAGAACTAGAGTTGAGCTGAAATATGCCGCATGGGGCCTTGTGTTTTTTGGTTTTTTTTTAACTTTTCCAGATGGATTTATCCCCCCTGAGCCAAGAGAGCCCTGGTGATGTGCAGGAGTCATCTGGGAGGAAGCCCAGCGTGTCTGTGGTCACTGCTGACGTTGGCCTGGTCAGCATGGTCCGGCAAGGGATCCTGGCCCTGCAGCTGCTGCCCTCCAACTCCAGCGCAGGTTGGCTGCGTCCTTGGGGTTAAGGTTTGCCTGGTTGTTTGTGAAGGGTTGTATTCCTCCTGCCATAGGCTGAGGTTAATTTTATAAGAGATGGTGTGTGCATGGACCTTTCTGTTAGGGATGAAATTTCACCAGAGACATTTACTCTGCATTCTGGGGGCAAATTGTGGTGGTGGGAGTGGGGAGGACCACGCTGTGCCAAGTGCCGTGTGTCAGTGTTGGGGAGTTTGTGAGGCAGTATAGCTGGGACTGTTGCTCAGGGCAACCTGGAGTGTGAAGAGCTGTGCCCTTTCTGTGTGCTATGCTGTACCTGCTCAGGATGTTTGCCAGCTCCACAATGCTTTGGAAGCTCTAAACCAGCCTCAGGATTTTCCTTCTGCTTTGGCCCTGCCTAAACTTTGTCTGGTAGATTTACTGGGAGAATGATAGCTGTTTGAGAAGGAAGATGCACTGAGATGCTGCCTTGTTCACAGGTATTATAATAATTACGGATGGTGTGACCAGCGTCCCCGACGTGGCTGTGTGCGAGACTTTACTCAACCAGCTGCGCAGTGGCACTGTGGCCTGCTCCTTTGTGCAGGTATGTCTGCTGGTACCTGGCAGCGTGGGTAGCAGAGGGAGGCAGGTGGATTGGTGATGGTGGCATTCATCTCCAGAGGAGAAGTAGGGGCCTTCTCTGCCTGTTTGAGTCCTTGACCAGCCGTCTGCTTTGTTTTCAGCACAGCTGTTCTCTCTCAGATGTCTCCTTTATCCATCCCATAGGTGGGCGGTGTCTACTCCTATGATTGCAGCTTTGGCCACGTTCCCAATGTGGAGCTGATGAAATTCATAGCCATGGCCACTTTTGGTGCTTACCTCTCCACGTGCCCTGAGCTGGATCCCCTGAGCCTGGATCTGAATGTGTACCACAAGGCATTTCTACTGTACTCCTTTCTGCGTACTGGGGAGTCCCTGAATCCAGAATATTACTGTGGTGAGGGATGTGCATGTTCTTGTTCCAGTAGATGGATGTCTTTAGAGCACCTTTGGGGTGACTCCCCAGGCTTGGTTATGCTGATACTCTCCCTTGTCATGCCTTCTTTATGCACAGTCGGTCACACAGCCTCACCTGTGAGTCCCCTCCTGGTTCCAGGAATTGGGTGGACCAGAGAAAACAACTGTCCCATTTTCCACCCAATTCCCTGGTTCAGCAATTTGCAATTAGGCCCACTGTGTTGGGACTTGGAGGGGGTCAGAAGATTTTGCCCATCCTTCTGTGCACACTGGCTAGCTCACACGTGAGGATGTTCTGGAGAGCTTGTCCTAACCCAGCTTGCAGATGGCAGTTTGGGTTGAAAAACTAGACCCCCTGAGAACTGTCCCAAATGCCTCTCCTGGTTGATGTTATTTTATGACTGTTGGTGACTGAGAGTGTGCCAGGAGAGATTAGTTTAGTTACCAGTAAGACGTGGAAACACCCTTTCATGTCCCAGTGATATGCTGTGCCATCTGCTCTTTCTGTAACTTGGCAGCAGAAGCCGCATAAACTGGCAAGTTTGAAAAGAGCTGGCTTGGGACTTGGAAATGTTGAATCTTAAAAGATCAGCTGTTAGTGGTTTAAGCTCCACATCCTGATACCTTTTAAAAAGCACCTGGGAACTCAAGAGTTTTCGAGGGAAATCGGTAAAGCCCCAAAGCTTACTGTGTGATGTTGAAACAGATGTGCAGTTTCTGCCTGTCTAGGCTGAATGTGGAAATCCAGTGCGTGCCTTGTCACAAAAGCTGTCCGAGAGGAAGCAGTGCCTGACACCCCACCCTGTCCCTTTCCCAGGCCTCTTGGCCACATTAAGGAACCTGTTTGCTGTATTGCAGAATCAGGAGTGGGTGTAAGAGGTGCCTGAAGGATGTGCTGTTCCTCAGGCAAACAAGTGTTCCTGGCAGCTTTTATGAAGCTCTCGGGGAGGCCTGTTGCTACAGGATGGGGTTCAGGGGAGCTGCTCCCTCACAAACCCATCTCTGCCGTTTGCAGTGTCCCAGCACAGGCTGTTCAATGAGCACCTGGTGTCTGCAAGCAGCAACCCCGCGCTGGCGATGCGGAGGAAGAAGCACACGGAGAAGGAGGTGCACGCTGACCTCGTGAGCATTGTTTCGGTCCGGCTGCGCGAGGGCTACAGCATCCGGGAGGTCAACATCACAAAAGGTGACTGCTGCCTTGAGGGCTGGGGACTCAGCTAGGACTCTTCTCAGCTGCTTAGAGGAAAGCACAGGGTCTGCCATCTCAGCAGTGGTATTGTGGAGGAAGGAGCCATTTTCCCCAAACTCTGTTTCCGTGAATAATTGCCTGATGTAGGGCTGCCCAGTACTGAGCAGTTACGCACTTGCCAGGCTCACCCTCTGTGGTTGTCCCTACGGAGGGACAGCCAGTGATGCTCTGTGTCTTGGAAATGATTCCTCACAATTGCAGAGTTTTTTTGGAATTCCATCTATATTTCTCCTTTTTTCATCCCTTTTCCTTTCCTTTTTTCTTTCTTTGAGCCCTCTCTAGCTCTTTGCAGCTCAGGGGCTCCTTGAGCCAGAAGCATTTTCTGTGTATTTTTTAAGAAGAAATTTAAAAATGAGATGTCAGAGGTATCAAAAACATAGAGTGTATTTCTATGCAGCCTTCAGACTAGTAACAGGTAATGTTACTTAGCACTTGGGAAAGGCTAAGTGCTCTCAGGAGTTGCTGAAAAATTTGCTGAACTAACAGGTTAAAGTAGAGTTGAGAAATGATTCAAGACATTTAGACATTCAGCACTGCCTTTGCTAAGGAAAAACATGTTTGGCTAATCAGGGTTCTCTGAGCCATTCTACAGAGAAGTGTATGACAAGGAACAGTTAATTAACCTGGATTGCCAAAACTTGCCAATTAAAGGCTGTTAAGGAGCCAGCTGGCTGTGAAGCAAGAGGATAAAAGTGTAGTTGTGGACTTTGACACTGTCACTTTTTCTCCTTCACTTTACCAACGACAAAATAGAATAAAAAGCTGGCTTTGTGCTCAGAGTTGCCTGGAGAGGTTGTTTGTGATATTTATAAGTGCTCTGGTTACCCTCACTGCTTGATTTTTAAATACTCAGGAGGCAACTTGCTTAGTTAGGAATGCAGAAGTGCTCAGTTATTTTACTTTCTGGAACATTGTCAGGGAATCTCCCTCTGTAAAAAAAAAAAAACAAAAAAAAAAAAAAAACACCCCAACCAAACAAAAAAAATTCTCACTGACCATTTTGTGTTCAGGGCAGCCTGGAGGATGGTTTTCAAAACATAATCTTCCTCTGTGAATCCGTCCAGGCACTAGCTGAGCAGTGAGAATGGCTATCCTCTAGTGACAGGAATCAGGAAGACAAAGTGAGCTTTCTGAAAACAACAGAGCTGGACTTTGTGAAGGAAATCAAAGTAGAAAAAATTTGTTAGCTATTAACTCAGGAACCAGAAAGAGATTATTTTGCAGTAAAAAAAAAAAAAGCTTAAGATTTATCTAGATGTAATTTCAAACTAAGTAAATATTTTGCCTGTGTTTTGATTTTGCTTGTGTGGGCTCATAGGAGTGAAGCCAGGATGACTGACTAAAGGAAACAGAGGTGGAAGTCGGAAATATTTTCATTTGTGATCTAAGCAAAAATGTGGGAATTTACTTATCATGTTTGCTGTTGATGAAGTAGAAAGGCTTTATTATGAGAACCAAAATATTGTGCAGAAAGCAGTGGATAAGCCCTAAAGCAGTAAGAGTGAAGTGACAGTATGAAATAAAAAGAGATTAATCTATAAATTCTTGTTTAGTCTCTCTGATAAACAAGACAGTCTTTATAGGAAACAACAGATGGTGCAGTCCTGGCAAGTGTATTTATAGTGACACAAACCATCCATTGTAGAAAATATTAGTGACCTTAAATAAAGACCTACTAATCCCCCAGATTGAGTACAGGTAAAATACAGTATACACTTTTGATCATCTTTGTTCAAAGAAGGTGCATTCTTAAGGTGCAGGAAGGTCTGGGTCTGTTAAGGGGAATGAATGTTCTGTCACAGTAGCAGCTGGAACTGGGTAAGGATTTCTTAGTACTACACACTCATTGCCAATGTTATGGAAATGAAGTTTCTCAAAATAAAAGTAATCCAATCAAAAGAACAACAAAGCATCAATTTGGCATGTACCCTGTGAGATTTCTTCTAAACATTGATGGGAAAGGAGTACTTTGAGGGAGCCTCCCAGCAGGGACGCTGAGAGCAAAAGGATGGCTTTAAAGTGGAGCTCAATCAGCCCATGAAGGGGATGGCATGATGGGCCTATGACAGTAGCAAATGCAACTCTGCAGGAAACAGCATCCAGGCTGATGATCTGTTCAGAAGGTTTCCAGCACAGCCAATCACTTATCACACAAACCCTGCAAGTCTGGCAAACTATAGAGCAGGCTGGACATAGAATAGATGATCGAGCAGTTGAAATTGCAGCGTGGTCATGTGCTTCCCTGGGATGTTTCAGTACAAATACACGTGCACAGTCAGCAGGAGTGGGACAGTTCTCTGCTCTTTTGGCTCAGCAAGGCCTGCTGTCAGGTATTTCTGTTATTCTTGTTAGACAGGCTCACTTAAAGGAAAAGGTAAAAATGTACAGTTTGAAGAATAGGTGAATATTCATTCTTAACATCTTAACTTTAAGAAGAGAAGGTAAACATGGTGAGAAGCTTTGCAGATTGACCTTCTAGATTGCATGAAATACAGTCTGTGCAGATGAATAGAGATTAATTCAAGAATTAGGCCTCATCTTCCAGGTTGTTTATGATCTGTGTCTATCAGATGCCTATGTTTCAGCGATGGGATGGATTAACTCTGCAATGTGGATGACAAAACTACAGTTGAATGGCCCTTGTTCATCTGTGCAAAGCAACAGTTTCCTTGGAAACAAAGATGAGGCTGTGAAGAAGAGAGCCCATTGTAAATGTCAGCACCTCCTCTGCGTTTCAGTTGCCTTCTTTAGTGTAGGTAGTACATGTAGCCTTTAAGAATTGAGAACTCTTCACCAAGCACTCCAGTGCAAGCAAAGCCTCCCTCAGCTGGAGAGGAGAGAGAGTAACTTCAGCTAAAGCAAACGGTTGTTAGATTACTTTGTTCCCCTCAGCAATCAAATAGTCTCATGGTATTCATGAATCCCTGGTCAGAGATAAAGCTCAGATGTGTATGGAACAAGAACCTGAACTTGCTCTTCTGCTCCCATGCAGGTGGGTCTCAGCTGGAGGTGAAACTAGTGCTGCTTTGGAAGCATAACATGAGGATTGAGTACTTAGCTGTGACACCCTGGCCCCTGGACCCATCAAAACGCAGCACTTGGGTGGAAGTGACAATGGAGGGAAGCTACGACATTTTGCATGACATCAGTTGCACCATGAGGAAGCCCATCACCAGTCTGTACCGCACCACAGTCATCCGGCGCTTCTGGAACACCTTGCAGAGGTTGGTGGGCTGGACCATGCCCAGCAGTTTCCAGTGTCATCAAGTAATTCCTTTCTTGGCATCCAAAGATGAGGGTTTTGCAGGTGGCAGTCCTAACCCAGGGTTCAAAGGGAATGTGCTCGGAGGAAGGGGCATGACTGATAACAAGCCTGCTCTCTAGCTGAGAAAAAGACTTGAATTGGTCTGTGTAAGAATGCTTCAGGGTAATGGCATTGCTGCTCCTGAATCTGGATCCTGGCATGCAAACCTTACCTCTGCCATCCCATGGAGGTCGTGTGTTCTTACAGCACACCTGTGCAGCTGTGCTGCATGGTCACACTGGGAGCAGCAAACACATGACACGTGTCTCTGGGGCTGAAGTGCTTGTGGGTCACAAGCGTTTCCTGGCCAGGGGGACTGCTACTCCCAGCTATTCAGCAGATTCCTCTTCTAGCACTTCATTTCCAGCTCTGATCATCCTCTGTATGTATGAAGCTTCAGCACTGGAGCTCCTTTAACACACACTCTTCACTTGGGCATGGAATCGCAGCGTTCTCCATAAAGCTCTGTTGGTGTAGATGGGCTCCCAGGACAGAGGGAGTGCTGTGGCAAGCCCTGTGCTGACCCGGGCAGCAAGGGGGAGAGTGTGGGCTTTTGTAGCTAACTGCCTCTTCTTTTCCAGCATCAACCAAACAGATCAGATGTTGGTACATCTGCAGTCTTTTGACACAGTCCCGGAACACTTTACCATTCCTGAGAGCACCAAGAATGGAGTGCCCCTCTTCTACATCCCCCCAGGCTCCACCACTCCGGTATGTTCCCTCTCTTTCCGTTTAATGTGGGTCAGGTTGTCTCCCCTGCCTATTCTTGTACTCAGGCTTCATCTCTTGCTCATTTTGTCTTCATCTTATCCTGCTCAGTCAGAGAGTTCAGGTGTGGTGAACAGTGAACACCCCATGCCATACATTTCCCCCTTTGAGACATCACCTATGTCTTAATTGTTGCAGCTACACCTCTAAGCCCAACAGCAAGTCTCCTAAGTGTGCTGTGAAACTTTCTCCTGTAGTGCTGTGATATGTGAGACTGATGGGAAGGCTGACATGCTTGCTTTTGCTGTGCTTTTTCAGTGGGTACCCCATAGGCATGGAGTTGCTGCTGGCAGTGCAGCCAGTGCCCTAGAGATGTAGCTCAGTGCTGTCAGGTGAAGATACATGATGTGCTGAATAATTGTTTAATAGGCTCATTGCTCTGAGCACTCATGTGGAAGGTGCAAGAGACTTACTTGTCATCTGCACAGCAGAAACTAAACAAAATATGAGCTAATAGTTCCACTGCAAAATTCAAACTCATTGAAACTCACTAAGCAGAAGAGCCAGCATATTGTCTCTTCCCTGCTGCCAATGTCCTTGGCATAGATGGAAGAGGACTAGCAGATCTTAAAGCTATGGCAGCTTTAATTTCAGAGAGCTATCCCTTTTATTTTATTGTTTAAGCTGTTCCCTAGGTTTGCCTAGTACATTTTCCCTATACAGGGCTATGTATCCCACAGTATATCTGGAACATCCCATCTTATGGGTAACCACCAATGTATTTCTATGTCAGCAGAGTTACTATAGTTGGTGGAATCAATGTCACCATACAAACCCATTAGAGTTGCCCAATGCCCCCCATTCTGGCACCCTATTTGCCTGAGCACTTTCAGATGAGTAATCTCAGTGTTTAATTACTTTGCTGACACAAGCCATATATCCCCCTCTCAATCAGAAGGCACACCATTACATATGCCATCTTTTTCATGGTTGATTTACTTGATGCTAAGTAGTTAAATTCCTAATTAACTTGACATTTCAGGAGCCTAATTTATTTTTGCTTACGCTGTACTGCCTGTTTCAATGTGAACTCACTCACTCTGTTCAGAGGAAATTACCCAAAGCCAGGGATGTGGCCTTCTTGGCCTACAACAGCTCAGCTACTAGAGAAATTCTTGGTCTCTCTGGGTGGAGAACTTTCATTCTGAATATTGTCCCGTCATTTTCTCAGGTATTATCCCTGCAACACAGTGGGTCTGACTCAAGCCATTCCCAGTTTGCCTCCTACTGGAAGCCTATCCTTTCCATGGATGCCAACTTCTGGCAGAGGTGGCTGCACATGCATCGCATAGTCATCCTTCTGGAGCATGACACGTATGTAACAGGCAGGGCTGAGCTCGTGTGCACACTGTGGGCCAGCCTGGGAAAGCAGGGTGTCCAGTTCAGCCCAGCTGAGGACTTGCAGCTCTTCTGCAATAAACTGTTTCTCAAGTCCCTCTTGGGTTTTGATTTCCTGATTGCAAGGGGGTGTGGGACCATTCCTTTGGGAGCTTGCTTTTTTTTTTAATCACATGCTTTTGTTTGCTGCTGGAAAATGTCTTTCCCAAAAGCATTGCTTTCCTGAGGCTGGTCCTAGTTGCAGAGTAATGTGAATAATAGTCATATATTGCATGGAGGGAGTTAGTATACAAGAAATGTGCTCTCTGCAGTGTGGAAATTCCAGTGTGCTCAGGAGTGTGGCTCTCCCCAGTGCTTGATTAGGGGAGGTGCTCGTTCGTTGGCTACTGTGGAGGAAAAAAGGCTGATAGACCGGTCAGAGTAGGATGGATGTAGCAAAGCCTCTGTGGGTTTTGGGGGAAGAAGAGAAACTGCAGCTCTGAAATGACTTTCTGTCCCACCCTGCAGGCCTGTGCCCAAGCACCTGCACACGCCGGGCAACAACGGCCGCTACAGCACCATCCAGTGCCGCATCTCGCACTCAGCACTCACCTCCCTGCTGCGCGACTGGAGCAGCTTCGTGCTGGTGGAGGGCTACTCCTACGTCAAGCTGATCCGCGGGTGAGTGGCTCTGAAGCGGTGCCATGTGGGGAATTGGGTGTGTGGCCAGACCGAGGATCTGGTTAGACCGGTATGCAGCTAAGGGCCTGAAGCAGATGTTTACAGGAGAGGATGAGAGCTAGACAAGGGGGTATGAAATCCTGCAGTTTCTGAATTGTTCCGTTGTGTTCCAGGTGCAGCCTGGAGGGAGAGGGAAGCCAGCTGGGGGGTTTCTGCATGTTAGAACTGATAAGTGTTACTGTGGAGTTGTGTGGGCTGTTGGGCTCTGTGGAGCAGACCTCTGCTTGGTCTGGCATGTCAGAGCAGCAAGATCCATGTCATTCCAGCCTTGTCCTAATCCCTCCTCCGTAGGTCTGAGGATCTTACCCCTTCCTCGTTCTATGTGGTACGAATCATCTCCAAAGCTCCCTGCATGGTTCTCCGGCTGGGGTTCCCCATTGGCACACCTGCACAGGCCAGGAACAAGGTGAGAGCTGGCTCTCTGCTTCGTGGGGTTGGAGCAGAGCAAGAAGTTCTGAATCTGGAAGTGGTGGGTAGATCACAGGCAACACTGTGGGCAGCTACCCTCTAATAAGTAACTACTATGTTAAGGCTTGGATGAGTTTGAATCTACTGTAACAGAAAGGGTCATTTGGGACAAACTTTCTTTGTTAAGTCTGTGAAAGATCTAAACCCAAAGACTCAAAGATCAATAGAACAGCTGGTCACATGGGTGTTTTTCCCACTCCTTAATTCAATTGTGGAGCTTGAGATGATTCAAAGGTTATCTAGTCTATCCTTCTGACCAAAGCACAATCAATACCATCTGTAAAGAACAGCAGATACTTGTCTGACTACTCTGTAAAGACCTCTGTGATAGATGTACTACAATGTTCCCTGGGCTGTCTCTTCCAGTATGTGTATATTGAATCCATTGGGCAGGGAGGAAGTTAGTAGTTAAAATGCAAACAATGCCCCACATAAGCAGTTCAGGGAGAGAAAAAAAATTAGTACCTAGGAAATGTTTTTGGATAGAAGTCTGTCAGATAGACTTTTAATAACTTTTTTGTATCAAAAGAAATGAGCTGCCCTGTCAGATGCAGAAGGTGGAGTTACTCTGTGGACTGATTCTCCAGTTATAGTGGCTGATACAAGTCTGTGTTCCTAGGTAAAGCATGACAAAGATGCCCTGCTATTAAACTGTGTGAAGTTTTTAATATAAACAAGAGGTGTATCATTAAATCTAGATATTTTATCTTCATGAAAGAAATCTTTGGTTTGTCTAGCTTAACTTTAGTGTTAGAGACTAGTCTGAGGAGACGCTAACAAACATGGGAAGGACCATCTCTTTCTGAGATAATGAACCCAGATAATACTAAATGTTCTGGCACTCTGGCATATCTGCCCTTTCATGACTTTAGGGGATCCAGGACTTTGGCACTCATTGCTGGGTCAACATGTGGGCTTGATAATGCTGAGTGACAGGTTTTTTTGAAGGAGTTCCCTCTGGCGGGTGCAAATTAATATCTCTTTCATTAAGAAGGTGTGAGACAGGCACCATACCCTGCAGCTGTGGGCAAGCTCCAGATCATTGCAGCAGAACCTATATGTAGGTCATAAATCACATCATCCACAATATTTTTTTTGCCTGGCATAGAGCTGATTAACTGCTCAGTGTGGGGGATGGCAGTAGAACTTAGCCTGCTTTGTTTAAGGGAGAGGGGGTTTTGTGCTGAGCAGTTCAAATTTCCAGTGCTGAAGGGAAGGAGACACAGTCGACTTTCAGAAAGCTTTTTGGTGGGACTTTGTATAGGGCACAACTGTAGAACTGTAGGAATGGGATGTCATAAAACAGAAACTGCCTTGGGGAACAAAGCAAGGAAATTGAAAAAGTGATCTGTTTCATCACAGCAGAAACTGTTTGTGATTTTCCAAATCTTTTTTCTAGTCAAAGGGTGGGGAACTCCTTTGCAGAAAGGTAACACGTACTGAGCTGAGGAAATGTGCACGTGGCACAAAGCTATTTCAGCCTCTGTACTTTGGTGATACCTAAGCAGCACAGTGGTGGCTGGAAGCCAGTATGGATAACTGCAAAAATAGTGGTATTTAGGAGCTTAAACACCATTAGTGATTCTGTGATGTGAGTATGAAACCATGAAGGGGACCCAAGTGGCAGCACAGTGCAGGAAAGAACTCTTGTTTAATGTTTGGATCTGGGGACATTCCTTTCCTTGAAAAAGACATAGTAATGATGGGAAAAGTTACTGAAATAATTAGTGTTGAGGAAGATGGAGAGCTGCTGTTATTCTATTTGCCTACAATGGTAATAAAAATTGAAAAAAGTTCAACAAAGATCATGAAAAGAAACCTAACCACAGAAATCTCAAAGAAAACACTGGGCTATTATGGGAATCAGATGCTAGTGTGGGTAGAACTATATTCAGAGCTACTAAAAGCTAAAAAGAGTAATCAGGAAGTCATTGTGAAAAGTCATTGGAAAAAGTTAACCTAAATAACCCAGGTTCCTGAAACCTTTTACCATAGAGGTTTAACAAATGCACGTGGTAGTGGGGGAATACATAAGACAGAGCCAGACTGTTCCCACAGCTGATATGGACTAGTTTACATTTACTGTAGGCTGTTGAGGAGAGGGGGAGGGAAGAATGAGGGTGGGTGCTGGGACTGCTTCTGTGGAGGAGCTGGCATGCAATTAATTTGTTTTTAATGTGAATGTTGGAAGGCGACTTCTTCAGACTTGAAATAGTCTTTGGGGGTTTTTTAACCTTCATTTTGCTTTTAAAAATACTTAAAATAGGGACCAAAGAGTCTTGTGTCATCTTGATCTTGGTCTTGCTAGTGCCTCAGAAGTAAAATGACCTTTAACTCCTGCTCTTCTGTGTATTCAAGGAGTGTTCTGCTCCTTTTGGTCAAGCTTTTGTTCTAGACATGTACTTTGTGTAGTTTATGTCTCCAGACAAAGTTGGTCATGTTTACCTTTTGCTTTTGCCATGACAGATAGTGGAAGAGTTACGGGACCGAATCTTGCAGCTGCGCTTTCCCCACAGGGTCCAGAGCAAGGAGGCAACTCCAAAAGCAAAGAGGAAAATGTTGGGCAGTAGTTCTCCCTCCAAGTCCCCACCTGTAACTGGGGCCCAGTCAGCCCTCTCAGACAGACCCTGCCTTGTTGTGCTGCACAAACCATTGGAGAAGCTGCTTATCAGGTAGTGGTGGAGTACCAGGCTGTCAGCACAGTCCCCTTGCCCTGCAGAGAGGGAAAGAGGAAGATCTGTGGATGGTGCTGTCAGTTGTAGGATGAGAGTGCTGTGAATGAAACTGGTGCTTGTTGGGATGGGTTTGGGTTGCATGGCTGTGAGTTGCAGCAGGGATTCTTGGTGTACAGGCAGATTTGTCACTCCTAACGAAATCCGATGTAGAAGTAAATTTAGTTACTGCTGTCTGAGCAAGATCCTGTGCTGGGCCAGCCACGTTCTGCTGCTGTAAGACTGTCCTGGGCCCAGCAAGTGAGTTGTGAATCCAGACAACTCTGACCCGAAACAGAAAAAAATGGATTTTTTTTCCACATCAGCATACCACACTTCTGCCCTCTCCTAGGTATGAGAAGCTGCCTTCTGACTATCGAGCCCCCTTCATTCTCAACCTGGAGCATCCCCCCGTGTCTGGGCCCCTCACCATGGTGGCCAATCGCACTGCCTCTTCCACCCTGGCTTCGCTGTCCCGCTACTTCTACCACCAGCGCTGGATCTGGAGTGTCCAGTCGGGGCTGGCACCAGCTGTGCCCATCACTGCTGTGGCCCAGCTCCTTTCCACACTCACAGAGTAAGTTGCACACCTGGCAGGGGTCCTCTCTCCGAGCTAGTCCTGGGGATACAGGGAAAGCAAGGTTATTGTTTATTGAGGCCTTGTTGTGTATATGAGACCTTATTATATGTAACAGTTAAAGCTGCTGTGCGTAGGGTTTTGGTCCCATACACAGCTTCTGGAGCCACTTGGGTCAGTGCTTTACCCAGTTCTGCAGCTGTAGTCGAGGAAAATGAGAGAAAATGTCCTGGAAAACACGCAAAAGGGTCAGAGGTGTTACTGTGCCTGGAGTGTGCTGATCTTCACACAGGCTGTTCTGGCAGTGTCAAATCTCCCCATTCTCTCTGTGCAGCTCCCTGTCTTGAGAAGGAATGGTGTTTTGGGGTGAAGGGTACTGCATTTATATGCATATTCTTGCATTTAAAGCTTACAGTATGGGTGGAGAAGTCCTGCAGGTCTGACTTCCTCTCTGTTGCCAGGGTTCGTCTGTCAGAGGGTTTCCACTTTGCATCCAGCGGGGATGGGATTATCAACATGGTGCTGGAGCTGCCCATACAGGTGAGCCTGGATGCTGTCCTCTTGTGGACAAAGTCCCTCATTGCTGGTTCTGGGGTGGATTCACCTTCCTGTGATAGGATCTATCTCCAACTTCCAGCACACACCCTTGATATAGGGATATATAGGGAGAAAGTAAAGCAGTTTGTGGGTTGGGCATTTTTCTGCCTTCATCTGCAGTTAGGGAGCTGCTTTGTGGTAGGGGTGTGCTGTGCTGGAGGAGTTCTTGGGGTTGGGACAGGCTTACTCTTTCCACCACTGCTAGTGGAGCTGGGTGATGGGGCTGTGCTGTGTAAGGGGTGCTGGGTAGGGCTCATGCAGCGTCTCCCCTCCAGATTGATGGCTCCAGTGAGAGCAGCAGTGCCAGGGAGAAGCACACCTGTGTCGTCCAATACATCCTCTTCCCGCCACACTCTACCTCCACCAAGGACAGGTGAGGCTGCTGTTCTGCTCCCAGGGAGGGTTGGCAGGGGAGTCATGGCTCCAGACTTGCCTTCTGCAGTCAGTGTGGAAAGGAGGGAGACCTCCACCATCTAGTACAGATAAGCAGTTGTCATGGGTTGATCACCAGGTTGCTGGGGCTTCGCCTGCCAATCTTGGGTTCCTGTGGCTGCTCTCATGGCTCTGAGAGGAGCTGCAGTGGGCTGCTGGCTCTGTGCCACCTCACAGGACTTTGATTTTGACTCCCTTCCAGCTTTTCCACAGATGATGACAATGATACAGAGGTAGAGGCCATTGAAGTGGACACAGAACTGAACCTGGTCACTGAGTGCTGGGTAGAGCCACAGAGTGGCCATGTCCACAGTACTGCTGAGAACTGGAAGCACCTCCATGGCTTGCCCTACCAGAAAATACCTAAAGCGGTGAGTCTCTGAAAGGGGAGGGGCATAGGCTCTTTGGTGGAGGAAGAAGGGCTCAGTGTAAGTGCACCACAAAACTACAGGTAAATACTGAGGGCCAGAAGAGATGAGAATGCTAGTCACAGAAGAGTCTGAGATTTGTAAAAGAGGAACTGGCCACTGGCCATAAAAAGTGGGTGCAATGCTGCTTTGGGATAGCTGGGAGAATACAAATTATTTTATGAAGAGTCATTCCATTGGAGGGGAGCAAGCTGGACCAGAGCAGGGACTGCAGGTAGTACTACCAGCACTCCTCCTGAGCAGTTTTCACCTCCTGGGTGAAAACAGTTTAAAGGGCTGGTGGAGAAGGAGGGAGCAGCGAGTGACAATAGGGCAACTCAGGGAACAGGATTATAGGTGTTCCCTCTCCTTGCTTTTAGACTCTTTTCTTCTGCATTTGTGGGTAATAGTTCTGCTGCATAAACTGAGCCTTAACTGCTTACTGCAGCTCTACCCCCGGGACCTTGCGTGCATCGCCACCATGCTGACCTTCGAGTACATCAGCCAGTTGTGCCAGAACAAGGAGTGCGTCTACCCGCCTTCAGACACCAAAGCTGCTGAAGGTGAGTCCACCATCTATGTCCTAGCAAACTTGATGGAGCAAAGAAGAAGCTAGGTCTTGAATGTCTCAGGACCCATAGAAGGCGGAACAGGTATTTTGACAACTTTGTAGACTTTGATGGGTTTGGATCACTTTGTTGCACTTATGCCAAGTTGGCAGAGAAATGGCTTCATCCTGGGAAGGTCAAAAAAAGCATTGAGGCTTTCTGCCTAGGCTGGAGAGGTGACAAGGTGACCTTGCTTGAACAGGGGGTTGGTCCAGATGACTTTTACCACTGTGTGAGAGGAGCTGACTTCAGGAGAGGGTGGAAGATGAGCTCATCTCTTCAGTGATTGGCCTGGTGTGCTTTGGGCAAGTGGTTTTATAGAAGTTGTAAAGGATGTTAAGGAAGAGCTCCTCTGTTCTCAGTTTCAAGTCGCAGTTCCCAGAGCAGTTTTGTAATGCTTGTTTTGTGGTGGTCCTGTTCATCTCTATTGCAGATCCAGATATGGGGCCTGGCTTTCGAGTACATGAGATCCCATTCCAGTTCAACCTCATGAAGCTCTTGCCCAGGTGCCAGCAGGTTGAAATGTTCTTTCTAATGCTGACAAAAGGTAGGTGCCTTTTCACCACCTGCCTCCCCTTGTCCTCCCTCCGTGGCTATGGACAGCCTGTTCCATGTGCTTGTCTCCCTGTGCAGCAGCATGTGAGCACTGCCATGCCTCTTTTAGTAGCTTGAGGCTGTTCTTCCCAGCTCTGCAGCCCCAGGGCTGTCCAGCTATATTGCTGCCTTTCCTGGGATAATAATTTCTAAGAGCTGCTATTGAAATCATTAAACCTAGACGATAGCTTTGTGGTGGTGTTTTCTTTTGTGTACCCCCAGCATCTCCACAGCAGTTAGAGTAGCAGGGTGGGTCAGTGCAGGGTAACTAATGATGCCAAAACTCCAGGGCCTCCTCAACACCCTCCAAGTGCGTCTTGCAGAGGTGCTGGGGAAATTCCTGGCTATGTGCAAGTGTTGCTTTGCAAAGGGCTGTCTCCTGGGGTCATGGGCAGGTGGTGGCTATGGAGATGCTGTCTCTGAAGCTGCCATGGTTCTATTTTGAAGCAGAGAATGAGGAGGTGACCAAGGACTCTTCGTTTGTGCCAAATGAAATGCTACTAAACCTCTTCCATGGCTGCCTTCAGCATGACCTCAGTGACCGGGAGATCCCCATGGCTGATGCTGATCATGTGGCTTTCATGGAGCAGGTTCTGCAACGGGATCGTGATGGCCATCAACCCCCCTTCACGCTCCCTGTGATCAGAGGTAAGGACCAGGAGTGTGGCAGTAGTGACACCAGGAGCAGTGAGATTTTTCAGGAGGCTGGCTTTCAAGTCTCATCCTCAGCTGGGGTTTCTCAGATTGGTTTCTCTGTGCTCCATTTCAGAAGAAACCCTAAAAGCTTCTGGGACCCTGGAGCAGCAGGATGCTTCTGCATCCTATCATCTTGTTGGCAGTAATGGCACCAGGGATATGACTGGCTCCACAAGTACACTGCAGGTACTGCTGTGCTACTGTCCTTCTCCTGTGCCCCCTCAGAAACCAAGGCAGCAGCTGTTAAAGAGCAGGAGAGTTAAAAGGGCTGAGCAAGACTGAAAGGCAGCTGTTCTTCCCCACCTTTGGCAGCAGTTTAGTCTGTATCCTGTGGCTGAAGTCAAGCAGGAATCTTGCAGGTGTGTGAATAGTGGCATTCACTATGGGCCAAGACTGGTACTGAGCTGCAGATTGCTCTAAAACTATGGGCAGTCACTGCCTAGATGTCAGAATTGGCCCCAGCAAAGCTGGCTTAGCATCTGCTGACTGTTGTGCTGTACTTCCTGGAGCCAGGCTGCTCCCAGAATGGTGATTTCTAGGCCAGGCTGCTCTGAGAATGTGCAGAGGTGACCAGGGTGATTTCAGCACTGTGCCGACCAGCAGGCCTGGAAGAACTTGCTCTGTGTGGTTGCTACCTGCCTCAAGGTGGGCCTGTGCCATATGCCATGAGTTTTTCCAACTTCTGCTCTTCCATCAGAGCCTTGGCAACATGGAGCTGCCTGAGGATGATGTGACACTGAGTGACACGATGGGGCCCTTTCCCCCTCAATGGCGGTGTTATGCCAAGCTGGTCAACCCGCAGCATGTGTTCCTGACCTTCCTGCCAGCCACCTTCTCAGGTGAGGGGGTCTGTTATGGGGAGCAAGAGGAGGCAGCACTCCTATGCACCTCCTCAGGGAAACAGAAGAACCAGAATTGGCTCTTGTAGGGTGGAGAGAAAATTGAATGGCAGAGTTCATGCGCAGTCTTTTTGCACCACATGGCCAGGAAGAGAATTGTGCCAAATGCTGAATGTCCTCGTCTTCTCAGGATGTGGTGCTGCCCACATATGGTTTTCAGATGGGGGATGTGGTGTTGAGTTGTTTGCTAGCTGCAGCCATTTGAACTGAGACATTTTCCCAGTGGGATTGTTAATGAATGGATTAAGGAGTTTGTTAATGGGATGGTCTGGGAGAGTCCCTGCTTCTGGGCATTGGCAGTGGTCTGGCTTCCACTGAGCCATTGGTGAAGGTTGCTAGGCTCAGATGAAGCTGCTTCTACACACAAAGAGGTAGCAGGAAATCTGCTCTCATGGGAATGTAGATTGAGGGGCTAAGCTGTTCTCACTGGACAAAGAATGATTTTATTTTCTTTTCCTCCAGATGTACAGAAGCTGATGGCTTGTGGGTTGGACAAATCTCCAAAAGATGAGAGTCGATCTGGAGAAGACACCATGGGACCTGTCTGTGCAGAGCGAGTCAGGGCTGAAGAGGGGGATGCTGCAGTGCCATTGCCAACCCTCAGCATAACACCAGCCCACGGTACTGACAGCACCTTGTTAGAGTATTGGTATCCTTGCTATTCTTGAGCATACTGTTGAGCAGATTAAAGCAGGAGGAATGACAGACTGCTGCAGCCTGGCAGCTCCTGCCTGGCAGTCAGCAGAGTCAGGACAAGAAGCACAGTGATATTCATGAGGGCATTAAGGAGTGTAATGCAAGTTGGGTGCCCATGGCCTAAGATTGGTTACTTGTGGGCAAGGAGGTTGCAGGTAGATAGAAGCTACTAGGAATGGCAGTAGTGGGCTACACGGGAAGGGCAGTGACTCTCATTTCGTGATCCAGACTGGCACTGTCAGCAGCACATTGTCTTAGGGAGAAGGTCACAGGTCTTAAGATATATGGGATTTGATTGCACAGACCCTAGGGCAGATCAGCCATGCTCTCAGTGAGGATGAAGGGTTGTGCTGCTGGAGGAGTGGTGGCCATGGGCAGTCAAGTAAAGGGGATTTTTACCCTGTAAAGGGAATCAAAGTGGCCAAAGCATTGGGCTGAGTGGATGGATGCTGGGTGAGCATGAGTGGTGAGAAGCTTGAAAAACTAGTGTCTAACTGTGGTGCTTCTGTGAGAGCTGTGATGACTCAGACCAAGAATAAGGAACCGTCAGAGGCCTTTACCTTGGAATTGTTTCTGTTGCAGAAGTGAGCCAGGACCCTGGGGAGCAGAGTGGCCCCTCCCGGAGAGATGTGCACATCTCCTTCTGTCGGCAGAGCTCGCAGTCTGAGCTGGGCGAGTGCCGCCGATTTCGCTGCCCCATTTACATCTACAGCTGCTCTCTGGAGCTGCTACGAGAGCAGCTCGTCAGCCCACGGGCACAGCGTCCTCCTCGGGACATCTTTTTCAGGTAATACCAACCATCCTTTACCTAGACAAAAAACAGAGGAGTTTCCTTGACAAGAGGCTGGCTCTAGCCCTGTCTTCTTGGCTTGGCCTGTCTGCCTTATAGCAGCCACTGCCTGTGCATGCCCTAGGCTCTGCTTTACTGGCACCAGAGCCATTTACAGTCTAAAATGTGCTTCGTTGGTACTGAAGGCTGTGGTTCCTCTTTTCCAGGTCCCAGTCTCTGGAACGTCCTCCAACTGCTGCTTGGCTAGACCACAAGCACAAGGAGTTGGTGACTTACTGCACGCTGCTGCAGGAGCACTCCCACCAGTGCTATGTGAAAGGTGAGCAGCACACAGTGGGACCTGTGGCAGGGATGGGGTTGGACCTTGGATCTTCTTCTAAGAAAGCAATGTCTCATTTTCCTTGTGATCTTACTCCAAGCAAAAGGAGGGGCTGTGTGACTTATGTACCACCAAGAGGGATTTAAAGATGCCTCTGTGCATTCCCTATGGGCCTTGCAGAGGCTGTTCCCAAACTTGTGGAGTGCTGTGAAGGAGCATGCCTTCTTTGATGCCTTCCTCTCACCTTCAGGGTGACAGATGCCGCGGGCACTCTGATGTCACCCAAGCCCAGGCTAACATGTTAGGTGCCCTGGCTGCCTCCTGTCTCCCAGCACAGCACTGACCCCAGCTCTGTGCTGGGACTTGATGAAGATCCATATGTGGCCACTGCCTGACTCCCACAGCCTAACATCCTTGAGATGCCATGGGATGCTCAAGCACTGTGTGCTTATCTCTAGGGCTGTTCAAGAGCCTTCAGCAGTCATACAGCATCAGCTCCCAGGACCTGCTTACGGCCATGGACTACTGTGAGGAGCTGCTCCAAGAGATTGATATCACCAACTTCCTGCTGACGGTGTGCAGCCACGTCCGCTCGTTCCGAGAGAGCCACCAACATTTCCATACACACTCCAAGACAGCCAGCTTCCAAGTGGGCAGCACAGAGCAGGAAGAGGAACAGAGCTCTAGGGAGCGAGGTGTCTTGGTCTCTGAGTCAAGGTAGGGACCCACCTCAGTCTTCCTTCTGTTACTAGCATCGTGCCAGGACAGCTCTTTTTTTCAAGCATCTTTTAGTCCCTGCTAGAAGGAATGCTGTAGGGCAGAGTCTAACAGCCACACAGAAGAGCAGATAGTTACAGTGATATACCCAGCTGGTATGGTGTCCACCAGGACCCTCTGTTTTTTGCAGTCTTGGTGACATCCATCCTTTCTTTGTCGTGTAGTCTTGGCTTCTTACTGTCCCATATGGCCTAAGCTGGAGGGCAGTTTGTCTGCAAGCCTGCAAGACTTGTTTCTGGAGAAATTATGCATCTCCTGCTGCTTTACTCACTTGAGCTTGCTGTTGACTCTGGTGTAAATGACAGCTTTGTTATCCTTTTCTAATGAATAAAGTGTCACTTTTTTAATTAGAACTCTGGAAAAAATGCACAAGAGAAACACCAAGGCAGAATTGAAATATACTAAACTTCTGTCCTGTTCCTTAGGGTATTTATGAGGTTTGTATCTCTTCTGAAAACTTAAGGGGGAAAGAAGTGCTATGCCCTAGTGTCTGTCAAAGAAACACTTAGGTCCTCTGCACAGTTCCTTTATGTGAATTCACTAGCATTTGTTGGGAATCTGCAATGCTATGTCATTTTATACTGTAAATCATTGAGGAGAAACTGGTTCTGAAGAATGTTCAGTGTTTAAAAAAAGTGTCTCTCTTAAAAAAAATTTCAAGTGCTACTTTTACCAAGAAAAATCGTGACAACATTTTTTTGGTTATAGGATATTACGAATCACCTATCCAAATTCAAGTTGCATAAACTTTACTGAAGAGTGTATAGCTTGTGACATATTGCAGCCACATCTGCCACCTGTATCACTAATTTGAGTACAAGGGGAGTGCTTTGACCAGTCAACATCCCACTCCCTTGATTGCTTTTCCCAAGTTTTAGAGACTAATTCTATCATGGAGCTGCTGAGCATGGGCCTGAGCTTTGCTGCCCAGACACTGGGGTGCTGGCATGGTGGTACTCGCTGTGAGGTGCCCTGAACTGGCTGCTGGTAGTTCAGGTTGCTGCAGGCCTGTCCCTGTAGTCTGTGTCTCTATTTCCCAGGCAGGGTGTGTAGTGTGGTATACAGACATGGCAATGTGATCAGCATGGTTAAACTACCTCAGGCCTGGCTTCAGACAGCATGAGCCCTTATCTGGGCACATGAGTGGCTGCTGGGCTGTGGAGTTGTGGGTGTTCAGATTGTGTTGACACAGATGAGGTTTGGGGAGCTGGGAGGTGGAGTTCTGGCAGGAGGGATAGCTGATAAAACTTGTCTTGTTTCTTGATCTGCCTGTCTGACCTGTCCACAATCCTGTCAGTGCTGAAATGGAAGACTACAGTGAGCAGGACTCCCATAACATAGCCAGCCCCACAGAGGAGCCAAAGAGCAGTGTGGGCACCAGCTGCTGTTCAGAATTTCCCCTCTCACTGCTGGAAATTGGACAGCCCTGCCAGGCACACCCAGACTTGCATAAAATTATCCAGGTGAGGAATGTGCAAGCTTGACCTGGCTTCCACAGGAGGGTGTAGAGTAGGATGTCTGCTTCATACTTGGGATTTCTCTTTTTAGGAAAAATTCCTGGAAATTGGAAGTTTACATTTCAAGCCAGTGCCATCAAATCCTCACTATTTCTTCTACTGCCCACCATCAGCCAAGAAAGAGGTAGGCATGGGGCTGTCCTGGCAGGCACCTAATCCTCTTAGAGTAGCTTTTCTTGGTGTCAAATCTGGATTTGGGGCTGGCAGACCCATGGGTAGACTTAGTCCCTGGAGCTCTCATCAACAACCTGATTTATTGCCTGGCACAGTTCTAGTATGTGCCCTTTCTCTCTCCGTCTCAGGAAGAGGCATCTCGGGATCAGGCAGACAGGAAAGGCAGTGAGGACCTGGAGGGATCAGAGGCAGAAATGGCAGCTGAAGAAGGTAAGATTTGCTTGTTCTGTCTTGGAAAAGAAAATGTCTGTCCATGTGGTGATGCCTTTC
This sequence comes from Phainopepla nitens, assembly GCA_013400175.1. Lineage (NCBI taxonomy): Eukaryota > Metazoa > Chordata > Aves > Passeriformes > Bombycillidae > Phainopepla > Phainopepla nitens. The sequence continues at coordinate 503,727 of VXBQ01001306.1, read as the reverse complement.
AGAACTAAGTGTGTCTGGTTGTGTCTCTGGAGATGTGGACCTGGTTTGCTGACGGGGAACCTGTATCAACAGGAACTGTGTCTGGATGCTGCATTGCCACAGAGAGTGACCCAGAGCTGGAGGTGGAGTACCGTGAGAAGCTGGAGCACGAGTTCCCAGACACAGATTCCCTCTCGGACTCCAACACGGTGAACCAGGATGACGACTCCTTCAGCGTGCTGGGAGGGGACTCGCTCAATGAGCAGGAGTTCCTGGAGCAGGAGATGCCCCCGCTCTTTGTGCACCTCACCTGCTCAGTGAAGCTGCGTAGCCAGCACAGCTCCATGCCCGTGCAGTCCCTGCCAACTTGTCTAGGTAAGAACAGTTCTTACTGGGAGCTTAAATGGCAGTAGGGCTTCTGTCAGGTCCCTGCTGGATGAGCAGCCCCTGCAACAAACATGCTGTGTCTTAAACACCAATCTCCCTGGACTAGCCTCCCTAAAATCCCCCAAGGGTTGCCATCATCAGAAAGGGCTTTTTCACCAGGTCTCCCACTTAACTGTGGGATTGGTCATGGAAGGTTGAAAGGATCGTGGAAAATGATGGTGGCCTATTTGAGTCTGTCCAGGTGTGTGTGACAGCCACCTCCTGCAGTCTCTGTACTTGCCACCAGGGCTGGGTATGTGTGTAAGCAGAGATGTTTGTTGCTTAAGTCCCTTGGTTTGTGATCTCTCCTCAGGGGAAGTTCTGGGCTGCCTGGAAAGCTGCCAGGGCTTGAACACCATTGACTTGGGGGACCTCTGTGTGACCCTGGACATCTTTGTGTTGACACTGCCCCTGGAGATAGAAGTTGTGAACACGGACATCCTCCACAACAGGTAGGTGGAAAGAGGCCCAGTCACCCACCCTCTCTCTGCCTGCCCTAGCCAGACAATGACTCTTGGCTCATCTCCATGTACTCAGACTTTACAATTCTTCTTCTTGCAGACCCTGTCACAGCCTTAAGAAAACTGAAATACTTCCTAGATAGGCTCACCTTCTATAGAGATCCCTTTTCTGCTCTCTGTGTCTGTTTATCCTCTCTGGCTCTAACACTGAGGCTGCTCTCTCTCCTGTGACAGATGCACCTCAGAGAGCAGCGTGTCCTTCACGCGCTCTCCAGGGCAGCCGTCGTCTTTCCGCTCGGATGAGGATATCATGCACAACCTGGAACGGCTCCCGTCCACCGGAGATGAGAGGTATGGCACTGCAGGTGCAGCAAGCCCCTCACCGGTTCCTTTACTGCCTGGGAGCTGCACTGTGGTAGCTGCACAAGTGAGAAGGACTGGTTGGTTCTTTGTCTCCTCTCTCCTAGGCACCCTGCCCTTTCCAACCTCCCTGGAGTGCACAGGCAGGCTATTGAAGCCACTATGAATGAGGTAAGCCAGATTTGCTTCCCTGCTTCCATCTAGAGCACACAGCTGCTGTTCCACACTTCCTAGCGTCCTTCAAGCTGCAACCTGAAGCCAACTGAACTGCCTGTTAGGTTTTACTGGTGTCACATAGGTTGTTAGCCTTGTGGTTCCCAAAAGTGTGAGATTACCCTGAGAAAATTCTTGCTGCAGTTGGGGTGGGCCGGGCAGAGCTGTCTTCTAAAGGCCTTTTCTTAGGTACATTCAGGAGATGAGGGATGTGGGCGGTGAGAGGTTGCCCTCATCCTGTTGGGGCTTGGGTGAGAATTGGAGCAGGCTTGCAAACGCAGGTCACTTGGATGTTGCTCTGTGTCCTTGCTCTGCTCAGATTCGCTGGCTCCTGGATGATGAGATTGTGTCAGCGCTGCGTCACTCACAGGTCATCAGCACCTCCATCCTGCACAGGGTGGCCACCCACATCTATAACTCCAAGGGCCGGCCCAGCTGCCACAGCGAGGTGGTGCTGCTCCAGTTTGTCTTTGGGCCTGAGCACTCTCTGGAGAAGTTCAAGGAGGTAAAGAGAAAGCCCTGAGGCAGCATCATGCTTTGCTAGCAGGATACTTATTCTTCTCTCTGTTGCAGGAGTTCAGAAGAATGGCTCTACCAGGCTACATACTGAATGCCGAAGGCAACGACTACCACTACATCTCCATCAGCCGCCTGCACTCCAGGAGGGCTGCTTCGGGGACACCCTGCTTGCAGCAGCCAGCTGGAGGGGGCACCAGGACAGGCATGGGCCAGGCAGGCCAGGAGGGGAACAGTGAAACAGAGGCAGAAGGCTCCGAGATGTTACAGCACACAAGCTGTATCCTCCCAGAAGAAGGCCAGGGTCTCTGGGAGTGGCCAGAGAGTGAGACACGCATTGTGCCGGACACTGGAAACCCTGCAAGTGGAGGCAGCCACACACAGAATGAGGTGAGAAGCACTGAGCGATCTCTTGGTGAGAAGGTGTGGGACACTGGTAACAGAATGTAGAAGGATGATGGAATTTTTTTCAGTGCCTGTTTTTCTGGTCATTTTTGTGACCTTGGCTTTATGCAGGCTCCAGGAGATATGCTGAGACTTGATCAAAGCAGAGCACCAGGCCAGGACTCCATGGAAGAGGCGGTTCCAGAGACAACCATACAGTCGTTGCCATCGTCATCCTCTGAAAAGGGAAACAGCGAGAAATCGCCCTTGGTGACACCATCTGCAGCAAGCCTGTCTGAGTCTGTAACACAGGGCAGGGAAGGTAGGAGCTGCAGTGTGGGCAGGATGTGCCTCAACATCAGAAACTTTTAAGGGAAGTTCTGGCTGTGACATACATAATCTAACTGCTACTCCTGTTCCTGTCTCTAAATACCCACATTGGTACCGAGGACTTTGGTCCCTTCCTTGCCAGGGTGCTGGCAATTCAGTGCTTAACAGTACCCAAAGATACTAGGCTGTGCTGCTGCACTGATATCCCTAATGGCATGCAGTTCCTGTGACATCAGTAATGGCTGTGAGAGCCCCATTCCCTGTGGCCAGCACAGCCTGATTGTCCTGTGGCATGATGCTTCTCCAGTGGATGGGGCATGTGGTGGGGCTTAGCAAGTACTTTCGTGGTCAAACCCGTATTCTTTGCAGGCTCCAGCAGGCAGCGTCCCAGCCGCGTGCAGAGCCTCGTGTCGAGCCAGGGCAGCATGGACTCCGACCATCTGGGTGAGTGTCCCAGGGCAGGGGGGATGACAGCACTGACAGTGACACCCTGGGGGGTTTGTGTGCCTGGGCTGGGATGAGCCCTGAGGGCAGGGTTTGTGAGTGGCTGCCCTGCCTAGGGAGGAGGTGTTTTGCCAGGCCTAGGGCTGAAGTGAGGCTACATTGCAGGTTATGATGGGGGAAGCAGTGACTCGGAGTATGAGGAGGCGTTAATGAGCGACCAGGAACCCAGGTGTCCCCTCATGCCGGATTTCTGGCTCATCATAAAAATCCATCAGGACCGAGTGGAGGTCTATTACCACACACGGTAAGGAGAGTCCCCTGTCAGACCGCTGCCTCTCTGCACCGTGACCTTGTTGCCAGTCACTCATCTCTGGACAGGATCTCCTTCCTGCCTAGTGTGGATGGGAAGTTGCAGGATTAGACTGTTGCTCTATAAGGGAAAAAAAAAAAAAAATCCTTTCCCACTGTGTTCCTGCTCCCAGCACCCAGTGACGGCCACTGTCCAGGTGCCCTGCTGACCCCATCCTCCCTTTCTTCATAAAGCAGCCTGAGTGTGGAGAAGGCAGCATCAGCAGAGACAGAAGAGGAGCAACCAGGAGAGTGCCAGAGTCTCAACCAGGTGGTGGTGAAGAAGATCAGTGAAATCTGCAGGGTTGTCAATCAGGTAATAAATCTTAAGAGGGCACTAACAGAGCTGCCAGTGATTAGATAGCTTAGATCAGAAGGGACCTCTAGAGGTTGTCTAGACTGGGCTCAGCTCAGAGGAGGGCCTGGGGAGACAGTTCAGCTGATGGAGTGCCAGCTTGCGAGGGTCGTAGGAAAAGGGATTTAGTCTGTCCCTAAACACTTCTTGCTGTCTTCTGTGGCTGTGCAAGCAATGGAAACAATCTTTCCTCATCCTTTGCAGCGCTTGCTGCTGCAGGACCTGCATGACAGCCACATATGCAACTCATTACTGGTGGCAGAAAGTGAGGAGGACATCTGGAAGAGTGAAACACCCTATACTTCGTACAGGCAGCGTGTGATGCCCACGGATGGTATGGATATTCCCTTAGCCATGCCTCAGCTGCAGTGCTCCAGAGATGCCTAAGAAGATGTTAACTTCCATGCTGTGGTCCCAGCTGTATCCTATGTTCTTTACAGATTACTCTGTAGAGGAGAGCTACCAGCCCCGGGACTACCTGGCTGCCACCATGCAGTTCATGCCAGGGCACTTTGCTTGTGGGGTGGTGTGGAGCACACTCATCCACGTGCATTCACGCCTCAAGATGGGCCCCAACATGGGGGTCTCACGAGGTATGTCCAGCCCAGGTTCCCTCTCGTTTGGTGTGCCAGGGGTCCAGCTGCTGGCTGGATTGGCACTCCAGAGAAGGTATGTGGGATAGCTAATATCCCACATTGCCCACAGCTATCCAGGCACTTCGCTCGGTGCTCAACGCCTTCTCTGTGGTGAACAGGAAGAATATGTTTGTCTACCAGGAACGTGCCACTAAATCTGTTTTCTACCTCCGGTAAGAAGCCAGCATGACTTGTTGGCCTGTTGGCCTTGCTACGTGTGTTACGCCAGACCGAGAGCTCCTTGGGATGGAAAATGTCTGCCCAGCCTCTGGAACCTTTGTGTCCCAAGCAGAAAATATCTGATTTCTGATGACACAGAAATCACATCAACCCAGGCCCATCCTGCTCTCCCTCTGCTAAGCCTTTACATGGGAAGAAAAATTAGGGCTCTTTTGAGGGAACCAGCGAGCAGTTTTTCCACAAACTCCATATTCTAAGGACTAGTCCCCACAAAGTGCACAGGGGAGGGCAAGGAAGATGTGGATCTTGTGTGGATGTAAGATGCTGTCATCCTTGGGAATGGAGGCTGACATGTCTTTCTCTTGTATTCAGGCTGACTGAAACCACCCACAGTGGGAAGGTGTGGGAAGCAGAGAGCAGCCTTAGTGCATCATCTCGCTCGCTGGCACTGACACGCAGCCAGGAGCCCATTTACACTGAGGATCTAATGGTGAGTCTGCTGCTCTCTGCAAGTGGACATGGGTGCTCCTGGTCACAAGAGTGGAGGGAACTCAGTAGTTCCAGCAACCTGGATTTTATGTGGGGTAAAACTTACACTTTAGATGTGTGGAGTGGGGCAGCAGTGGGTGGCATCTGCCTGTCCCTGCTGACAGCATGGGACAATGATGGATCTAGAATTCATCAGAAGCTACTTCTACATGACTGTTTTTGTTTCTCCAGGGTTCTCGTTCCTCTCTGGACACTGCCTCATGCCGTAGTGTGGACTCTGCCCGCCCTGTGGGACAGATAGACAGACACATCCAGCTGATGGTCCATGGTGTTGCCCCAGCAGGTATGTGTTACAGCACCTGACAGCAGAACTGTGCTGGTGTAAAGCAGAGGAACAAAGCTCTGCTCCCTGACCTCTTTGCTTGAAGAGAGAGGAATCTCCCTCCTGAGCAAACAGCTCTTCCTTAGCCCAGAGCTGCTCTCTGTTCTGTGTGGATGAAAATATAAGGAAAGGATCCATAGCCCACAATGAAACCTCCTGCAGACTCTGTGCAGGAGTGCATTTGTCTTTGCTTACTGCATCAGCAGTCTTTCGTGATTATAAACCCATAGAAAAATGTGTCTGAAGAAATTGATGGTGGGGAAAGTCATGTTCCCTGTGGGAAGTGAGTGTGAGGATGGTACGTGCTGAACAGGGAGGGAGAGGTGGCTGTAGTCATTCTTACTGGATGGGATGAAAAAGCTGCTTGTACCTCTGTTCCCTTTTCAGGGCCTGAGATCACGGATGAGCTGGTGAAAGTGCTGCGCAGGCGCCTGGATGAGGCCACCCTGGATATCATCACTGTCATGCTGGTGCGGAACTGCAAGCTGACCCCAGCAGATGTGGAGGTACCTCACTGGCTAATCTGCTCTCTTCATCCCAGAGCATTTTCTACATCTTGACCTGTCTCAGCTGCTCCTGCCCCAAGGAAGACCAGGGCAATTTGCTACATCTTGTTCCCTTCTCCAGTGCTTGGTCAGGCTAGCATTCTTCATGGTACTGTGTGGGTGCCAGAGTAGCTAGGAGATTCCCTCTGCTGGGTTTGCAGCACGGCAGGACGTTTGCAACACGGCAGGTGTGCCCTCCTTCCCACACCTTGGAAGGAATGTCTGCTCGCATGTTGGCACTGTCCTGGGCAGGGCCAGGAGTTGGACTTTGATGTTCCTAGGGGGTCCCATCTAATTCAGGATATTCTATGATCTATCTCAGGGCACTGTCTAGGGTTCTACCCACCACACTTCCCCCTTTGCAGAGCCAACTGGCATAATTTTGATCAGTATTAGAGCCCCAGGGCAGCCTGCAAGTCCCAGCTGGGTTTTAAAGCCTCCTGTGTGCAGTTTATCCAGCCCCCCGGGACGCCGCCCACGGAGGTCCTGCAGTTCTCCCTGCCGCCCTCAGCCCTGCCCTGGCTGCACGCCGTGGCCTATTACCTGCGCCAGAACCTGCTCATCTTCCTGCACACCCCCAAGTACACTGACAGCAACGTGGAGCACCACTTCAAGGTGAGGAGGGCTGGGGTTGGGACAGCAGTCTGCCCAGCTTCTGCTGGGGATATTTGTTGGGGCAGCTCAGACACCAGGTTGCCAGCTCTGCCCATCCTGCAGAGGGCTAGAGAGAAACTGACACTAACTCCTGAGGCCTGGGGGAGTTTTACAGGACTGAGCACAATGGCCTGGACAGGCCATGTTTTCATGACAGGCAGTTGCTGTGCAAAAAACAGCAACCGCAAAGCTCATGCCCACAGTCATCTCCCAGGAGCATGGGAGAAGACCCCCTTTCAAAGCTGAACTTGGCTCCTTGCATGGCTCCCTCAGATTTAAGGGCTGAAACATCAGGATTAGTAAAAATTTGGGAGCAGCTACTCCCCTGTTAGCATGGCCATAGTAAAGACAGAGGGTGAGGCCCAGATATGTAGTGCCACATAATTCTGTATGAGGTGTAAGGGGTTACTTCACCCCAGCAGTGGTGAAGGCTGTGTTGGCAAGTGTTTTGGGTAGGTCTGGATTTGATTCTACAGGTTTATGGATGAGCTCTGCATATACACAAACCTCTTTCCAGTTAAGGCAAATTCTCTAATCTTTGTGAGTATTCTTCCTTGTTCTCCTTAGCACTACTTCAACCACAATGGGAGCATCTCTGACCAGGATCTCTATTTGTACAACAAGCCAGGTGGCCAAGGCACTGGTGGAAAAGGTATTGTGCTTAATTCTTCTGAAACAAGGTATGGGGCTGTGTGCTGGGGAGGTGTTTCCCATGCTGGAGAGCTATGAGTGACTGAGGAGGGCCAGTGCTGGGGGTGTGTGTTCCTCCGTGGCTAGAAGGTGGGTAAGGTGCATGTATGGCAGAGCAAACTAAGGCCTTCCACAGAGCTAAGCTTGACCTATTGCTGCAGGAAGCAGCTCTAGACACAACAAGACCTCAGTGTGGGGCACAGAGGCTCCATGGGGCTGGAGGTGGGAGCAGTTGTGGCAGAAGCCTTGCTGTAGAGGGAAGTCTGACTGTGTGTAACTGAGCATGGGCTGTGTGGGGAATGTCCTTGCCTTTTTCTCTAGGCTGCTGGAGAAGGGATTGGATAGGGCCCACCCTGCAGCAGGTTGTCATGTCATGTTTTGTCCAGGCCGTGTGGGCTGTCACCTGGCCATTGTGTGTCTTGTGCCCCTCATGCACTGTTTGAATGTTCTTGTGTTATGTAGGTACCATGTCGGACCTTGTGCAGCACCTCTTTCCACTCTCTCACTTCCAAGGTAGCACCTGTGGCTCCAAGTATTATTCCTTCTCCTTTTCCCATGCAGCTCTCTGGTCCCAGCTGTTGTTTTCCTTGTGTTGTGGCTTCAGCTCTGACTCCTCTGTGTGTTTATGTGTGTGTGTGTTTCCATTTAGCTGAGCCCTGTTTCTTGCTGGCTGGATAAATGAGCAAACAGAACCTGTTGTCCTGAGGTGGCAGCTCAGCAATTCCCAGCTGTCAAGGGTCCATGTGCTGCCCTGTTAGCTTGCAAGCAGTGCTCTCCAAAATTCTGCGTCTTTTTTTTCCCACAGGTCCGAACAGGCATCTCTTCCCTGAGGAAAATGGGAGTCCTGATGTTTCAAATGTCATTGATGCTCCAGGGTGTAGCATCATCACTCTCCCAAGTGGCTGTGCCCTAGTGTGGGGGGTTCCCTTGCTTAGCAAAGGGCTGAAGTGGCCAGGCACCATTAGTTGCATGATTTGTATTTCGGTGAGCCTGGGTCAGAGGGGGCTCAGAGTCCCCCACAGACTGTTATCTCCCCCACAGGAGATAACAGTTCTCCAGTGCACCAGGCAGTAAGACCCTTGGCAGCTCTTGCTGATGTACCTCCTTCTATAGCTCCAGACCTCAGATTTTTGTTTCTTAGCTGTTTTTTTTTACCTGTGATTTAGTGATTAGATTTCAGCTTCTCCATGCTCCTGGAAGCCTTGTTCCCTGCGGCATGGAGGAGAGCCTTTCTGCTCATTGGGCAGGGGCAGGCTGCTGGCCTGGCCTGCTTGAATTGTGGTTGGTTGTTCTCATGTCCTGAGCTCAGACAGACTGAGCAGAGCAGAGGTACAGGAATGGATGTGATAGGGAAATGTGTCAGAGGCTGAAGGGGCTGAGTGTGGGAATTTATCCAGGAAAAGGGGAAATGGTCTATAATTACCACATGATCATTCAGCCATTTTGGTGGGCCTGAGGCCAGCTGCCAAGCCAGACTCTTGAGGAGTTTGTGCCCTTTACTGTTTGAAGAAAGAAAGTCTGGTTGCTAGAGCTCACATTCACTGTCATGTGGGGCAGATTTCCTGCTCTTGATACCTCTGTATTGACGCCTATGTCCTGGAGAGCTGCCCTGCTGCAGCAAGAGGCTCTGTGGGGGTTTCTCATAAGTGTAGTTTCCTTTCCCCAGTGTGCGTGCACATGAGCTGCCCTCTGATTTGAATGCTTACCTCTCTCCTTTGTGAACACCTCTCTCCATCCCAGTGCACTCTCCCTTGTGTCTGCTATGCCTTGGAGGAAAGGTTGTTGCAGAGCTTATGCTTCACAAGGAATGGTGAAGACAGGGTGGTTGTGCTGCTGCTGATTAGACTGGGCACAGCCTGCCTGGGCTGGGTTTGTCTCCATGCAGAGAGGGGTGCATGTCCTCAGTGCAGAGCTGGGGATCCAGTCAGGGATGATACTGTTTTCTCTCTGGCGGTGGAGTCTGGTGTCACTGCCATCCTTGCTGGGATGGAGAAGTAGAGAGTATGGGCTCAGCAGTGTTGGAGGGCTGAGGTTATTTGTATCCGGGCACATCACCTTTAGGCAGTGCTGGGGCAGCTTTGCCATCCAGCCACCTGAGTGTTGGCTTAGGGAGCTTTCAAAGGGAGTGGGAACATCCAGGGTTACAATGTGAGGCTTGGACCTTGCAGATGATTCCCTGGTGCCCTGGCCATTGAGCTGGGCCGTGGGAAGTCAGCTCTTGTTTTTACTCTGGTCCATAGCAGGGCTTCTCTTGTGTGGCCCAGAGCTCACAGCACAGCCCAGGCAGGAACCACTGAACTGTCCTGTTGTGCATGTGTAGGGCTCAGTATAGAGAGCCAACAGGCAGGGTCTGAATTTTCTCTGCAGGGACTCCAGGCTAGTCCTGGTTGTGAGCCTACCTTGTCCTCAGTCCTGCCTGGTTGGAGTGCACAGGGAAGGCACCTAATCTTGTTCAGATGTACAGTGAAGAGGGGACTGTGAGTGTAATCTGCAACAAGGTGTCATATCTGCAGGGACTCTACAACCTTCACAGCCTGGAGGGGGCTGCTGAAGAGTGTCTGGGCCCTGTACTCTGTCCCTTAAGAGGACAGGAATGGTGAGCCCCATCCTGGATGCATCTGCATTAAGGCTCTCCTGGTGCAAATGGAGATACTTTCCTCTTGCATGTGGTGCTGGACAACTCAGGAAGCTCCTGCAGGGCAAGGTGAAATCTGCTGTGACTCTACAGGAGAGAGATTCTTGGAATGATGGGGACATCCTGTGCCAAATCCCGTGCTTCTTACTGTGGCTCCCCACAGGCACAGCAAGCCTCTGCTCCCCTGGCTGCCTCCCCTCCTGTGGGCCCTGCCTGCCACGCGACACTGTGCAGCTCAAGTGGTGACATGGTGGTCCCAACTGCGGGGTAGCAGGGTGTAGGCAGGCACTGTGGGGGTGTACTTGGTGCTGTGTTGATGGAGGCTGTCTCTGATTCTGCCCCGCAGGAATCGCGTGCATTGCACTGACATTCGTGGATGAGCACGGCAGCCCCACCTTGCTGCCCCACGGGGAGAGGCCTGACCCTCTGAAGCTGCCTCCCCCCTCGCCCATCGTGGGCCTGCTGCAGGACAGCGACTTTGAGAGCCTGACAGCCGTCAGCAGGCACCAGCCAGGGGCTGACCCCCTGCCTTCAGGTGGGGAGCTGGCCAGCAGCTGCCAATTACCTGCAGCCTCCACATTCCCTGGGGCACCTCGGAGGGCTGGTGAAGGCAGGGTTGAAGGGCCATGCAGAACTACCCTTTTCCCACAGAGCCCTGCGTGCTGGTGCGCCTGGATATCTGGGAGAAGGGCAACATCAGCCTGCTGCAGCTGTCGGAGAAGCTGCGCGGGGCCCTGCGTCACGCGCTCTGCGATGCCGTCATGGAGTTCCTCGTGCTGCCAGCCCCACTGTGCGTGGAAGCTGCCTGCCCCCTGAGTGCTGCAGACCTGGAGGACCTGAGCTCTGCAGGTGAGAGGATGGCCATCTTGAGCCTCCACCCAGCCTTGCTCCTCCTGCCTGGCCTGCAGGAGTTTGGCTGTGCTGGGGGGATAATCTGGTTGGGTGGGCAAGGAGGGAGGAAGCTTCTCTCCCCTCTGCAATGTGTGTGGTGTGGTGTCTTGGGGAAGAAGCATCATAGACATTGGTGCTGGAGGAGATATTTAAGGGTCTGTCTGTTCCCCAAGACTGAATCAAATTTGCTGGATGTTGCTGATGGCTCTTGCCCTTCTCTGCAGCCAGGCTCTGGCCAGACACAAGGGGGTGCCCAGCAGCTTTGCAGGGGGAGGCTCTGCAGAGTCTGATTTGCTTTGTCTCCCCAGGAGGCCTAAGGAGGACCATGTCAGAGACCAAGGGCCTGGCCCTGGCCAGTGGGGGGCCTGGCAGGAGCTGTCCTCCACCCCTGCACTTCACCTCTGCACCTTCACCAAGCTCTGGAGAGCCAGTGACACCCACAAACAAGCTGGGACGCCGCAGCTTCTGGGACATGCTGGTAATGTTGCTGCAGGAACAGGGCCTGTAAGGTCCTCATGGTGTGTCAGGCATGAGGAATGGACAGTAGGGATCTGGCTGGGGGTGGGAAGCCAGGCTTGCAGCAGGGGCTTTGAGATCAGGGCACTGACTGGGCTGTGTATGTACACAACATTAACTTACCCCTTTCTCCCCTAGAGCAAGGCAGAGTCCTCGGAGCTGGGCAGCCCCAAGACGACTGATGACATTGTGCTGGAGAGGCCAGAAGAGGCTCGCACGAGACGGCGGCACAAGACAGAGAATGTCAAGCAGCACCTGAGCCAGGATCGGGCCACAGCCACAGCTGAACTGGAGCAGGCACAGAGGCAAGCACAGCCTGCAGGCTGGACAGCCAGGATGTTGTTCCCCCAGTCTATCGTACATTGCTCTGCATCCTGATGGCCTCTGGACTACATTCATTTTCCTTGTAGTTTCTCCCTACACAGGCAGTTTCGGAAGGCTGCCTTCCACACGCAAAGTCTTAGCCCTTATTGCTCCAGTGTTGCTGGAGCACAGCTGTTTCTCCCTGCCAGAAATCCCTTCGCTGCACCGTGGGGCCCTGTGCAGCACCTGACACTCATATGGCTGCTCACCAAGAGTGATTGTATCAACCCAAAAAGGAGGCTCCCAGGGCTCTGCTCTGGAGCTGTGAGGGGACTGTTGCACTTTTCTACCTTCACTACAGATGACTGGTCTAGTGTAACTGTGCTTCCCTTTCCTCTCCTCAGGCGCCGAGCCTGCCAGTTGGAAGAGGGAGATGTAGGTACCATGCACCCACTCTTCAATCAAACCTGCCAGCAGTGGATGGCATTCATGAACCACCTGGGTATGTGTTTCAGGTCCCAGCTCCTCCAGATGGGCTGGGAGTGGGCCCTTCTACCCAGAACTCTCAGGACAAGTCCTCTTACAACACCATCTGTCTTTATTCTTTGCTGGTCCTAGTTACAGACCCTGTCCCTGTCCTTCCCCAAACCTTGCCAGAGTCACATTGGTCTCAGGGCCAGCATCATCATTAGAAAGCTGTGGCAGGAGGCCTGGCATGTGCCTGTGCATTGGAACAAACCTTCTAAGGCCTGTGGTTATGTCTGCCATGCTCCAAGTCCAGGGCTTGCTGAACTTGCCTGCAGCTGCTTTGGAGAGACCTGGACTCCAACAACCAGCTGTGGTAGTGCTTTAGCTCCCAGATGTAGCAGGGATGGAGAATCTGAGCCTCTGTAACGTGCTCTGTGACTGAAGTTGCGTGGGAGACCCTCTTGCTGGGAGGGAGGGAGAAGAGGAGTACCCTTCATATACAGGGATTTGGGGTGGTATGGCTACCATGTTGCTACTTTCTGGTTACCTTTCACTTTGGTGTTTGTACATCCTCTCACACTGCTGCTCGCAAAGTAGAGCTCTCCTGTTCCTCTGATAAGGAGTAAGCAGGGGAACAAGGAATAAGTAGGGGAATAAAGTGCTGTGCTCAGAGCATACAGGGTGTTTGGTCCAGGTCCCACTTTGGGCCAGAACCTGAAACCAGGGGTTATTGCAGGATTCATCTTCTCATCCATATAAGGTTCTTGTTCTCCAGCTCTGCCTGCCTCAGGCTCTTAGCCCTCTTCACTGCTCATGTGGGCAGGATGTGGCTCTGGGGCAGCTTTGCACCTTGTCCTACAGCACATCTTCCCTGCAGGGTGCCCATCAGTGCAGCAGTGCTCCTTGGAGATGGTTTCTCGTTTCCTCTTGTCCTCCATCCTAGTGGAAGTGGTGAACCTGGTCACTGCCCTGGCGAGTGACACCACTGTCAAAGTGTTTGAGCAGATCTGGTGAGTTATACAATTTGCAGGTGGCTGTTTGGCACTAGGAGGTGTTGATCAGCTGTACTTCTACTGCCACAGCTCTACTTGGGAGCCACCTCTGGGGTTTTTCTTTGCAGCTACCATCGGGGCACTGCCTTCCTGCCCTATAAGTCTGGTCAGAGTGCCAGCCCTTGCCCTGGAGTCATCAGGCACTTCATCCTGCTGGGACGCAATTTCCAGCAGTGGCGTTGCAGCACAGAGCAGGGTGAGTGCCTGGCCGTGGTCCCTGGGACTGTGCTGGGGTCTTTTGGGTGGGGACATCAATAAACAGGGTTCCCCTCCTTACTGGGACAGACTGCTTGTACCCAGAGGTGGGCTGTGGGCTGTCTGGTTTTGCCTTCTGAGACCTTACTCTAGAATGTGCTTGTAACAGCTTATTTCAAGATGAGCTGAGCAGTACTGTAGCAAAACATCCTGTCATCCCACCTTAGTGGCATGGTAGGACACAAAAGTGAGATGAACCAGTACTGAGGGTCATAACTGTGCCTTCTTACAGCTCACAAAGGGCTCCAGCGCTTTGAGGCCATGGAATTCAGCTCAGCAGAGAGAGGCTCTGATCCCAGCCTTGTTGGTCGAGACCTGGTGCCCCGGCAAAGGTTCCTCTTCATGGAGATCATTGACAAAAAGGTAGTAATGGCTGTGGCTGTTAACAGGGGACTGTGACTGAGCTGTTGCCATTCTCCCTGTTCCAGCCTTGTCCTCTGAAACTGGCTGCAGCAAGTACCACCAGAACACCTGGGGCAGCCTTTGTCACTGTGCAGGCTTCTCTGAGGATGTCCTTAAATCTTCCTCCCCTTCCTCTCTCTCCAGCTGACACTCTACACTTACAACTGGTCTCCAGACCTGGGGGCCAACTTGAACTGCTCCCTGACACGCCTGCTGCAGTGGCAGAATGCCCGGTCCCACATTGTGCACTGCCTGATCAGCCAAAAACTGGGACTCTTCCACCACCACTGCTTCATGGACACACCATGGCATGAAGACAGCAAGCAGGTAGGGCACCATGCCAGGCAAGGCAGTCCTTTCTTCTTCAGGAAGGGCCTTGGCAGTCTGGGGGTCTGAGGAGGCTTGCAAGCACCTTTTGTGTGCTGATTGGCAGGACATCGCCCAGCCATTCACATGTCCAACTTGACCATTTCTAGGCAGACTGTTGCCCTGCTCTTGGAGACAAGTGGAAAGAGAAGCCAGGTCCTTCTGCTGGCAGCACTTCTTGGTGACTGAATTACTTAGGGTAGAGGCTGAGGAATGGGCTACCCACTTCACATTAGAGCCATGGTGGACCCAGGCTCGCTCTTCTTGGAACTGGTAGTGGAAAAGGCTAACACAGATCTCAGCAGATGGCCAGAATTTGATTTACTCTGTAAGTTCTTCCTCCAGGGCTGGCAGTAAGGAGGCTTTCACGGCTGTGTCTGTTTGCTTAGGAGCCAAACCCTTTCCTGAACTCCACTTTGGAGGTGGATGCGCTGATCCGGAGCCCGTGTCCCCCGCCCAGCAAGGAGCAGGGCCGGCTGAGCAGCTCTGCCCGCAGCCTCCCGTCCCTGCACTTCCATCCCGACGTGGTGCCCTTTGACGAGGCTCTGCGGGATGTCACCACCATCAGGCGCATACCCCGCGGGCCTGACTCGGGACCTTTTGACCCTGTGGCTCAGCATGGGGCCCAGTTCCTGGAAATCAAGAGCATGGAGAGGAAAGGTAAAGCAAGGGGGCTGATATCATGGGAGCCTGCCTAATAATCTCACTTCTGGAAAAGGAGGTCAGAGCAGGGCAAGAGTTTTGTCAGGGGACAGTTCTCTGTGGGAATGGGTTTGGGATAGGAGTGGAGGTTCCCACCCTCTGTTCAGAGTGGGAGTGAAGGAGGGTAGCAATACTTGGGGCTGTGGCCTGGTGCTCTTGTGACTGCTCTCTTTCCTTCAGAACTGGAGAAACAGATGAAGATTGAAAACCTTTTTGTCACCTGGCAGCAGAGATCAGCTCAGTCCAACATGCCAATCAGTGTGAGTGCAGCCTGGGCAGGTGGTGGGCTGGGCCTTCTTACAGCATGCTGGGATCACCAGCAAAGGGAGGCACTGCAGCTCTGAGCAGGATGTATAATGGGGATGGTGCTAGGCAGTGGAGCAGTGGTCTGTGCTTGAACTTATGGGGTTGTAGGGCTCTGAACCACGCTTGGGCATGGGGCCTCACTGCCCAGCACTGGAAAGGCTGTGAAGCAGGGGATTCCCCCAGTTATCTCCATTTGAGCAGCACTGCAGTGTCATGGACAACTTGTTCCCAGCCTCGGTGAGGGGTGTGTGCTGAAACCTTGCTCCTCTTGTGTCGTGCAGCTGGCAGACCTGGAGACTCTGAAGCAGTCCTCACGCCTGGTTCACTACTGTGCCACCCCCTTGCTCTTTGACCCGGCCTTCCGGCAGCAGATCCAGACTGACCAGCTGGGCAAGGTAGAGGGGAAGGTGAGTGTCAGCAAGAACCAGTGGGGTCAGGCTTTGTGCACAGGGACAAAGGAGCAGTCTTTTCCCAAGACAGGGCTGCTCTGGCATCACTCCTAAAATACAGGATGAATTTGAATGCTGTAAGATGCAGACTGAGAAAATCCTTAGGTCCTCAAAGCTTTTCTCCTGCAGCCATACTATCCCTTGAGAAGACTGATTTCCTTTTCTGCCCAGGGAATTTAGGTCTGAGTCTGGAGAAGCCATCAAGGGCACTGTCTTGTACTGCTCTGTTAAGGAAGCAAAACTTCCCTTATGCATTCAGCAGCCAGACCTGGTAAACCTTTCCTGGACCAAACAAATAACCGAAACAATTGAAAGCAAACCAGCTGAATCCTGAGCAGGTTGCAACGTGACAGACTAACCAGTGCGGATCTCATACCAGGTGTTCACAGTCTATATATGTGTCAGAAGGGAAGAGCAGGCTGTTGTAATTTATCAGAACGTCAAAAGGATTTTGACAGAGTCTTTAGGCAGAGGTTGCTACAGAAATTGAACACTCACAGGTGAAAGGGAAAGTATCATCACAGAATGAAAACTTCACTTTGTTTTTGGAACAGAGCAAAATGGAAATTGGTTATTGGATTTGAAGAGCCTTGCAGCAGGGGTTTCAAGGTGGTGTATTGGGTTCTGTATCTCCAGGTCTTTCATTGGGACATATGAGATGCCAGGCTTTGTAGTGCTAGAGGGCTGTTCAAATTGGTCGGAACAGAAAAAGAATACAAGGAACTCAAGAGGCACCTGAGTAGCCTGTGAAATAAGAGCTTTTGTGGGAGCTGGGACCTGGTTCACAGTAAAACAGCACAATGTGGAGAGAAATTTGAACCCTCCTGTATTGTACACTCACTGCAGAGCCTGTACAGAGGACACATATCAGTGGTTTCTTCAGTTTGTGAACAGTTGGGTACAGCGACACTGGTTAGAGTACATCAGAAAGGGGTGTTAATATAGTGGGTAATATTCTAATAAATTCCTGAAATACTAGTGTATTAATGCCTTCATCTGGCCAGTGAGTGTGAGACCAAGCATCTTGTGGCAAAGGCACTGAACTGGAGAGACTTGGAAAAGGTCACAGAGTAGCTGGAGAGATGCCAGATAAAGAGACATCTCTTGTGGGTGGTGGAGCAGATAAGTGAAGAGCCAGATAGAGACATGTAACAGAGCCGCAGGCTTAAAGTAGAGAGATCAAAAAAACAAACCTTAGTCTCCCTCAGCACAAAGAAAAGGAGTATTCAAGACATCAAAAGGAGAACTTAAGGTGTTTAGAAGGAAACACTGTTCCTTTTCAGTGCTACTGAACTGCTAGGAAATCCTGAGAAGTCAGCAGGATTCATAAGGGCGTTGGACTCTTAGCATGACAATAGGAGCTGAAGCTCTGAGATTTGTATGAACCAGTTGTGAGCCACTAACACTTTGTGGAAGCTGTTCTAGGGGAGGCAGATGTGAATGCTGGCACAGACAGCAGGCTCCTGCACGTTATTGCAACGCTGTCAGGTCAGTGCATGGCTGGGTAGATCTTGGATCTTGCATTTTGGCACAGGCACTAGGACAGTGCTTGGACGACCAGATGTTAGTGCTCTCTGGTAGAGAGAGATCTACCTTTTGCTAAACCAGGGCACCTGCTCTCCTCTGCTGGGGCCAGCCACAGCAGTTCTCCTTAGGAACTTTCTCTTGCAGAAGCGCCACCGCTCCAATGACTCCACAGCTTCGGGGAGGGACCGCAGCCACAGCTGTGACTCGGCAGATGCACTGCCCTGCAAGGGGAAGGAGGAGCCGTGGCTGCAGGAGATGTGCAATGCCTTCCTGCAGCAGTACATCCAGTACCTGCAGAGCATGGGCTTCATTCTGGTCCAGGTGCGACCACCTTCACCTACTGCTCGCAGGTCAGTGATGTGCTGGGAACCCTGGCGTTGGAGAAGAGCCAGCACGCTGAGCTGTGCCCTGGTTTGACACAATAGGTCTTGGCTCCCTGCTCAAGGCTGTCTCTCTCTCATTTCCAGTAGCACAAGCCGGATCCGAGCTCTGGCAGCAATGGGAGTGGAGGGCAGAGGGTCCTTTTCCTACACAAAGCCAAAACCAGAGGGAAGTCCAAAGGTGAGTGCATTTCTGTTACAAGAGTGGAACTTGGATGGAAGTCAGGCTGTGGAGTGGGCCAGTTCTGGTTGGCTTTTGAAACTGTTTCAGGCAGAAGGGAGATGGGAGGGCAGAAAAAGCATCAAAGCCAGCCTGTCTAGACCAGCACCATCTTTGAGAGTTTGGGTGTGATGAGATCTCTTTGCCCTCCTGCATGTCCTCCTACAGGCCTCAGAGCCCTTTCCTGGCATTGGGTGGAACCAGGGCACATATCAAAAGACTGGTAACAACTTGGAGGGGCTCAGAAGAGGAACAGGATGACCTAAGGCAAGGATAGCTGCTTTTGGTTGAGATTCTAAAGGCTTACCTGTCAAAGAATCTTCAGCATCTATGCTTAAGGGCAACTCTAGGGCAGAAGGATCTTTATTTAGAGTGAGATGAATGCCAAGTCAAAGAGGTTAGAGAAGATAAGCCTGGAATGGCTCTACTGTGAGAGAAGGCTGAGGTTCCTCATGTATAGAGAAGTGGCAGCTAGGGAGGAACAAGTCAGAGCTCTACAATATTGCAACTAACCTAGAAAGGGATTGACCCTTTCCTGTCTTACTCAATACAACACCTAGAGACCATCAAATGAAAGTATTTGGAGACAGTTTTGAAACTAAGGAGAGCGTTTCTTTGAGCAGCAAGTTTTGTGAACACAAAGGGTTTTGTGAACACGAGAGTTTTGTGAATATGAGCTTGCAAGACTGACTAAGTAAGTACCTGGAAGAGGAATCCATTGGAATCTCTAGCTAAGTAGAAACTACCCATGGCTTGTGGAATCACCCAGGGATGATGGGAGCACGTAGCATTTATTCACCCTCTTCTGACACTTTATTGGCACCTGTCTTTGGCTGATGTTGGTGCAGGACTGTGGGGAAGACAACATCTTGCAGATAAAATGAAAAGACAGCAATCTACTGAGCAAGTTAAGAGGGAGCAAATTAATTTGCTGGCAGCTAAACTCTGAATTGAGAGAGGATGTCTCTGATAGCTGCTCTATCAGGCAGGCACAATGCTCTGGGGATATCACAGCAGGGAGTGAAGTTCCATGGACACTATAGTTCCTTGGTTACAGTGTTTCACACTCCAGAGACACTCTGTCCTGAGCAAGCAGGAGGTGAAGGGATCAATGTGCCTGGTGTGTTCTCTCAAAGGCTCTTTATTAGGTTTGTTAGGATTCTTTTCACTGTCAGCTCTGCCATATCTCCTCTTCTCTCCAGTGGATTGCTCTATTTATGAGGCCCCTCTATTTCCACCCCTGCCACAGAGTCTTGTGGCAGCTTCATACCCTTGTGTGCCAGAGAGCCTCTTCAGCTTTGTCCTTCTCTTCCCAGAGCACAAGCCCTGCTGTTGCCACCTACCATCTACAGAGAGCTCTTCCAGGTGGGATTGTGCTCATGGAGTTGGCCTTCCAGGTAAGAAAGAACAAGAAACAAAGTATGATCTCTGGGGGATCTTCAGGGACAGTCTTCAGAGGTGGCAGAGGGAGTGATGAGGAGTGCAGCAGGGACATGTGATTCTTCATTTGTCCTGTCCTGCTTCTTCCATGGTCCTGGAAGACTGGGATCAACTGGAGATGATTCTGCAGGGCTCAGAGCAGTAAAAGTTGCCTGGAGGAAGGATAATGAAGAGCTCAGCACCAGTTAGGGTGCTCTGTGCTCAGCCACATGTTGGCTGGTCTGACTCGGTGCAGACAAGAGGTGAGACAGAATGTGGGGTGAGAGTGTCTGAGTCCCAGCCCAAGCATGAAGTGTAGGGGCTGTGCTCCTTCCCTGGAGAGGCCCAAGGCTGTGCTGTGCTCTGCTCACGTGCTCTCTCCTCCAGGGCTGTTACTTCTGCGTGAAGCAATACGCGCTGGAGTGCTCGCGCATCCCCATGGGCCAGTCCGTGAACTCTCAGGTAATGGCTTTGCAGGCACAGCTGGTGCTGGTCAGGGGATGCTTTGTGGGGAGGAGTGATCTCTGACACATAGTGGGCATTTCAGGCATAGCAAGTTCTGGAGAGCTCTGCTCCCTTGTCATGGAAAAGTAGAGCCTCACCGAGCCTTCTGCAGCCACATGCCCTCCATGGCGCTGCTTGAGCAGAGCTGGATTGCAGTAAAAGGGGGTGAGAGGTTTGGCAAGAGGTTGGCTCTTGTCCTAGCTTGGGGAGCAGACTGGGGAGGAGAAGGAGCAATTCTGGCAAAGATGCCTGCTCCAAGGAAAGTCAGTGCATGGCTCTCTGCTTCCCTTGGAACAAGAAGGAAGTGGAATGGGAACAGGGATCTGTGAACATGATTCCTGCTCTTTGCTAGAAGAGATTACTATCTGCACCAGAAAGGTTCCTTTATACCTTTGTGCCTTGCTCTACAACATTCTGAGGATGCCTACTCCCTTCTCCTTTGTAGGGTCAGGATGTCTCCTGCCTGTTCCCAAGGGCACTGGGTGTCTGTGTAGAGGCTGGCCAGCCCCTGGCTGTCTGAGACAGGAGGCATGCATGACCATACTGTCCTTTCCAAGGGAGCTCTGTAGCAAGGCTGCATCTTAGATATGCCAGGAGTGTCTCTCCTAAACTTAGAGCCTTCAAGGACCTTGTCTGCAGCTTTGCTGAGCCTTTCCTGGAAAGCTTGCACATGCACTGGGCAGTGTTGTGAGGCTGCATCCTGCTCTGATGCTGGAGCTTTGCCCTCAAAGCAGGGCTTTGCAGGAGGGTGTGAGGTGCCTGGTAACACTCCTGCCTTGACTCCCTGTGCCTCCACAGCTCTCTATGCTCTTCACGGAGGAGTGTGACAAGGTGCGGGACCTCATGCACGTGCATTCCTTCAGCTACGACTTCCACTTGCGCATCGTCCACCAGTACCTGCTGGGCTCCCACATGACTCTCCGCCAAGGCTACCACCTCACCAGCTTCTTGGAGGATTTCATCGCCCATCACCCTGACATCCCCAAATTTGGCCGTAATCACGTTTTCCAAGGTATGTAGGTCAATATATGACCGGTCTGGGGTTGATCACCAGCACATAACTTGGCAGAAGTCCTTTAGAAATAAACCTGACCTTTGGAGTATTCAGGGAGATGGCAGGGTGAGGATAGTGGGAGGGGCTGAGCTCCAGGGATAGTCCTTGTTGCCGTGTTGCAGAAGGGGGAGGCTGGTTGCTCTGTCTCCTGGCGTAGATGGGAGGGCACTGCTCTGCCCAGGTAAGAGGCACAGAGTGTCTCCTGTGATAGCAATGTATTTTTCCACTAGGAACGCTGGCCCTGCCCACCAATATGATCACTGCACACCAGCTGTACAACTACATTGCTGACCACGCCAACACCTACCACATGAAACCGCTGCGCATGGCCCGACCAGCCACGGGCAGTGACAGCAAGAAAGGGACACCGGGCACAGAGCAGAATGAATATGCACTGGTCTCTATTTGGAACAGGTGAGTGCATCTGCTGCAAGTTCCTGGGGCTGCTGGAGATTGGTGGCAAGCTGCCAGTCCTGGGGACACTGCCCCAAGGTGCCAGCAAAGCTGACTGTTCTGTACAGTGCCAGGCAGCACTGTTGGCCATCTCAGAAGGACTTCTGGCCAGTCCTTCTGAGAGGCCAACAGGGGTGGTATGTATATGTGCAGGTTTATTTGACATTTCCCATGGCACTTTTGATAAGTCCTGCTGTGTGGAATTCCCCATGTCCAACAGTTCTGTTGTGATCAGGAGCCCTGGGAGAACAAAGTAAGGCTTCCTTCATACTGATGTGCTTTTTTATCCCAGCTCGGGCTCCTACAAGGACTCTGAAGGTCTGCGTCATCATGATGACTTCGATGTGTCCCTCCTGGTTTGTCACAGTGCAGCACCGTTTGAGGAGCAGAGTGAGGCAGAGAGACGTATGCTCCGGTGAGCACTGGGGGCCAGTGACAGCAAAGCTTCCTGGCTGGAGAGGAGGGCTCTGGGAGGGACTGGTTCTGTCTGGAAAAGCACAGGCAGAGTTGTTGGTGTCTGGGGAGGATCACTGCGAGAACCTGGGCAGAGAAGCACCCTTTCTGGCAGGGACAGCGGGGCCTGTGGTTCATTTGCAGTGCAGCTGAGAGGGGAGCAGCCCTTCCCCAGGTCACAAGTGTCTCCTTGCTCCCAGGCTGCGTTTCTACGTCATCATGACAAGCCAGCGGGAGCTCTTTCCGCGGCTCACGGCCGACATGCGACGCTTCAAGAAGCTGCCGCGCTTGCAGCGGGAAGTGCTGGAGCCCGTGGTAGGCCGGGCGGCCTGGGAGGCGGCGGAGCCGGAGCCGAGCCTGGCCTGGCAGCCGTCGGCAGAGCGGGAGCTGTGGCAGGACGTGGAGGACAGCAGCGAGTTCTACGCGGGGGGCACGCAGGTCAAACTGGGGCCAGGGCTCTTCTACACCTCTCCGCTCTTCCCCTTGCTGGCCTCCGAGGTGGCCTCAGCCCAGAAGCAGCTCAGCAGCATGGTGCAGCTGGCCAAGTGCCACTGCCGCAGGGACAACCTCTGGAAGCGCCTCTTCCTTCTGGAGCCTCTGGCTTCTGACAAGCTGAAGCTGGGCAAGCTCTCGCTGGTGGAGCTGGAGGAGCTGCTCGATGCCGTGCACGGGAAATCCATTGCAGATGTCGACCCCCAGCTGGTGAGCAGCAGGGATGGGGGCACAGTGCACAGCAGCTGCTGTTCTGTTCTGGGGAGGGACTGGGGTGCCCGGTGAAGGAGCCTGCAATGCACACCTCTTCCTGCTTGGTGGGAAGGTAGAGGCAGGAACACAGCTCCTAGCTGGCAGGGGAAGGGGGAGACTGCATGGACCTGTCTACAGAGAGTGAACAGCCCTCGGTCAGCATCCTCAGTGGGCTGTGAGGGTTGCACCTGATTTGGGGTCTGAAGGCTGCTGTAGCATTATGGCTGCTGGTGCCATGCTAGAGGGAGGCTGAAGATCAGGCCTTTTCTATGTCTTCAGGAATGCTTCCTCACCATGACAGTCTCCTGGTACCAGAGCCTCATCAAGGTGCTGTTGAGCCGCTTTCCCCAGAGCTGTCGGCACTTCCACAATGCTGAAACTGGCACCCAGTATCTGGTAAGACACAACCCATTGCCCACCTGCAGCCTCTGTCCTGGGTTCTCTACTGGCTCCTTTCTAATGTGCTCTGTGACTCTCCTGACAGGTTGTGCTCAACCAGAAGTTCACAGACTGCTTTGTTCTTGTGTTTCTTGATTCTCATTCAGGAAAAACGGTGAGTCCTTGGGAACAGAACAACTATGTTGGCTCAGGCCAGGAATCTGTCTAGATTGATCCAGCAGTGGCCAAGGGCAGGTGTGCATGAGAATACAACCAGGTCAAGAAGCTTGTAATGCTTGTCCTAAATACTGTCCCAGCATCTGAAAATCTGTAGCTTAGGCCCACCCTGAGCTAGAAGTGGCCTTTGTATTTATTTAATAGCCCTCCACAGTTTTATTTCCTTTGGTTAATTTCTGGCATCCATGATTTCCTCTGACTTACAGCTCCATGAGGCAGTTGCAGTCTTGGTGAAGAACTTCCTTGACTTATTTTTTGAAGCTCTTACTGTTCTTTCCATGTGATGCCCCTTTGTTCTTGTATTAGAAAACAGTGAGCACTTGATCCTCTTTTCCTTCACAGGATTGCTTTTGGATCATTTTCGCAGCTGTCTCTCTATCCAGGCTAAGCAGTCCTTCTGTATTCAGTCCAAAGTCAGGACACTGGGTCTGGATGGGAGGGGTCACCAGTGCTGTGGGCTGCTTCTACCTGGGCAGAAAGGAACAGGACCTGCACTGTCAGGGTCCCAGCAAACCTGTAAGGGCCTTTGCCTTTGCTGAACTTGAGGGCAATAATACTTTGTTTTCAGCTGTGGTCCCAGGCAGGGTACAGGTTGGGTCACAGGGAATGCAGCTCCATGTGAGAGCAGGGGATCTACAAGAGGCTTCAGCCCACAGTAAGGCTTCTGCAGAGACTGCTGAGTAACTGATGCTGTATAAAATAAATGACCCTCCATCTGAAAAGCAGGTGGGGGAGACAGAAGAGGTGATGCTTGCTGTAAGGCTGCTCAGTGCCTCCTGACACCTGATGGTCATAGTGTCACCTTGTGGTTATTGATATGATAAACCCAGACCCTCCTTGCAGTGATTAATTTTGTAACTGAAATCCTTTGTTTTCATTACATTGTATTTTGCACTTAGCATTCATCCCATTCTTGTGGCCTCTCTAAACTCTCTCAGGGTTTTTTGGTTGGTTGGTTTTTTTTTTGCATAATCCCAATCCTCTTTTGTATTAGTGCCTCAAATTTTATCAGCATACTCTTCATCTTTGTACCAGACTTTAGTTAAAATACTAGGCAATGTGAGTCCCAAAGCCTGTGCTGAAGGAACTCTATCTGTAACCTCTCTCCATTTCCCCTTTCAGAGCTGCCATGTTCTCACCTTATAATTTTGGAGCTAATTCCTATCTTTTCAGCTTACCTAAATTTCCCAAGTGACACCACATCAAATCCTTCCTGAATCTCAGATAAGATGTACCATGATTCCTTTGTTGAGAAATATTACCTTATCAAAGAGAATTTTAGTGTTAGTGTATTATCAGTTTGGTAATACTGAGCTGCATTTTCCTCATGGCTCAGTCTCCCCCAGTCTGCTCCAAAGCCTTGCATGTTGCTGGAGCTGGGCTCACAAATAATTTCCTTTCCCCTCTTAAATGATGGTGGAACATTTGGTGATAGTACATTTGCTGTTTCATAGTTACACAGCTCTTCTCATGGCTTTACCAGTTTGTAAGAGACCCTGGCTACTGGATGTGCTGCAGTTCAGCTCTGGAGAACATCCTGTCCTTGTGTCTTGCTTCTGTGATGCTGATCTGAGTGCACTGAGTCACTCACATTTTTGTTCTGCTTTGGCTCCTGAAACTGCTGCCTGCTCCCTACGCCCCTCTGCCTTTGCCTTGCCTTTTCAGTACAGTCACTAGTCAGAGTGGAGCAGGCAGCATGTATTTTTAGGATTGCAGTTATTACATTTAATCTCCTCCACTTCTCCATTTGTTGCACTCCTACTCTTTCCCTTAGAAGAAGAAATTTCCCTCTAATTTCCCTGGAAGCTCCTGTTACTGTGGAGGCAGTAGGATCCCCTCCTCTCCTGTGGCTGCTGCAAGGATTGGTGTAACTGCAGATGCATGAGAGCTGGGACAGAGTGGGCAAGTCCTTGCACCGGATTTCCAGCAGAAAAACTAGGAGGAGGCTCAAACATGCTCTGTCACAGGAAGAGGCACTAGCTTAGTGCCATTGGCATTTTGAGACTTCTCCCAGTATTTGCCTAACACTGCCAAAAAAGTGTCCACACACCTGGGCTAGGGACTGCACAGTGCTTGTCAACATGCTGTCCCCTGACCTCCCCTCCCTCTTGGCAGAGCCTCACCGTGGTTTTCCGGGAGCCGTTCCCAGTGCAGCCCCAGAACAGCGAGAGTCCTCTGCCACAGCTTGTGTCCACATACCATCACCTGGAGTCAGTCATCAACACCGCCTGCTTCAACCTGTGGACGGGCCTGCTCTAGCTCTGGCACCCACGTCCTGGAGCAGCGCGTATTCCAGCCTCGGCACAGCCGTGCCATTGGTGACCGTGGGGAAGAACAGGTCTCTGGGGGGACCTGTGCGTGGCCACTGCAGGCAGCAGTGCCTGTGGCACACATGGCTACTGACCTGAGGAGCCTGGGGATGTGCATCTCATCACTGGCTGGCTCGCTGGTATGGCTCTTGTGGGCTGTTTTCAGTGGGTTTGATACTGAATGGCCTTGAACCAAACAGCAAGGGCAGGAACTTGTCTGCTGCAGCCTGGCTGAAGCAGAACAACTCTCAGGGACAGGGCTTTGGCATCCATTGGTGAGTTCTGCCTGCTGGAAAGGAACTGAGGAGCATGCATGGCACCACCTTCTGCCCAGGGCAGCACTGCACAGTGCTCTGGCTTTAGGAGGAAAGGCTCCTGACTGCAGGGCTGCCTGACTGGCAGTGAGGACAACTGCTTTTGACCTTTTGCTTTCCTTGGGAGAGCATGAATGGGACAGGAAGGGTGAACTGGATCACAGGAAGGTTTTATGGAGGTGTACATTTGAGCCATTGGTCTATCTGTGAAATAAACTGAACCAGATCCCTGCTCATTTGCTGTAGGCTGTGGAAAGTTGCCTGTAGAGGATGCAGAGCAGCAGGGCTGGCTGGGTTTGCTCTGGAATCTTACACTTGCTCCAGAGCAGGAGCAGCAGGGCAATCAGCCTTGAGTATCCATGTGCAGGCAGCTCCCAGCCTGTTACCTTGGACTGGACAGCCTGGGAGGGGACTGCTTGCTTCTCTTGCAGCCCTGCTGCAGAGTCAGTGCTGGGCACTGGCAACAGCCTTGAGAACTTCAGGACTGGAAGTTCAGAGTGTTCTTTGCACAACTCCAGGCACCAGCTGGAATGCTTCCCTTACTGGGGAGATTGGAAACCTCTCCCTGGACACCCGTGCAGTCTGGAAGTGAAAGTTTTCTGTGTACCTGAAGTCGCCTACAGTGGTGCCTGAGCCATCACTAAACTGAACATGCTGCAGGTGGTACTTGTGTAGATGAAGGTCCAACAGCTTGGGCTGGCCCAGTAGAGCCTGGGGAAGGGAAATGACATAGATGCTCTTAACCTCATTCTACGACGTCATCCCACCCACCATACTCCCCTAGTCCTAGAGAAGACTCCTCTGTTAAGCCATTTCTTTGTCTTTTATTCTCATGGTTTTGTAGTTTTACTTGGCTGCCTTGCTGGTCCCACCGTGCTGCAGCCCGCGGCTTTCCCAGTAGGATCGCAGCCAGCCCAGACCTTCCAGGGTGTCTCCTGCAGTGACAGACAAGGTCTCCTGCTGCAGCTGGAGAAGCTGGAGCAGCTTCTGTTCAGGACAGAGCCCTCAGCCCCAGGTAGGGATGACACCCACTACCTGTGCCCCCCAGGACCTGCCTGTCTTTGCACAGTATCCAGCCAGGTGCTCTGTGCTTGGACGTGCCTGTGGGGCTCAGACCTGCAGGCACACTCACCCTTTGGAGCGTACTCGCACCCCACGTAGCCAGTGTAGCCAAGGGACTCCAGGAGCTCGAAGATGTATGGGAAATTCAACTCCCCAGGGCTGTCGGGCTCGTGCCGCCCTGGTACCTGTGCAATCTGGATGTGACCTAGGGAGGGAAGGGGAGAGGCCATGCCCAAGGCAGCCCTGCCTGCAGCCTTCTTTGGCCATGAGACAAGGTGACACAAGAGCAGCCGCATACGCCCAGCCATCTACAGCAGAGCCTGGAGTAGGAGGGTCCCCTCTCAAAGCCACTCCTGCCCAGTGGCCACAGTGGAGTGGGTCTGGGCACAGGGTGTTACCAATGAGTGGGAAGTACGTCTCCAGGTTGCATGACAAATTGCCATCCATGATCTGGCAGTGAAAAAGATCCTGGGGGTGAGAGAGGAAAATGGAAGGTACAGCTGTTCAGCAGTGAGCAGTTAAGGACAGCTGTGTTATGGTCCCTGTCCAGTGTACCCAAGAGGGAATTACAAGCCCGTGGCCACCAGAACTCCTTTGTGGACCTGTGCAATTTTCCCTCACAGAGAGCTTCAATGCTGACTCACCAGCTGCAGCTTCAGGTTGGGCCGTCCCACTTTCTCCAGGATAGCAGCAGCTAAGCGGGCAAGAAATGAGAAACCATTGTGCCCTGGGTAGAAGCTTGGCAGAGAAGCCCTGGGCCCCCCTTTATCAACTGTGCCTCCCCCAGCATCTCCCTGCTGGTGAGGCAACCTCCTGCCTTTCAGACTTTGGAGATCCTTCTCTTCCTCTGAAGGAGACTCTTGGTGTCTGGCTTACCTTGGTGTGGGGTGTTCAGATAGTAGTGAGGGTCAGTGATGCGGTTGTTAATGGGCTCCAACAGTCCAATCATGTCTTCCTGTAACACAGTAATGTCACCCTGCGGAGCATCCTGTCATCTCCGCAGCACGAAGCATAACTTCTCCATGCCAGGCTGGGATATTCCCCATCTTGGGTATCCTACGAGTTGTACACACAAAGCAGGACCCATTCCCCACTTACCCGGGCCAGGAGGTCAGCAGTGTATCTGAGATTCTCAATGAAGGTGGTTTCCATCTCACCTGCCACTGCAGCCCGGTCTGTGCCCAGGGGAACCCGCCCAGCCATCACATGAATCCTACAGGCACAGAGAGATCATCACAGGCACCAACTGCAAGCAGATGGCCTGAGTGAATACACCTTCCTCTGCTGATGGAAAAGGGGGCCAGGCTGCGGGAGCAGACACAGAAGGGGGTAAGAAGAGCCATCTCTCCAGCAGGCGCCACAACAGCAGCCAGCGAGCTGCCAGCCAGGACACAAATAAGCACCATCCCCTCTCAATACACAGAAGGATGATTTTGAACCTTTTGCCTGACAAATCACAGACCTTGCTTCTTCCTTCTTTTGTTAACTGCCTTCAGCTCTTTAACACTGAGCCTGGAGCTTTCTTGGGCTCTTCCTCCTTGGAGGGCCCCAAACCAGCATGTAGGGCAACTGGGGTGCTGCTTCTGCCAGGGGCCTGCCCCATGCATGGTGTCACATTGCTGGCTGTGGGCAGGGAGGTGACAGTGCCCCGTGCTGGCCTGCCCTGCCATGAAGAGCTCAGGCACCAGGCCATCTTCAGCCACCACTGGGGAAAGGTGAACAGTAGGTTGGAAAATACATTCAGTGTGCCTGTACCAGTGTGCAAACGGTGCTGGGCTGCCTCTGGCCTGTCTAGCCCATGCCCTCCACAGGGCTTTGGACTGAGCTGAAACAGGAAGGAATGGTGCAAAGTAAGTGGAATAAAAGAGCCCTGTTGGTTTTCTGAAGGGAGCTATGCCAGGCTAATTGCATCTTTTACGGTGTCTCTGCTGTGCTGGAGTCAGCATGGCCTCAATAAAGCAACCGTTGTGATGTCCTGGTGGAAAGGACTGGTGCAGTTGGGGAGGAAAAAGGGAGGATTATGCTGGGGACTGTTGTGTGGAGGTGGGAACAAGAGCCTCTACTGCGAAGGGCAGGGTCAGGCTCGTGCCTGGCAGCTCTGCGTCCGCTCCCAGCGAGCACGCTGAGGCCGCGGCCCCGCACAGCGGGGTCTGCCCCGAGCTGGCTCCGTCCCGACGCAGCCGAGCAGGAGATGCTGCCCGGGACGGGCTCAGTGACCCGGCGGCGGGCGGCGCCGCGGGGCAAAGGGCAGGCTCCGCTCGGGCGCAGCGCTGGAGCAGGAGGGGAGCAGAGGAAGCCGCCCCCCGGCAGCCGCGGGGCGGGGGGCGCGGCGGGAGCGGGGGTCCCGCCTCGCACCTACCTGGGGCAGCCCACAGCCCTGGCGTAGTGCACGGCCTCCTCCAGGGCCTGCCGGAAGGCTGCCTGCCGCCCGGGCACGGCCGCCAGCCCCAGCTCGCCCGCCTCCTTGTCCCCTGGGAGAGAGTGGCAGGGTCGGCGGAGGGTCCTCGCTACCCCACGTACAAGGGGGAGCAGCGGGACGCGGCCGTACCGGGGGGGGTGTTGAGGAGCGCGATCCGCACC
>VXBQ01001306.1:464128-474255 GCA_013400175.1 Phainopepla nitens | reverse complement strand
AGCGCCCCTCGGCAGCGGCAGCGCTGGGCTCGGCGCTCAGCCCTGCGCGCTGAGGGCTCCGGGACGTGCCCGCGGCCGTGGGTGAGCGGCCCCGCGTTCCCGGCTGCGGCAGAGGGTCTGCGGGGCAGGGCTGTGCTGGGGCCGCCTGGCACCGCGCGGCTGGAATCCGCTCTGGGAAAGGGGGTTGTGCCAGCTGTTGGCCTGACACACGCAAAGCCCCCTCTTAATTGGTTTCCTGGGGAGCTTGTCTCTGACAGCGTCTCATTATGCGAGAAACGCTCTCTCCTTTTGTCCCATGCTCTGCATATTTTACCATAAAATGTTGATCTCCACTTCTGCAGAGCTGTGGCTCTGGCGTGCAGGACTTTGGCCCCGGCGGTGCCCGTAGGCAGCCCCACGCTCCCAGTCCCCATTCCCCGAGCTCTGTGTGTCCCCAGGCGCGCTCGCAGGCTGCACGGGTGGGTGCGTGTCCTGTCCTGCCCGTGCCCGGGGGCCGGGCCGTGGCTGACAGAACGGATACCATGAGCCGTGGATATTTTGCAGCCCCTTGTGTTCAGCTTGTTCCTGGGGCCTCCTACCCCGTGCCAGGGGAGCCCCGCATAGTCCGGCTCCTCTGTCACTGCTGCAGTAGCCCTCTGCAGCCCCAGGCAACTGCAAGCCCCAGGAATTCCCTGTGCTTTGGAAGCCCAGCCTGGGCAGAGGCCAGCAACAGCAACAGGTTTTTGGTGGGGGGTCAAGTCCGGCCAAGGGGATAATAGTCGTGAAGCTACCTACTATGGAGTCTCAACTCAATTAAAGCTATTGATTAATCAATTAGAAGAGGCTTGACTCAACTTCTCAGTAATAGTCCAAACTGTCAGTTGCAGGGAGTGGCATCCATGTCCTTGGGATGCAAAGGGGCCAAGAGATGAAAAGCCTCTCCGCAGGATCCAGCACCAACCCAGCCCCGCCCCCCCACCTGTGTCCCCAAGACCAATGTGTCCCCATGACAGCTGTACCCTGAGCCCCATCACTCCTGCTGGGCTGTCCCTCCCAGCTCCCCAGTGTTGAGGCAGGCTTTGCTGAGTGAGTGATATCCAACAGATATCACTTTGAGGAGTGAATGATATCCCCAGCTCTCCTCCTTACCCTGCACACGTGTCCCCAGGACACAGACTGCTCCCTGCTGGCAGCCGCTGTGCCCAGGGAGCGCTGCACCTTATGCATGTCCTGTGGCCTCACTCTGTGGTGCACAGGGCTTGTTATCTTCTTCAGTCTTTTCCAGGAGGCACCTGAGTGTAGGTGGGTGGATGGCAGAGCTGCACGGTCATTGGAATCCCTAGAAGGAGAGCTGGCACCTGCCTGGCCTGGGGCTGCAGCCTCAGGGCCCTTGCACCTCAGAAAGGCATTCACCGAGGCCACGCATCGCCCCAGGAGCCCTGCTTGCATCTCCAGCTGGAGCCCAGGCAGGGTCAGAGCCCAGGAGTCAGTGTGTGGGAGCAGGAAAGCTTTGCTGGATGGGGGTGTCAGTGAATAAACACTGAACTGAACCCCAGCATGTGGGTGACCTCAGCAACCAGATGCGAATGCACAGAGCCCTCATGTAAACCTGCCCTGCAATGGCAGGCGAAGCTGAGGGCTCTGCGCTGAAGCATTAATAGCATCTTTATGTCTCTGGTAATATATTGCATTGATTTTCCCATGTTATAACTGCGGTTCCTGCATTGCAGGCCGGTGTTTTGTCACTTTACCTTGACAGGACGCAGGGATTTACTCCCTGCTGTGGCACACGCAGCTCTGGAGCCGTGTCTCACGCTGGTGCTGGGGCCTGTGCTCAGCAGCCTCTGTGTGAGGAGCAGGCACAACGAGCATGGGGTCAGGTGGACCCCATATCCCCAAGGAAGATGGAGATGGGGAAAGTGGGATGCTGGAGAGGGAAGGCAGCTCTGTACCGAGCATCTCTGCTGCTGCCCAGGAGTTTTATTAGCCTGAAGAAAATGTAGCTCCTGCACATTTTATTGTTGAGCTGACATTTCATCGCAGACCCAGCTCTGGCCTCTGTGATGGCTGGGACAGGGAGGTGGCAGTGCCTTGGGATGCCCTGCGGTGCCAACAGCAGAAGCCAAGCCAGCCCCTCACCCTGAGCCCACTGAAGTGGGGACACCAGTCCTCCCAGTACCCTATAAATCTCTCATCTCATTATGCTGCAGGGAAGGTTTTATCTTTCTCCTTTTTGAAGCATGTTTTAATTTAAATTGACATTTCTGTATTTTATCTGCTTGTCCTAGGCTCCCAGGTGGCTCAGCTGGCATCCCGGGGGCCATGAGGGATGAGGTGCTGTGGGCTGGGGTGGCTGGATGGCACCATCCCACTGACACTTCTTATTCTGTCCTGCCTGGGCAACCCTAGACCTGTCCCATGCCCCCCTGCACCCTGTGGCTGTGCGAGGGAATCCAGGGCTCAGGCTGCGAGGGGGCATCCCAGGCATCCCTTCCCCTCCAAGCTTTCTTCTCTCCTCTGAAGCACCCCAATAGTTTGCAGCCATGTTTGGATTTTGGCTTTTATGGTGAGTTAATTCTAGCCTCTTTAGGTGTAGAAAAGGGGTGGGAAAAATAATCCACATGTGACCCAGCATCTTGCAGAGGCAGCTGCAGGACTTTTGCTTGTATTAAATCTCATGATTTTTCACCAAAAATGGTCTTTCTTAAAACTGCACTCTTGGGATGCAAAGGGGCCAAGAGATGAAAAGCCTCTCCGCAGGATCCAGCACCAACCCAGCCCCACCTCCCCACCTGTGTCCCCATGACCGGTGTGTCCCGATGACAGCCGTGCCCTGAGCCCATCACCCCTGCTGGGGTGTCCCTCCCAGCTCCCCGCTGTTGGGGCAGGCTTTGCTGACTGATGTGACCTGGCTGGCTGCATGTGTATCCCCAGCTCTCCTCCTTGCCCAGAATCTCACCTGAATTTCTTGGACCTCCTTGTTTCCATGGCCGTGGGCACCAGTGGTGGTTTGACTCAAGGACCTGGCACTGAAGGGAGGTGGCAGCCCCGGTGCCCCCTGGGGACTCCTTGGTGGGACTGTCACTCTGTCAAGTCCTCCTTTGCTTACCCTGGTCAGTGCATACTGTACAGAGTTAATTTGTTAATTAGTGTCTCTGTGCTGCTGAGCCACCTGTTTTCTGCCATCACAGTCTGCTGTGCCCTTCAGCCACCTTTGCTGTTCAGTCAGTTTCCACCTCCTAAAATGAAGAAGCCACCTTCTGCTGCTAATGATGCAGCAGGAATGTGCCAAGCTGGGACTTGCCCTGGTCCTGTGGGGTCCTCCCCTCCTGGACCCCCTTTCTCATCTTCCTCTTCCTCTTCCTCTTCCTCTTCCTCTTCCTCTTCCTCTTCCTCTTCCTCTTCCTCTTCCTCTTCCTCTTCCTCTTCCTCTTCCTCTTCCTCTTCCTCTTCCCCTTCCCCTTCCCCTTCCCCTTCCCCTTCCTCTTCCTCTTCCTCTTCCTCTTCTTCATCTTCCTGGACCTCCTTCCTCCTCCTTCTCTTTGTGTTCTTCATCTTTACCTTCTGCTTCTATTTCTTCTTCCTCCTCTGCTCCTTTCCCTCCATCCCTCCATCCCCTCCATATCTCATCTCCTCCATTCCCCTGTCCCCCTTTCCCCTCTGTCCTTCTGTCCCCTCCCTTTTTCTGGTTGCAGGCACTGCACTGCACATGGAGATGCAGGGAAAAATGGCAGTCCCTCCCAAAGCTGTGACAAAGATTCCTGCAGGATACCTTAATGAGCACGTTGTCCAGCTCAGGCTTCACTTTCTTGCAGCCTCCAAAAACACATGGATATAAGAAAATCTATATACCAAGTTAAGGGAAACAAAAGCCCAACCTTTGCCAGCTTACAGCTATTCTTCATCAAGAAGGATTGAACTGGGTACAAACACGATATAAATCCCAGCAGAGCCAAGTTAAGGACTGAGCACCCCTGCATCCCTGCAGCTCCCAGCATGGGTGGGTTCTCCATCAGCTGGCCAGGATTTTCTTGCTATTCCAGGATTTCGTAGGAAATTAATGAGGAGGCCAAATTCTCCTCCAGCTCTTGGAGGAGGCCAGGGCGGGCGGTGCCTGGGCCCACTGAGCTGGCAGATGTTGTTTAACATTCCCGGCAGTAATTAATAGATAGTTTCATCACTCTTGTACAATTCAAGCATGTCGTCCTGCTTCTCTCCAAATACAGAGCAGAAATATTTGTTAAACGTGGCTGGTGTTTTTGCCTCATCATTAGTGCTCAAGCGGCTCCAGCCACTCCAGGATTTATCACCGTGCCAAAATTTCTTTTGGCCTCATGATGCTGCCACCATCCCTCCCTCCACTGCTGGCCCCTCCTGTCAAGAGGCTCCCTTTATCACTTTCCTTCTGATTGATGTCCTGCTGGTTGCACCCTCTCCTTTACATCATGATTATGGATTCCTCCCTTTTCCATTTGTTACATAGCAGGAGGATGGGCTTTGTCCAAGCCATCTCCCTGACCAGGGGCACCCTGTGGAATTCAACCCAGAAAGGGTCTGCAGGGATCACTCCCACTACCCAGCACCCATGGTGGGATGCAGGGGAAAGGGTCCTCTGGGGGTGGTTGCCCCCACAGTGTCCAGGTGGGCTGGTGAGGCAGCCCCAAGCAATGACATCTGCGGGTGCACAGCCTGTGTTGGGCTGGGCACAGCACAGTGGCATCAAGCAGTGGCTTGGGAGCAGGGCTGAGCTGCCTTGAGGGGAGGGGCAGCCCATTAGCCAGCACCCAGGGAATCACTGCAGATACAAATTAATTGGAACCTCCCAGCTCATCATTAGTAATTAATAGTATGTATTAGTTATTAGCTATTAGTTATTAATAGGAGCCTGCCAGCTTGCCAACAGTTCACTCACAAAGAAAAGCAAGTGGGTTTCCCCCCAGGAGTGCCCTGCCCATGGCAGTGGCATGGCACAGTGCCAGTCCCCATGCCCAGAGTGGGGACACAGTGGTGACACAGGGAACAGGCGCTCAGCAGGGCCCCAGTGGCCAACCTGATAGGGAAAGCAGGGCCCAGGGAGGGAAGGGGATGCTCCCACTGCGTGCCTGGCTGAGCTGAGGCTGACCAGATGCCCGGGGTCTGAGTTCAGTCCTTCCCTGCCTGGAGATGCAGGTATCCTATACAGCCCGGCATCTCCAGGGCACAGCCAGTCCCCGAGTGTCACCCCCTCCCACAGCCCCATGGGGCTCAGTGACCAGCCCCAGCAATGCCAGCCCCCAACACCCGTCCCCGCAGGAGCCGGTCCTTGTGGTCCCCCTCCCCAGCACAGCCCGCTGCAGCCCGGTCACCGTGTTAAGCCATCTCTTAATTAATCAGGCTGATTGTAATGTGTTTTTAGGGCATTAAAATTCAATTGTGGAATTCTCCACTGGCTGGGCTCGCAATGAATACAGAAGTTTGCCTAATTAGAGCTGACACGCAGCCGGCGGGAGAATCAGACAAACAGCCCCACCAGGGCTGCCCACCTCGAGCCCCTCGCCTGGCCCCAACACCCCCATCCCTGTCGCTGCGGGGACCAGCACCGACCACCCTCGCCGTGGGCACCAGCCCCTGCCCTGGGCACAGGGAGGGCAGCGCTGCCTGGCCCGGGTATCCTCGGGGACCGCCTCATCCGTGCGCCTGTGCCAAACCCCTGTCCGGGCACCAGGCAAGAGCAGAAGAGATGTTTCCTTATCGGCAGCATCAGGTCTTCGTTGTCATTACTACAGCAATTATCATCTCATTTGGAGTCTTTAGCTGCCATAATCTGTCTCTTGCACTGATTTATTCCGCAGGTCTCTTCCCCAGACGTGCAGAAGGGAAAGAGTCATCAATAAGGAGTCAACGAGCTCCGTCTCCCGGGAAAGCCTCTTCCCATCCAGAGCTGAGTAGAGGTGCCCTGCGGCTGGACCGTCCCCCGGAGCAAAGCAAGGCTGTCCACACGCAGCACATAGCCGGGGCCAAACCGAAATCTGTCACTTCCCAGCACCATTGCGGAGCCGTTTTCCCCAAACCTGGTGCGTGTTGATTATTTCAGCTGCTGTTGGCACCAGCACACACGGAGCTGAACTGACCATGCACACACAGGTGGGCTGGGAAGCAGAGGAAGGTGTTCCCTCTTCAGGGATGGACAGTCACCCAGGGGCCACTGCGTGCGGTCGCCAGAGCTCCCTGGGCGGGGTTATCGCTCCTGCCTGGCTCTGGCGTGGCTGTGCCTCTGCCCACCCCTCCATCTGTGCCAGGAGGGAGCCGTGCTGGCCGGGCACAGGGCAAGTGGGGCTGTGCTGTGGGGCTCCAAGCTGGTCATCCCTTGGGAAGGGCCCTGCGGTGGCAGGTGATGCACTGGGAGCCATCTGCTCACACTGGCTGGCCCCACTGCCCAGCTCTCCCTGGGCATCACTCTGGGCCAGGAGAGGGTTCTTCTGACTGCTGTGAGCAGCTGCCCGGCTCTCTCCATACACAGGGGACCCCAGGCACCAGGGCCGGTGGCGGCAGCCACCCTAGCTGAGCACATGGAGCAGGATGTCATGCCTGCAGTGCCCACAGGAGAGATTCTGTGTCTCCACAGCCCGTGGTGCCCATCCCTGTTCCCACCCACAACCCCTTGTTTGTAGCAGGGTGCCTGAGGCACGTGTGGTGTCAGCAGGACAAGGGGAAGTGACCAGGTTTGGGCACAGGTAGGAAATCACTGCCTGAGTCCCCACAGCACAGCTGAGCCCAGCAGTGGGGCACAGTGAATTGGGGCACAGTGAATTGGGGCAGGCAGGGTGGCAGCGATGCCATCGTTCCTCACAGCTCCATCCCCAGTTCAGTGGCTCGGCTCCCATCCCAGTGTTGCACCCACCACAGCTCAACCTGCCTAATGGAATCCACTTACATGCAAAATCCCCAGAAAAAAGTGGTAATTAATGAAGTCCCTTTCATTACCATTATGCAAATGCGATTAATTTCAGCTGTTATGAATATGCAAATATTACAATTATGCTGTAATTGCCAATGTGTGTAAGGGAGTGGGCAGAATATCAAGTCTCAGACCAGGGCTCAGGAGCTTTGGGGTGCAGAGTCACTCCAGGACGTTTCAGGCAGGATGGGGAAGCCCAGCTAGAGGGGCTCTACCTGCTCCTGTGGGCTCAACAGAAGTGTGTGTGAGGGCACAGGCAGCAGGGACATATGTCAGCCATCACCTGCCCGTGTCATGGATCCTGCATGGGCTCCTTCTACCCACCCCCCAGTGCTCCAGGAAAGGCTCCACAGCTCCGCACTGCATCATGACCCCTAACCCCTCTGCCAGGTAAGCCTGTCCCCAACAACACTGTCCCTCCACTTCTGTTCCTGTTCAGACTCACATGACAGCCACTGGGCTGCAGGGAGGAGAAGGCAGAGGAGGGGGAAGGCTACCAGGCAACGTGGTGCTACAGGGCTGGAGGAAAATGGCAGCAGGAGGCAGAGATGTGTCTTGACCCTGCTCCCTGCCAGCTGAGGCGATGCTGGCTCCATGGCCACACAGTGCACTGCTTTTAGCAAGCCCCAGCCACGTGTTACTGGTCCTGCCGCAATCTCAGGATGAAGTCACCCTTGCTACAAGGGAATCCTGTCCTCTGAGCCAGCTGGGCCCTCCAGTCCTTTACTCACCATTCAGCTGGGGGTTTGGCATGTCCTGGGATGCTTTGGGCATGGTGGGGCTGGGGGCAGTCGGCACATCACCGGTGCTCTGGCAGGGCTGCAGCAGGTGGGCTGTGGCGATTTCCTGCATGGGGCCACGGGGTGTTCTCTTCGGGACTGTAGGGATGCCCTGCGTGGGTCTCGCTCCCGCCGGCAGGCAGGCGGCAGTCGGGGACCGGGCCGTGCAGCCGGCAGCCAGCAGGCTGTGCTCCTGCTCCCCACAGCACTGGGAAGTCACGCAGGGAAAGGCCAGAGCAGGGAATTGCGCACCGGCCGTGCCGCCGCCTCCCGCCCCAGCGCTCAGCCTGTCCCGGCCTGCGCACGGGGCAGCCCCGAGCCAGCCCCAGCTGCGCTTGGAGCAGGTCCCAGCTGTGCCTGCAGCTGGCAAAAGCACTTTTCCCGAGGCAGAGCAGCCCACATTGGCCCCAGCTCCTCCCAGCCCAGTCCTGCCTTCCCCGTCCCTGTCCCGGCAAGCGCCACTTCCCAGCTGTCACAACTCGCGGAGAGCAGCAGTGGTCCCTGCCCGTCCGGACGAAGGCTGCTGGCCACTGGCTGTGCTCCGTGCAGGGGCTTTGTTGTGCCACAAAGGAGGGGTGTGCTGGCTGGGGAGACCTTCTGTCCCAATAACTCTCATTCTGTCACCTCAGCCCCTCACTGCAGCCTTTAGTCTCCTGTCCCTGCTGGTGCAGGCTGCCACCCGGGGAAGGTGGCAGAGGAACAGGGCTGTAAGGACACTGCCATCCCTGCAAGGACCCTAGTGCCTGCTCCCCACAGCCCTGGCAAGCCTGTCTCCACAGCCCAGCGAGGCTGATGGCTCTGAGGCTGGGGAGCCTTTCCTTCACCCACCAGCACAAATCTCTTTTCCACAGTGGCAGAGACTGGTTGGAATACACACTTTCCCCCTTGTGCCTCCAATGTGGGGACAAAGTGAGACTCCCTTATTACTCAGGCTACTTTGAGTATCATGTGCTGTACTGGAGGATGTCTCACACACAGGGAGGAGAAACCAAGCAAGGGAGCAGGTAGCAGGGTGGCAGGGACAGGCTAGCAGGGACAGGCAGCCCCCATGCCTGCACCCCAGCACAGCCTGAGCTTGTCCCCAGCCCCACATCCCCAAATCCCTCTGGGCTCTTACCATGGGGCTCAGCTAGAAAGAGAAGGAGAAGGAGGAGACTGAGAGGCTCCTCAGAGCTGCCTCTTGGTTTCCAAGGCGATGAGACATAATGGCTGTTCATCCCGGCAGGGTCATCCCTCTGCTGCTGGAGCTCTGGGAGAAGGGGCTGGGGATCTGCTGCAGCCCCCAGCCCTGGCATTCCAGCCCCCCGCCCTATTGGGATGTGCTGAGCACTCACAGCCTTGTCCCCGCCGAGGCCAGCTCTGCTCCGTGCAGGTCGGCACTGGCGAGGCACTGCTCGAGGGCACAGTTTACTTCACACAAGCTGTTCCTTGTCAGTCGCCATCAGTGCCGGAGAGGGAGCAGGATATTTGATTCCCCCACACAGCTGCCACATCCTGCAGATACTGGTGGGGTGACCAGACCTGGGGTGACCCTCAAGGGTTTCAAACCAATTGTGGGCCACCCATGGGTGCTGTCACCACTGTGTCCAGTGGTCCCGTAGTGATTCGCAGCAGGTGCTTGGTGTTCTATTCCCTGAGGTATGACAAAGGCACAGCCACAGTCCTGCTGCCTGTGATGCCCCTTGTGTTTTCCCAACTAATTGAATTCAGAGAGATTTCTTCCCAGCAGTGCCAATCGATGAACCCCGTGTTATCAGCCCCCCCCCCCCCCCCCCCCCCCGCCCCCCGCGCGGGCGTGGGCAGAGGGGAAAACANAACTAATTGAATTCAGAGAGATTTCTTCCCAGCAGTGCCAATCGATGAACCCCGTGTTATCAGCCCCCCCTCCCCCCCCCCTCGGCCCTTGGGATGGATATGAGCAAAGGGAAAAATTGAATTTGCGGCCATTTTCATTGGGATTTAATTGGGCAGTCTCACCTCGTTGCCTTAATCCCGGGCGCTGACGTGCGCAGCAGAGACGGCAGCTCCCCTTATTTATCACTTTTCAAATATTTGCCTCTTTGCAGTTGTAGGAAATCGATGCTCCTGCCTGTGGCATGCCGGGAGCGACCTGGCCGGGCGGCCGGGCGACTGGGGATCCATCAGCCGCTGCCATCGCTATCGACAGGGCGATTGGGGTTTAAGAGGCACTTTGATAGCAGAACCGGCACACATTAAGTGCTCGTCATCAGGGGATGATCATGACTTATTACTGCTAATTCTCCCCGCGCAGCGGCAGCGCTGCAGGGCTCTTCCCGCTAATCGCTGCCCGGCTCCGTGCGGAGGCGCCGGCGGGAGGGACCCCCGTGCTCCCGGGGGACAGGGTGCTGTGTTACTCCTGGTACTCCTGGGGACAGGGTGCTGTATTACCCCTGGTACTCCTGGGGACAGGG
>VXBQ01001306.1:420429-454028 GCA_013400175.1 Phainopepla nitens | reverse complement strand
CTGCCCCATCCCACCTCCCATTCCCGCAGGCAACCCTGGCAACCGAGGATGGTGCAGGGTCAGCACTGGCGCCGAGCTCCTGCTTCTCCCCCGCCGCTGAGGAGAACCTGTTCAGCAGGAAAGGGGCCCCACAGTGCCTCTGTGCAGATAAGGGAGGGAATGTAAACACCCTCCCAGCTCTGGCATCCCAGCTATCTGAAGTAGCAAATGCCTCCAGAGCAAATTCCTCCCACTCTGCCTCCTGCATCAACTGTGGGGGCCTCAAGGTCTGCAGGGACATGTCAACCTCGTGCTGTGCTGTCCTGCAGCCCCTCATTTTCATTCANGGGCCTCAAGGTCTGCAGGGACATGTCAACCTCGTGCTGTGCTGTCCTGCAGCCCCTCATTTTCATTCACCCCACACACCTGTTTGCCCCCTTCACCTTTACCTGACACTTCCCTGGCTCCCTGGGAGCTGCTAGGACCGCTCCACACTGTAACCTCATCCCTCCAGCAGGATGAAGGGTGGTGGTGGTCCCCCCCTGCTCTGGCAGCCTCAGCCTCCTGCTCAGACCGGTTTTGCCAGATGAAATATCTCTGCCATTCGACCCTGCCAGCAGTCAAAAAGCATTTCTCACCGATTTCAGCATTTCTCACCAATTTTGGCAACTGGAGAACAACCATGCTGAGGAAACAGAGGCCTCAGAAGAGGCTTGGGGTGTTTCAGGGCACCCCAGTACGAGGCACTCAGCATCCCTGCTTGGTGCCTTGGCTGATGTCAGACAATAAAACTCTCCTCCCCTCTCAGAATTTAGTAAATGCAGCTGCTGTTTGCTCCCTTCCTGCATTTTGTGGGCTGGGGGGGCAGCCCTGCTGTGACCCTGGGGGATGCTGCAGGGTGTTGGGAGGAGCCACTGGTGCCCACTGCTTCCTTTCTCACCTGTCTGTGGGCTCGGTGTCCCTCCTGTCCCACTCAGCATCAGCTGCAGCTGCTCAAGCTGCTGCCTCATGATCGTGACCAGGGATGGATGCAGGCAGGGATGCCAGCAGCAGGCTGCAAACTGGCAGCAATGGGAGAAGCAAAATACTCCTGGGGACATGGGTGGCAGAGCCCCCAGGAAGCAGAGAGGAGAGGGCACTAGAAGGGATGCAGGGCCGCAGAAGTGCTGGAGCTCACATCACAGCATCCCAGAATGCTGCATCTGCAGTGAGAGGCTCCCAGAGAACCTGTTGATATGGCAACCCTGCACGGGAGAGTGCCCGTCCCGCTCGCCTCTGCATCCCCTCCTGCTCCCCTCCCACCTGGCATCCCCTGGAGCCCTGCATGTCCCCACCAGCCTGTCCCTGGGGGCCACACCTGGGCCACGAACCTCATAGCTGAGGGGGTGAAATACAGCCAGATGAGGAAAAATGCTGCACACAGTAGAAAAATCATCCCAGCATTTTCAGACAATGCAGGGCTTTCAATTGCCTTTTGGACAGGGGACCTCGATATCCCTGTGGGCTCGCCTCTGCAGCACCAGAGATGCTCACAAAAACTAGGAGGAGAGAGATGGATGGATGGAAAAGGAATATAAGCCACTCCAAAAAGGGGTGCTAGGGCAGCAGAGCCATGGGATGAGGAGTGCAGCTGTTCGCTACCCTGGCTCAGTTAGGGACTGAGCACCATCCAGGTGGGGTGACAAGCTGTGAGTTGTGGTTGAGAAGAAATTCAGTAGCCTGGAAGACCTCAATATTCACCATGTCTCTCAAAAAAGGGAGAGCACCCAAATTAATTGGCTTGGCATTTTTAAAATCAAGGAAATACTTTCTCAGGACACAGATTTAAACTGCAGACTCATGGGTCTGCTGGCAGCAGAAGGGGATCAGTCCCCACCCCCCCGTGTTGTTCCTTTTTCTGTGTGTGACAGCACTGGCAGTGCCCACTGGCTTCACCCAGCCCCATAGGGCTGCTTTCCCATCCACACTCTTCCACATATCCACCACTGGAGCCAGTTACAGGTCAGCCCTTTTCCCAGGGCTACCTAAGTGGTATGGGCATAGCTGGGCAGAGCCCCTTCCATCCTCCCACTTCTCTTTGGAGATGTGAGAGTTTTCCTGACTGTGAAACGTTACTGCACAGTGAAAATCCCCCCTGTCCTGCACTACCAGTGTTTGGGGGATCTGGGGAGGCACAAACAGCCCCACAGCACCCACCACTGGCATTTGGGAACATTCACAAGGTGTCAAAGAAGTAGGTAACAAACATTGCTGGGCACATCAGACACCAATTTTTCAGCTGCCAACACTGACACTGGAGGGGTCTGGGTGCTCAGGTGCAGGGGCACAGCCCAGCAGCACCACCAGCTCTCAGGTCTGCCTTGGGAAAAGGTGGGAGTCACTGGAGATCACGGATTCTGGTTCTTTAAAATCAAATGGTGCTTAAAATTAAATCTCTTTGCTGGTGACTGAAATTTGATGGATGAAAGGCATTTCTCCACATTTCTAAGTGATTTTTTGGTGGCAGCTCTGGCCTCCTTATCCTCACCATGTGTCAGCTTCAAACAGTGAAGGCCAAGCTGCCTTCAGGGATGCACAGGGCACCCTCACTAACCCTGGGAAAGGTGAGCACAGACAGCAAAGAAAGTATTGCTGTGAGATGTAATTAAGCCAGACAAGGAGCAATTCCTCACTGCAGAGCTGCGGTGGGCTGCTTTAGAGTGTGATTCAGATCCACTTCAAGAGCTGCTGAGCCTTTAATCCCACCTGCTAATCCTTTACCTGAACCTTTACCTTCATTTTCCAGGGACTTTGGTGCCTTATCACCTTATCACAGCAGGGTAGTCTCTTCAGAGGGATCCCCTGAAGTTTGGTGCCTCCAGCAGTCCCTTTTGTAAGGGCCAGAGCTGGGTTGACACCACTGCAGATGTTTCTCTCTGGAATAAGGGGACAGGGCTGTGTGCCCAAGCCCCAGCACAGCCCCAGCATCTGCAGTGATGCTTGAGCTGTGCCCAAAGGCTTTCTCTCCCCATGGGCTTGTTTTCTGCCTCCCTGTGACCTGCTGTGCCCAGTGTTACACCCAGCCTCAGACACATTCTGGCAGCTCGAGAGCACTCCAAGAGCCACATGGATGCACCCCCCACGTGTGGGTCTGCAAAGCCAGTACGTACATCAGTGCTGATGCAGCACATCATAGCCCTGGCACAGGGACTGCTGGCCAGAGGGCTTCTCCCAGCTAGAAAATGAAATTTGGATGAAAAGTAGGATGGCTCCTTGCCAGAAACCACAGCAGTAAGGTTGGTTGCTGGATCCCAGCTTGGTTTGGCCTTGACCTCCTGTAGGCACTGGGGGCTGTAGAGAAAGTGGCTCCTCAAGAGCCATCCCGGGGTGAAGCTGTGACCGCGCGCGGCGCCCGGAGGCAGGACGTGGGGTGAGGCACGCAGGCAGCAGCGGCTCTGGCACAGCCCTTGGGAGGGGATGGCACCACAGGGATGACCTTCAGGAGCAGTGGCAGGATCAGCTGGCAGCCCTGCCATGGGAGGCAGAGTGAGGAGGCCATTAGGAGTGTCAGATGTCTGCGATGCCATTACACACCGGACGCCTGTCTCCGCACCTGGTTAATTATTAACCGAGTCCGTGTTGCTGCTGAGGGGGACGCAGCCAGGCCGGCCCAGCACCGCCGCTCTGGGCAGTGACTGCTGCCAGGAGCCATCCTCCAGCTCGAGCACAGCCCTTCCTGTGGCAGCCCCCACTGACTGTGGCATAGCAGCAAGGCAGCCCTTGGAGCAGGGAATCCCACATCCCACAGAATTGCTGTGCCACCAGCCAGGGACAACACACGTTCACAATAACGCCTCTCTTTTCTCCCCTGCAGACTTGTGCCTTTTTTCTCTTCTTCTCTCCTCCTGGCTTTGCCATATGCAATAAGGAGTAAATAAAGAACACTGATGTAAAAAAAAAAATTAAAAAAAAATCAAGGGAAAGGCTGGGAATCCTTTCCCTGCCATCTCACTCACACCAGCCCCGGGACTCTGAAACTCCCTGAATGTGTGATTTACAGGGCTGAGGGACTGCCTGCTTCAAGCTCTTGGTGCTGCAGCCAGGAGGAACCAGAGAGAGCCAGGAAAGCACCATCAAACCCAGCTGGTGTGACAGCATGGGGATGCCACTCCAGGCCAGATGGGAACTGGAGGAGAGGGGTGACTTGGAGAGGCACAAGAGGTGACTTCCACTCTAAGACACTAGTCCAAAGCACTGTTGGCATGTTTGTTTTCCTCTAACAAGTCTCATACAAGCCCTAGTTTGGCTTTCAGCTGTTCTTTGAGTAGCTGGTGGGAAAAGAATAAAAGATTTCTGAATTTCAATAAAAGCCCCCTTATCTCATCCCTCTCCATCAAGGCTGCTCCACATTCTCTGCCTTCCAGGCTCAGTGATTTACATGGTAATGGCCTCTTCAGCCCAGGGTCAGATGGGGAATTTCACTGGAGCCAGACTGCCGGCTTGGCCTTGAGGCAGAGGGCAAGGGCCAGGGGTCTGCCCCAACACCCTGCCAGCAGCAAGGTTCAGCAGGGAACCAGGCTGGTGAGTGCAGGGGAAGGCACGGGGAGGGGAGAGCCCTGGCAATGGGCTGTGGGGAGCCCCAAGGCCCCCCCAGCACTCCGGGGCGTGTGAGGCGTGTTCATGGCACGAGCCTCCTGGCGGGACCACTGGAGCTTGGCTCGGAGCACTGCTTCTTCCCTGCTCGTGCCAGATGGTGGCTGGTGCAGAAAGGCAGAAATGTTTAGTAGATATTTCTGTTCTGTATTTGGAATGAAGCAGGAGGATATATTCATCTCCAGATGATACTGTGGATGGAATATAAATCCTGCCATCTGTAACAATGGGGGATGTGAGGCATGATCTCCTCGAATTCAGCGTTTGCAGATCATCCAGACAGCTGATGCTCAAGAGTCTAGAAGGAGCTAGCTCAAACCAATGGTACAGCTTAACAGATCTTAGAAAAATGGTCAAATTCCAACAGACTAGAGAAATGTCAGTGTAGTTCCAGTGTTTAGAAAAATTTCAAGGCACAGTCCAGAGACCTGCACATGAACTGGTTGGTTCATGTCTTTTTGTGGGGTTTTCTTTTGGACAGCCTTATAGGTCTGATTGATAAAGACAAGTGTACCATTATAGCAAACCAGAATTCCTCAAAGCATTTTGCCTACTACTACATGACATTTGGAATGCAAAAACCCACGCCATCAGAGCACAAACTAAGTGGACTAAAACCCATCTCAGATCTCACCACGCGGTGGCTGCTGGGGAGACTTCAGAGGATGGAGGTGTCCTCAGTGAGGTCTCTTGGAGGAATCTGTTCTTGTTGCAACAATGTGTATTTTTTTATCCAGGGGTCAACCTGACCATAAAAAAGCTGTGATGGTGAAGTCTGCAGGTGATGCAGTGGCTGGTAGAGATGTTAATAACAAGCAGGCCATG
Source organism: Phainopepla nitens (assembly GCA_013400175.1). Classification (NCBI taxonomy): domain Eukaryota; kingdom Metazoa; phylum Chordata; class Aves; order Passeriformes; family Bombycillidae; genus Phainopepla; species Phainopepla nitens. Next base: position 448,592 of record VXBQ01001306.1, on the reverse strand, counting down.
TTGCTGCTCTAGTATCTTCTAAATTGCCTGGTAAAATGGCCATAATCCAACTAAATGCATTTTAATAGAGGTACATGCAAGCGAAGGCAACTGGAAAACAAAGATTGCAGCCTTTATCTCCAGAATGGGGCTTGGAAAGCTGTGACAAAAGGCGGCTCAGGAATGATTTCAGGTGACTGACTCCACATAAGCTCTCATTTCAACAGCATGCTGAAAACATCCAACATCTTCCTTGAACATATAACAGGAGAATATTAAAAAAAAAAAAAAGCAGGGGAGCATCTTGACTCTTCACATTACTGTTGAAACGATTACTATGGATGTTATTGGCAACTTGGGCATCTAGAATTAAAAAAGTCACCAAAGTTCAGGAAAGGAAAGCCATACATACTATCCAGGCATCAGAAAACAAGCTCTGGTACAGGAGTGGAATGGTAAAGACTGCTCAGTTTGCTGGAAAGAAGATTGAGGTATGCTCCAACCTCAGCCAGAAATGTTCCTGACAGTCCAGCAGTCTCCATCTCACAGAGGAGCAACAAGATCTGAAGGCTGAAGCAGCAGTTAGAGAAATTCAGTCTGGAAAAGAAATACAAGATGCTAGCAGGAGGGCAGGAGATGTTGGATCAGCTACCCAGAAGGCAGCAGGTTTACCGATTTTACAACCAGTTTCTGTATGTGAGATAGGTAAATCCAGATTCTGGGGAGGCTCCATAGCCTTGTTGTGCACAAGCCCTTCTGTACCCAGGGGTGCTTCAGCTGCCCCAGAGACACCAGGACTGCCTGTGCTGGCCTAGACATGTTCATGGCCTGCACACCACAGGGGCAGGAGGTGGCTCAGGACTGATTTTATTTCCCTCTCTCCCTTCTTTCTCAGGAAGTTGAGTCCAGCTCAGCAGGGCTGGGCAGCTCTCAGGACACGGGGGTTGGATGCCCTGCAGAGACATCACCCTGTGCTAAGCTGAGCCTCGAGCACATAGCAGCACATTTTGTGAGTGCCCCTACCCAAGCACCTCTGCAAGGACCCTGCTCCTCTCTGAAAGATAGAACTGTCTCATCTGGGGAAAAAATGCTGTGGATATAAAGCAATGTATCTCCGTTAGTGATTTTGGGTTGGATTTTTTTTTTAATGACAAAAATATATCTATTTCTTTGAAATAAAAAGTTTGGAAGTTTGGTGTGTTATTTTATTTCCCTTGCCTCTTCTCCCATCTTTTTCCCGTTAGTTGTTCCTGCTCTGGAATGGAGCAGAAGGATAGTGGGTGGGGACTGCCTTATGACTTTTCCCTTTCTAGCTGGAACAGGGCCAAACTTCTTCAACTTTGGAAAAGTGACAAGAGAGAAACAAAAAAAAGAAGCACTAATTCTGGTGATCTGAAATGGCAGAATAAGAAAAACGGGATTGGAGTGGGCTTGGTTTTTTCCTAAAGAAGAAAATGAGAGTGGGTAAAGTGAAATCCATAAACTTACAGGTGGAGAGAACGTGACACAAACAAGGGAGAGTGCACAGAGGTGTCAGATTTTGAAAACAGAAGCAAATTAAGGAAAAGATTTAATTGGAACCAAGCCAAACAGAAATAAGATTTTTCATTAAGTTGGTTTTCCATTTTTCTCTCTTTGGGCGACAGCTAGAGCCCTGTCAGGGGCACAGTCACATCCTTTCAGGGAATGAGCTCATGTCCTTTGCTAGGGACATCTGGAAAGCTCCTGCAGCAGGCAGCCCTAAGCAAGAAGAGGGTTTGAGTGGCCCAAAGGAAGTGTCTACTCCCATGTCTTTGTGTGGATTTCTGAGTCTGCACAGCCAAGAAAATGTGGCTGTGATGAGATTTGGAAACTTAGAGGGAGAATTAGAGAGGGAATAAGCAAAATATGTCAGAGCTGTCTCTGCATTGAGGCTGGAAACCAAGGGAATAGGCAGGAGGAATGAGAAGTTCTCATGCATGAAGTCAATTGTGATTTGGTTGGCATTGCAGAGGGGAGGGCATGTGACTGAAATACCGGTGGGACTATGTGCAGAGGAAACACAGGGAGTAGCCCTGGCCTGCCAACCCCCACCCCGAGCAGGCATGCCTGAGAGGGGCAATTAGCAGAATCCTGGGGAAGACAGCAAGGCAGCTGCCACCATTGCAGCCATGGAGCTCTTTTACACCAGGATGGAGCCTTGGTGCTGATCACAGGGCACATGGGAGGCTCTGACGTTGTTTATTAGAGAAGCTCTTTTTTATTCATAATTAATTGCAATACAGATTAGTGGATGCACATGTGATTGGCTTAAACCTTAAAGCTCAAACATAGGATTGTTGAAAACTTAGTGACTCATTAATAACAGACAGACTTGTATGGAGAGGATCATTAAGTAAATGAGTTGCAGAAGGCTGTGAGAAGCTGCAAGAACCTGAACCTCAGCCAGAGGCTTTTGGGGTGAAATTCAGCATGTGCAGCAGGTCGGCCGCTGGGCTGTACATTGCTCTTGACTAGAGATGGGGGGAAAAGCCTGGCTGGCACCAGCAGGGCTCTAAATCCCTCTTTGCAGAATAAGCAGCTATTTATGCTGCATCGTTTCCAAAACAAAAGGCTAAAAGTGAAGAAAAGAAAGGAGGAATAAGACATTTTCTGACAGGTGGGAGTCCCTGTTTGCTAAGTTTTGTTGGAAACACAAGGCGAAAATCATATCACGTTTAGTCAAATATGTCACAAATGATGCAGAAAATAATTCTCTATGGTAGGGGCAGAGTTGTGCCAGGGTGCTTTCTGGCAGAGAGGATAGAGACAAGATCGCACATGCAGCGAATGTCAGCAGAGCAAACCCTTGTACAGGGGCAAGTATGTTCAAGTGAGTGGTCAAACTTTACAGTGAAAGGCATGAGAAACGGATGTGCAGCCACCAGAAGTTGGCAATGTTATAAGCACTGAAACCCTTGCCTCCACGCACCCAAAATATCACACATTTGGCATTATCTGTCTTCCAGCTTCTGAGAAGGCAGTTGTGCCAGGTTTTAGCGCCCTTCTCTGAAGCTTTGTGGGATAGTAACTTGTTTCCCTCCCCAACAAGATAAAATAAATTGGCTGGAACTGGGGAATAGATGGGTTTATGGAAGTATTCCTGAAACTGGAGCCCAGGGCAATGCTGTGCTGAGCCAGCCCTGCCCTGAGGCACAGGTGAGGCCAGTGGCTGATGGGCATGGGGTGATGGGCTGAGCTTCCTGAAGGGGAGGCAGCAGACATCTCCCTTGGGACTGGGGAAAGGCACAAGCCACTTTGGAAATCACTGTTTGAAAGCAGTACAGGGTGCTACAGTAATGGGAATTAATCAAGAGCCTATAACAAAGACTGTTTTGCATTTAGAATATAAAAACGAACAATAACACACAACACTGTTTGTCTTTAAACAAGCACCAGATAATGAATTTCCAACAATTCTACCCAGAGGCACCACTTGAGAACCTCTCCTAATTGTGAACTTAGAAATATTTTTATTGTAAATGCCACAGGATGACATATAGGGAGATATTCACCCTGTGCCACTCCACACTCTTTGTGACAGTTGAGTCCCACTTTAGTTTAAAAGCTGGTGCACAGAATGTCATTTACATGAAAAAAAAATCATCTGCAAAGGAGAAACATTTGCTATAATAGGCTTAGCCCGGGAGGATTCTCAGATATCTGGTTGAACTGAGGCTGTCTGGATAGGGAATACCACATTAAATTCCAAAGGTTAGTTGCTTCAATGATCTCTCCAAAAAAAAAAACAAAAAAAAAACACCCCCAAAAAAACCCCCCAAAAAAAACCAACCAAAAAACCCCCCACTCTTAAAGGGTAAAGCAAAAAATCCAACATCATATAGAATATCTGGGAGCTATTGAAAGAAGAAAAAATTTCAGATGAAGCTAATTCTGTATCTGTCACTGCCGAGGCAGCTTAAGGAGGGAGATGCTTTGGTTTACATTATTTAAATGCAGCTGCAACACATGAACACTGTTCTGTGAAACCAGTGTATGACAGGCAGGTTCCCAGCAAAAGGGGAAAAAATCACTGTGAAATGAAGGGCATTTGCTTCAGCAAATAAACTGTGAAGAGACAAGCTTAAATCTAACTTCAACATGATCTCTAATATGCTATTTGGATGTTGTAAGGGTATGAGAATGCCCTTTGATATTAGTCCTGCTTCTGAGATATTTCACACAGTAATTGCCTACATCTTTAAGGTACAATGTATTGAAGCTATGGTGATTGCTATTTTAAATTGGGCGATGGTTCTAAAAAAGCAGAACCAAAGAGCCAGGCAAGAACCGGAGAGAGTGGAGAAGGCACTTCAGAATGAACTTTAAAAGGTCAAAATTTGGTCTAGCAGAATTACCTGCACTGTCTCTGAGCTGAGCTATGATGGCTTTGTTGCCAATTTAGATAAAATAGAAGCAATAATTAGAATGTCTAGCCTCTAGGATATAAAGCGGATCTACAGAGATTTATGAAAACAATATACTATTTGGCAATATCTGTTCCTAAATCTATGGCCAGTATTTCCTCAGGAGAGAAGTGCTGCAGTCTGAAATTGCCTGGTGTTGGGCAGGCAGGGAAGTGAGTGCTGGAAAGGCTAAAGCTGTGGTGATGGAGAGCCTTTCCTGTGCCGTGCGGTCCTGCCTGCCCTTTGCTGCCTGCCCAAAGGCAGCGGGCAGGGGCCACAGCCAGTTGCTCCTGGGCTTGCCTTGTGACAGCCAGGCATGTTTGGCATGGGAATGTCATCACTGGAGCCTCTGTGGGATCTCCCTGGTGCCCGCTGGACATGCTCTGCATTTCCTACAAAAGGAGGGCAGCAGGCTCTTTAGCAGGCTCCCGGCCCCCAAAACCTGTGCTACCCAGGATGTCAGCCTGCACTAGGAACACTTGAGCATAGCTAAACACAAACATACCCAGGGTCTGGAGCAGAAGGAGGAGGCTTTGCAGAGCCTTGTTCTGCCAGCTCCACCACAGCAAAAAGGATTAAAATAGCCTGCAGACGATTCCTTCCTTAGAAAAGCCTGCAATTGCTTAAATCCGAGAGGGGCAGCCAAGGGTCCTAGGGGAAGAGCCTTGCTCAGGTTCTGTGGGAGTGTGGGAGGCCCAGACTGATCTTTACCCTTCAGTCTCTATAACCACACTAATATACAACTGCTGCTGTTAGCATCTAAATTTGGGCTACCAAGTGCCACGAGGAAGCACGTCAGACATGGGGGTTCACTTGAAATGCTTGGCCTCAGGAAGTGCTAAGCACTGAGCAAAACACAACAGGCAAGTGTCTTAAACAGCTCTGGAGTCCTGACACACATAAATTGGATGTGTGGATGTGTCAGATGCCCTGCTGCATTCATGTTCTAATGCTCAGCATCTTGCAGAATCATGCCCATGGTGATCAAAAGGCAATGGCTAATAACATGAAGCTCCAGGTTGAGATATCCTTTCCTCATGTCCTGCACTCCCTTTGGTCTGCAGCAGATTGAAGCCATCCAGAGTTTTCACCATCCCTTTGCTGATGAGTGGGAGCAAATGGGGATGGTGAGCCCCACATGTGCAAAGGCAGAGGGGCAGCACGGGTGCTCGACAGTTTCCAGGCCATCCCTAGAGATGCTGGTGCACTTTCATCAGTCCACTCACTAGGCAGAGCTAGTGGGTTGGTGCCAGGGCCTTTGTGCTGTCTCTATGTAGTTGTAAGTGGCTGACGGATGGTTCTGCCACCCATGGGCAACAGCCAGGAGCAGGGAAAATTGCAGTGAGCAGTTCTGCAGGGAGAATTGCAGTGTGAGTGGCCAGGTGGTGAGAGGAGCAATTCAAAGATAATCCACAGGTATAAAATGTCAGACAAGAAATGCGTAGCTAGGAAAGCATAGAAAACAGCAACAACATTACAGAAGATGGTTAGGAAATAAGAAATAAGAAAATAGCCCATATACATGGGCAGAGCTGTGACCTACTCATTTAATCTATCAAATATAGGAACACACCAGGTCCATGTGAAGGTGAACAAGTGCCAGAATAATGTATACCTCTAGCACCATATGCTTGAAGTGTGCATTTTAAACATTCTCCATGTGGACAGCTTCGCTCTAGTCACACTGTGGTGTTTGTATATTAATGTTTTTAATTCAAAAACAAGAACAGAAGGACAGAGGAATTAGGGAATAAATCCAAGTCTTTCAGCAACTGAAGGCTGAGTTGGGCTGACTCCAGAGTGGTTTGAGGTTGAGAAAACCGTGCTCACCTACCTTCAGTAATGATAATGAAGAAATTGGGGATTCTTCTTTAGGAAGCACAGAATTTATGAGAGAGCAGCTGGAGAGGCCAAGAGCAAAGGATAAACACAGAGATGGTAAAAAAGTATCTGACAAAACTCAACCTACATATTGTAAATCTGCAGGTCCAGACACAGTGCACCTGAGAATTTTAAAAGAAATCTCTGAAGACAATCTTGAAAAATAATCTTCCTTTCATCAGAGGGGTTATCTGGGCCCTGGGAGAGAACAATGTGCATCCCATTATAAAAAAAAGGTTGAGAAGACAGGACCAGAATCTGTTGCCCTCTTTCCTGCAGCTCTCTGGCAGGAGAGTTTCAAACTGGGTTTCATCCCTCCATCTTCTTCTTTCTGCTTCTCCTTGTTACTGCTTTACCTAACCTACAGCCTCTGCCTGGGGCTCCACAGCACAGCTGGGAGCTTGGAGGTGAGGCAGCCTGCCTGCAGGGCTCACCTCTTGCATGTGTACACAGCCTTCCTTGTTTCAGTGGTTCCCGTGTAGCAGGAGGGGAATGTTTGCACTCTGCACATGGAGACATTTTTTCCAAAATCCGAAGGGATCTGAATGTCAGTGGGGAGGGAAAGCTAACTCTATATCTTGTTTTCAAAGTCCAGCAGCTCACATAACTAACAGCCTTTTAAAGTGCAGTCCCTGGAAAATAAGAATTTCAATAACCTCTATTCTCAGATAACCTGCTGAGCAGCCACACATCTCTCCCTCACCAGGAAGCAGATGTTTTGCCCTCCTCCCCAGCTCTTTCACATTTTGGGAAAGGACTAAGATGTGAGAGAGCTGGTATGGAAGTGGTATGAAGTTTCTTGAGGCTGGGGAATCTGCCCTTCACCCAGCTTCTCCCAGCACACAGTTCACACCACAGATGAATCACAAAGCTCCCCAGCCGAGTGCACTTAACTGTGGTAATGAGGAAGGTGATGTGGGATGCACCTCGAGCCCTTCAAGCAGCTTGTTGTTTTGGGAGTTCTGCAGTAACTGAAGCTGCTTTGCAATCAGTTACTGCCTGGGACCCAGCCACATGCTCCCTTCAACCAACAGGGACATCTGGAGGTGGGACTGCACCGCCTCCAACCCTGTCCATCCCTATGTCTTAGAACTAATTTCCTCCTCTATCTGAGCTGATTGTCCTCATTAGCAGCCTGCTCCTCCATTCCCTCTGTGGCCAGTCCTCTCAGAGTCGCTCTTGTAGTGCTATAACTGAGTTTTCTTAAAGACTGAATGAAAACTCTGTAAAGAATTTGGTGTGGGCTAGAAATTGGTTGATGAGTCATAGACTCAGAGAGTAACCACAAAAATGAGACTTCAAAATTGGGAACAAGTTTAGTGACGTTACCACCGGAGACAGGACCGGCACTTGCATTTTAAAGTTTCATTAAACAGAGAATGAGGTAGCAGCATTTATATCAGCATCACCAGTGGGCACACAGTACAGCCTGGGATGCATCCAAATCTGTCTGGAGACATCACATCCAAGGGCTGGATGCAACAAGACAAGACCCAGCACTAACACACAGCAATTTGGAACCTCATAGAGAGAAGAAGGTGATGGGTTGACCCTGGCTGGACACCAGGAGCCCAAAACACCTGCTCCATCACTCCCCTCCTCATCTGGACAGGGGAGATAAAATAGAACAAAAGCCTCATTGGTTGAGGTAACGACAGGGAGAGATCACTCACCAGTTACCATCTCAGCAAAACAGGCTTGACTTGGGGAAATTAGCTTAATTTGCTAACAATTAAATCAGAACTGGATAATGAGAAATACATCTAAATCTCAAAACACTTTCCCTCCACCATTCCTGCTTCCCAGGCTTAACTTTAGTCCTGATTTCCTCTTCCTCCTCCCCTGCAGTGGCACAGGGAGTGGGGGCTGTCGTCAATTCATCACATATTGTCTCTGCTCCTCCCTCCTCTGCAGAGAAGAGACTCCTCACTCTTCCCTGCTCTAGTGTGGATTCCCCATGGGCTTGCAAGTCCTGCCAGCAAAGCTGCTCCAGGGTGGGCTCTCTCTTCACAGGTCCACAGGTCCTGCCAGGAGCCTGGTCTAGCACAGGTTTTGCACAGCCACAGCCTCCTCGAGACATCCCCCTGCTCTGGTGCTGGGTCATCCATGAGTTGGAGGTGGGTCTCTGCTCCATTGAGGGCCTCCAAAGGCTGCAGGGGCACAGCTGCCTCACCATGGATGGCACCACAGCCTGCGGGGGAATCTCTATTCTGGCACCCCGAGCACCTCCTCCCCTCCTTCTTCACTCATCTTGGTGTCTGCACAGCAGTTTCTCTCACATACTCTCATTTCTCTTTCTGACTGCAGCTTCTGGGGCTTTTTTCCCCTTCTTAAATCTGTTATCCCTGAGGTGTTACCACTGTCTCTGATGAGCTCAGCCTTGGCCAGTGGCAGGTCCATCTGGCTCTGTCGTACATGGAGGAAGCATCCAGAAGCTTCTCATAGAAGTCACTCCTGCAGCCCTCCCGTACACAAACCTTGCCATGCAAGCCCAGTACAAGGAATGGATTGGCTACTGGAAAGCAGTGAGATCAAGGCTAATGGGTGAGAGCCAGGCCAACACTGTATAATCCTGCAGTTTAGCAGCCCTGAACAGAGCTGATGCCAGTTCAGGATGGAGGATTGGGAAGAGTGCTCTATGGCGCCTGCCATGCCAGCACCTGCTCCAGTGTCGCAGCTCGGCAGCGCTGCCAGTGTGGTCCCTCACCCCAATCTTTCATGCCAGCCACATTTGAGTGCTTGCCAGCTGTGCACCACACCTGGGGATGGATACCTCTTGCACTGGGCTCTTCTTGCCTGCCTCCCCATGGGGAGAAGAACCCAAGTGGCCGAGGGGTGGGTAGCCTGTCACAGTGCATGTCCACTTGCCTGAATGCAGGTTGTTCCACGTTTAAGGTATAAAAAACATCCCTCCACTTTGAGAAATAGAAGTAATAGGAATGTTGCCGGGATTAAGGCACATGGTTATGAAAGACTGAAGGAACCAAGGTTTTATAAATTAGCAGTATGAAGAGTCAGAGGGGATGTAGTCTTGCTCTATAAATACCTTCAAGGTAACAATATAAATGAAGGAAGGGAATTAGTTCAGAGTCTCAGAAGATGGTAGGACAAGGAGCCTGAAGTTAAAAAGGAGAGGCTGAGGCTGGATGTAAGATTTTCTCCGCAGTGAGCATTCCCAGGCAGGGCATTCAGCTACCCATGGCACACGAGGCTGGAGAGATGCAGCAGCGGGATGATGGCAAGGAGCAGCCCACGTGCCTGCTCCTCACCCTCTGCTAGTTGCTGGCAGAAAAAAGTAAGAAAGAAGTTTGAAGCTCTGGCTCACCAACAAAATAACACCTGTCAGAGCAGAGACACAATGAGAGTTGGAGGGTTTGTGTGTTTGCTGTAGCAAGAAGCTCCACTGGTGGCCCTGGAGGGGGATCTCTCTCCTGTCCCATGCTGAGGCAGCAATGGCACAGGGTTCCAGGGTTCCACTGGGACTTGAGAGCTGGGTCAGTGTCTTATTTGCAGAGCAGCCACTCCTTGAGGAGCTGCCAGAGTGGGTGCTGACCACACAGGGTGCCTTCCCACTCTAGCTGGGGCAGAAGGCAGGACAGAGGCTCCAGCAAGACCTTTCGAGCATTGCCATCCATCCCCACGACTGTGTCAGAGCAGCTGCTTGGAGGGTGGAGTCCTATGACCGCTTCCATTAATCCAGGGCAAACTCTGGCTCGGAGATAGGCGAGGACAAATCCAGTATCCAGTGCTGCCACACAGTGGTGAAGAGGCATTTCAGAAAGCAACATCTGCAAAACCACCCCACGGAGGATTTTTGGTTGGAGCCAGAGACAATGCTAGGTTGGCCTCAGGGGACATCTGGGCAGGTGCTGACAAGAGCTTGCAGGCATAGGCCCAATTTAAAGCTCTTTGGTGACCAACTCAACTCTTCCCCTGTGGATGATTCCCTGCAAGGTGCTCCCAAAGGCATACCTTCCTTTACACCATTGGTATTGGGTATTCTTCATTGTAGTTATATCACCATGCTATTATCTTTTTTTTCATTTAATTTCAGCCCATATAATTCCTGCTTATACTCTTACATCATCCAAACAGCCTCCCTTGTTGGGCTTCACAGATTCATAGCATAAGTTTGTCCTGCTTTGGCAGTGACCCTGAAAAGTGACACTGTACCAAGACAGCAGGTTCATAAAGTGGGTTTTTAAATGTTGGTACTCAAATATGCAGAAAGGAGCCAAGGAAAACTCCCAAGACATCCAGGTGCCCAACACACACCTTGCAAGGCTTGGAGCCCACCAACAGGAACAGTGTCCCTGCAAAGATTTACCTTTAAAACAGGATCTCTTGACCAGGCAGATTCTATTCAGCTTTGAAACATTGAACAGAGATGGACCTGTTTCACAGGACACAGGACCACATTTCCCCATGGTGTGAACAACTGGCCCCTGTCTCTCCTAGGCACAGATCGTTGTGGTAGCTCCTGTCCGTACTGCAGAGGTTCATGATCATTTTGTATTATTTATGTTCTTTTACTGGTGTGTGCAACGCTCCCAGCTTTTGGATGATCTGCATGCACACCATGTGCTACTAATACTCCATTGCCGATCATTACTACAGAAGTTAATTAATACTTTGCCTAAGTACTAAGCCTGTGGCAACCTGCTGGAAGCTCCATGTAATCTGCAGGCTGTAGTTTACTGTTGCTCATCATTCAAACCCGCTGGCGTCCCACTTCCCCTGTTCCACCAGTCTCAATTAACTTTTGAGGTATGACAATAGCTGAGAATTAGCTGAGTCCATCATCCAGGGGCTATGAAATTTGACCAAAAGGAAAATCAAGGAAAATAATAAAGTTTTATGTAATATGTATTAATAATGTAAGCTTTATATAATAAAGCAATGTAGATATTATTATATATAGCAATAAAGAGGCCACACCACGGCCAAGCACAGGGACAATGGGAACTCCTGGCCAGCACTTGCTCTATATTTACATACCCGAGTTTCTCCTGCTCTTTTGCCCCCAAACCACACTAGCAGCTCATCTGCAAGTGATTCCCCGCCAAAGACCCACAAGTCCTTCTCAGAGTCACGTCTTCCGAAGTTCTCATTCCTTATTTGTAGGCATCCTTCTTTGTTTTTAGTTAAATAATTGCTTATACTGGAACAGATATTGTTTGCCTGCTCCTGTGTTATACACTGCGTTCTGGCTTGCTCAGTAACTGCTTCTTTGCTGTTCATCACCTGTGAGGCCTGGAAGAGTAGCTGTGGCGTAGCAGCCGCCGCTCCTGGCAGGCAGCCCAGCAGTTCATGCCAGTTGGAGGGACCTTCTTTCCCAAAGCAGGAAACTGGCAACACGAGCGCTCGCTTTCCTCCTTCACCACCCACTCACCCCAGGCAGGCTGGCAAACACCATTTGCTGGGTTCCCTCGCTTTGTCACGGGCACACAGGTTTCTCGAGACGTCTTCGAAGGAGCCTGGAAGCTGAATGTGAGTAGTGAGGTGACACAGTCTGAAGATGATACAAGATTATTCAGCTTACTGAAATGAAGCTAAACACAACCAAAGCTGATTGCAAAGAGTGGAGAGTGATCTCATAATATTGAGTCAATGAGTTTAAAAATTAAATTCAGTGTTTGTAGCTGCAAAATAATACACAGGGAAAAAGCAATCTTAACATACAAAACTATGCACCCTGAATGAGCTGTTTGTACTATGAAAGGGGCTGTGGAGTCACTCCAAAAAAAAAAAAAAAAAAAACCCTCACCACTCAGCACCAGTCTAAAAAGTAAATCTGAGATTATTAATTATTTAGAGAACAAAGCAGAGGAAATCACTGCCATTCTCTAAGTCTACCTTACAGACAAATCCACCTTACAGCCATGTGTTGAATACTGCAACCAGAATGGATTCCTTTTTTTTTATTTCTTCTTCCTTTCTTCCCTGCTTCAAGATCATGAGAGAGCTACAAAAGCCTGTGCTATCAGCAGAGTCACCAGACATTTGGAAAAGAAAGGTTGAACAGTGAAAAAATTTGTTGACAGTAGTTATTCAGGGTTAAAGGACAAGAATTTACCAGGAAGAGATTAGAAGGATCTTACAATTCAAAATGACTGGACAATAAAATGTCACTAAAACCAGTGTAGATATCTGCAAAGTGCTGTAATGAGAATATACAAATCTAATTTCAAGTACATGTGTTGGTCTGTGAGTTGACTGTTACCACATAGAGAAAAGATTTTGAGGTTATCACAGAGAAATGCCTGGAAATGTCATCGCAGTGTTCAGCAGAGATCAGAAAAGCAATAGAATAACTGAGAAAAGAATACAGACCAAACCACTAAACAGCCGCAGGTCAGCAGCACTGCAGATGTGAGGTGCAGCTCTGGTTCCACGTTGGGGAAAGCAGAGAGCAGAGCTGGAAAAGATGGGAGTAGAGTACCAAGGGTAGTTCAGAACCCCAAGTACACAGGGATACAGGAATGGCTGAACATATGAGGACTCCTGACCTGAACTGACACAAACCATGCTGAATGTTTATAAGGTCCTTTACAGGCCAGAAAATATGAATTGGAATTTACCCTCCAATGACTTTTTTAATACCAGAGGTTGGGGCATGAGCCAAGCAACCAGATGGAGGTTCAAAACCAAGCAGTGGAGATGTCCCTTCAGAGGAGAAGCAAATGAGGTGAGGTACTTTGCTGACAGAGGATGCTGAGCATGATGAAGGGTCACAGCATTCAAGATGCAGCTGAGCAGAATAGACCAGAAAGGTACATACTGCTGTTGTCCCCCCTGGTCTCCACAAACTTTTGGTTTGATTCCCCATAACTTTCTTGAGGCCTCTGAGGGCAGCAAGTCATGGGACAATGCTTGTGCAAGGAACAACGAGGATCATGCACCCTGTATAAGACAGAGCTGAGGAAATGCCATAGAAGTCTGTAAAATCAAAAATGATGTGGAGAAAGTGATCCAAAATAAACTACTCATTCTTTCTCACTACACAGGAACTGGCAAGATCCCAGCTGAAATGGGTCACAGGTGTAAAACCAACAAAAGGAAGCACTGTTCCACACAAGATATATATATATGTATATATATATAAAAATATATATAAATTTGTGGAATTCATTGTCACGAGATACTGCAGAGTATAAATGGGCTTAGGATGGGATTAGACAAATTCAGGAAGGATAGGCACATTTGTGGCTATGAAATACAATCCTGTGGTTGCAAAGTTTCTTTTAGAAACTGAAAAGCGATGAGGTGTTACAGTTCTAGATAATTCCTCCCTGACCTGAGTGGCTGAATACATGTTCTTAGGTTTCTATAAACTCTATAATGTTCTGCACACATATTATAAAAAGTATTAAGTATAAGCTTATGGTTTCTGGTATATTCTTAGCCTTTGATGGAGAATTAAAATACTATTTTAGAGCATGCTGTGAAGAAGGCATGTTGCCAAGATAAGCCTTTGGTGCAGACTGTCTTCTTTCATCTTCTATCATGGCTTTCTGCATTTCAATACTTCCACAATTTTGTGGCATCGACAAACTAATGATTAACAATTTATATTTTCTCTTTTCTTCACTGCTAAAATATTCAAATTGTGCATGGCCAGGAACTGATTGCTTTGGGCTCTTTAGTCACATCTCCTGTGAGCATTCCTCATTTGCTATTACAGTGCCAAACATGTGCCAGAACTGTTGAGGAGCCACCCTCAGACTCATTTAATCTTTAGCATGTTTGCTTGCATGTTTCCAATTTATTAAGGAGAATGTTTGGTATTAGGCAATTAGAAGTCTAGCTGTAGATGGTATTAATAGACTATCACTTTTCAAAATTGAATTTGTCAGCTATTCAAAAGTATATCAAATTAGCTTGGTTTATTTTCCATAAATTCCATGGGAGTAAGTTACATTTGCCAGTTTTAATTCTTGACCAGAGTACTATATTTAATTCTTTTGCTGTGGTTAGTTGACAAGATGAAGGGCCTACAACTGCATATTTTCCTAAATACTCAAACAATATTCGTTTTTTAACAGATCCTGAACTTTCCTTAGTTCCAAAACCTCTTGAAAACCAATGGTAATCATCCAGATAGCTTCCTGACTGGCTCCTAAATGATCCTCGATGCAAATTATCTAAGCTACTGGTTTAAAAATGGTGCTGTGCACTGCCTTCCATGATGAACGACAGTTAATTATGTCCCACCATCATTTAACATGACAATGTGATCTATCTTTTCCTCTGAAGACACAGGATAATGTTTTATAAAAAATTGTACTTTTACAATTTCATCATTTCTAGTAATAGACCAATATTACCATTAGGATTGTTTTCATTCCAAATACACTTACCAAAAAAAAGGTTTTAAAAATTCATTATCTTAGGCACAGCTTTACAGTTTCATCCTGACTGATTCTCTTTTTAAAAAATGATGAAGATTAGTCAGGATTTCATGTTCTTCTATGAACATGAAATCTTCTATGCCGATTCTTAAATTTGTTTGGCTTAATATGATCCAGCAACAAAAAAAATACTGCTCAATGCAAACTGACATAATAATTTGAAATAAATATGTACTGGAAGAAAGAATGCAAATGGGTCAGTACTGGTGAGAGCTTTCTCCCACTTCTGACCATGGTTCTGATTTTCAATTCCTCTGTCAAATTCTTCCTACCTGATTAGAAACTGTGTATGAAGTTTAATAAATTCAACAGTTAGCTCTGTAAATTAATTTGGGGAAGGGTGAATTTAGTCACAGGGAGGACATGCAGGGGGGTTATGGCACACATTGGAAATGCATCCACACAGGAGTCAGCAGTGGGATGGAGGCAGATGGGCATGGCAAGGAGATGCTGGAAGAGGTGGAGATGGACTGTGGCTCTCTGAGCTGGGAGCTGGGTGCCAGCCACATGTCCCAACTATCCCAAATGTACAGTGCCACCCCTCACACTGTAGCAAAGGGAAGACAGCTGTTGTCACTGAAACACATTTTACATCTCACTCACCCCTTTCAAGAGTTTGTAATTGCCTTTAACCATACTCTGTTGGATGCTGAATCCTGGCTCAGATTTTTAAGTCTTTCAACAAATCCATCCTGCCATTTTGCATTTTGCCCAGGCATAAAACCCACACAGACATAGAGCTTTCCATCATAAATTTTGCAGAGGCATAACAAATTGTATTAGAAGGAATTATCTTGGTCAGTTTAAATTAAGAAACTCTGTTTTCCTCAATAATGATGATCTAAAGATTTTTAAATTTCATATAACTTAAGTGTTCAAGAAATTGAGTTTATTAGCCTCCATATAACATTAATGATAGATTTAGGTTTCCTTTAATTTAAGTTAGTACATTAAATAATATTGATGTTTATCATTCTGAAGATGGTCTAAGAAATACTCTCTATGAAATTAGTAGAAATTTTGCTATTGACTTCAATGGGCCCAAAGTTTTACCCCTAGCAATCAGCACCGATTCTACTGTATTACTTGGTTCCCCAAAGGTCTGCAGAGCTCAGCATAATTATAACAGATTGTGTAATCAGACTGGCGGGACATGCAGGTAGCAAAAAGAACCATGTCTACTGCCCTTTTTCTTAAATTTAAAATCAGATGTTTCCCAAAAGCATGGATAAACTTAAATGAACACATTTTCATTATAAATGCCTAAAATACAAGCTAATGATCAGCATGAGTTACAAGAAAAGATTCAACAAAACATTATGTTTGAAAATATTTACATGTTCTATTTCGTCTCTAATGAGGGAGATGATGTGCAGTTAAGGCTGCCAGGCCATTCTCTAATATGACTGAAGTATTCTCTCTACAAAGAGGGAAATAAGAGAGAGAGGGTGGGGAAGAGAGGAACAGAGACTGAGAGAGAGCCCTGTGAGTATAGAATGGAGTCAGTCTTAAATTAGAATTTCCTTTAGCTTGCGAGTACATTAGACAACCAGCATTATTCAGAAAGATATTGCCAAGGTTGCTGAGCTCCTGCCTCACTGCCCTTCCCCCTTATGACAGTTTGTTAGGATTCTTAATATTCACTCTCTACAAAATGCTCCAATGCTCTTAGTTTAAACCAAACACACAACCCAAGCCCCAGTGTTTCTCTCACTCCAGCAGCCACAAGCATGCCTGTTCCCACCCCAGACTGTGCAGCCCCTGAGCAGGGGGTTCAATGCCTGCACTCAACACCCAGCACAAACTCCAAACCTGGTTTTCAAGGCACAACCCCAGCAGACTGGAATAGCTGTGCATTTGATGGAATTCAGAAGCAACACCAGAAAAAAAACCAAACCACAAACCCATGTGCACGCGCACCAGGGGGTGGCGAGAAGAGGTTTGGGGAGGGAAGGGAAGCAGATGGGACATTTAATTCAGGGAACAAACTAATTTAAATCTTTCAAGGGGTTTGTTATTATTTCTAGAGTGTTAAGAATGCATTTTTTCCCTGCATATGAAATGCACCATCTCAGAAAAGCTCTAAGAAAAAAGCCCAGCAATACAGAAAGAAGAAAAGAAGAAATCCAGAATGTTTTAATGACATCCTTTAAGAATATCACTATTTATATATTTCACAGATTAAAATAAATAATCATAAATGTGCAGTTGGTGTATGTCTCTTGGGTAAAGGCAAAACCAGGCAGATTTATAAAATGGGTTTATGTGCCAGGGTGATTGTAATGGCTCCTTCTGTCAGGTAAACACATAATTAGGATGTTTTCAAATAAATGTATTATGCACATGATTGAAGCCAATCCAGGCTGCAGTATAAATATTATGCCTTTTTTTTTAAGTTGTATAATTACATATCTACCCATGGAGCTTCTCGCCTGATAGGCATCTATTTATGCAACACCACACTGTGGCTCTTCCACAGGTGCTGTAGCAGATATTTGCTGAACATGCAGCCCGTCTGATTTTTAAAGTGCAGTATCTCAGCTTTCTCTCAAAATACCAATTTTGCCTCAACTCCTTTTTGCCTAATTGCTTCTTAGATTTATTGTTTAATTAAAACCATTCTTGGGTTATACAAACAACAAATCCCACTAATGTGCGTTTTTTTCGCAGACAAATTATCTTCCAAGGGATTATGTATCTTCAGCTTGGGAAAGGATTCCATCCTCCTTGGCTGGGCTGTCACTGCCAAGTGCAGCCTCGTGGTCAGAGCTGTAAGTTGAAGTTTACGATGGCAGCGTGACAGAGCTGTATCTATGCAGTCAAAGTGGCAGTACTAAATGCCATTTGAAAGACTGATGCAGTCTTTAAGCCAATGCAATAAAAACTCTTCTTTACTTTATAGCATTTTCATAGAGAGTCTCGCTGTATGTGTGGTCATGCACTAGGGAAGCATAAATAAGATGTGAATGATGAGTTACATGAGGAAACACCCCAAGAAGACTCTGAGGGACATCACCTTCATGGCATGACTTTCCTCAAAGCCTTTCTCACTTGCCAGGGTCCTATGGGAAGGCACAGTATGGGGACATGCACACACCACTGCCCACACACTCTGCAGTGTTGTCTGAACTCCTCACCCAAAACCAATATTTCTACTCCCAGCCTGGACACCTAGATCCTGTCTTCAGAGCTGAGGTTCAAGTTCCAATCACTGTTTGCCAGGTTTTGACAATTTGGAAACCTCTGCTAAAATACCTGCACCTGGAGAAAGTTCAGTGAGACACTCAAGTTTCAGAAGCACAACTGCCCCTCAAAAAGAAAGAAAAAAGATGCTCAGATACAAACTTCCATTTGGATGTTTCTTTCCACAAGGAGTGTAGGCTGCAGTTCCTGGAGCAAGAGCTCAGCTCTTATGAGGATTCTGGCTGTCTGCAGCATTTCAATATTAAAGGGCTCTATAGCAGATTAGAGCAGGATAATAAAAGCTATTAAAGATGAAACTGGACAAATTCAAACTAGAAATTAAGATACACATTTTTAACCACAATAGAGTTAAACAACTTCCAAAGGGATGCAATAGGAGGCCTGAAGCTGGAGCCCACCGAACGCACAGCAGCGGTGCCAGCAGTCGGAATCACAGGTGGAATGAAGGGTGGCTTGGAGAGAGCAGCCAGGCTTCAGGAAGCTCTGTGCTGGAGCAGGAGGCTGGAGAGGGCCATGGGATTGTGGAGGATGCTATAAGCAGCAGGCTGGAGGTGTAATGCAACCACCTGGAGGCAGGTTTCTGGGGCCAGAGCTGCCAGCTTCTGTATCCCTGTGACCACCTCCTATTTCTTTATCCATCCTCAACTCATGTCCTACAGCCCAGCCTCTCCCAAACTCTGTAGCTGTCCCCTTTCACTCTACATTCTCCATACTCATCTTCAAGCAGCTCCCTCTTCCACATGCTCTCCTCCAGCATGTCAGTGCCTCCAGCTGTGGAGGGGAAGCCTCAGGCTCAGCATCCTGCTGGGAATTCGGGGTAGAGACTCAGAGAGGAAACAGGAGGAGAAGAGGGTGTTTGTTGCCAGGGTTGGGCTGGGGGGATTGCAGCTGTTGCTACCGTGAGGGGCTGCCTCCCTGCTCAGAGCTGGAAAAACCAGAGGGGGGAGATGATTAGCTCTCAGGCACGGAGGTTCTCCTTTTGTCTCTCAGATGCAACATATAAAAATATGAAGTACGTCCCTGATTTACCCCAGTGTGGGCTGTGTTGTGCCCCAATGGTAATACAAAGCAGCCTCCTGAATTTATAGCTGCTCTGCAAGCCAGCACAGAACATGGCACCCAAAGCATGCAGAGCCTTCGGTCCTATAGATGGAAGTACTGATAGATATTTTAACCTAGGGAAACCTTTTAAAATCAAAGTAGGCACAAAGCAATACCCCTTACATTAGGCTATAATTCTATAAGTAATTTATGATGCAGAAGGAAGCATCAGTTGTCCAGCAACAAAACCACAAAGGAGTTCTGGTGTGGAAAGCATCCCTGCCTTCCCCCTGCCCCAAGTCCTCAGCCCAGCCCTTCACCTTGTGCTGCTGCTGCAGCATAAGCAAGGCTGCAAGGGAAAACACATCATTAAAACTTGTTGTGGTTTTTTTTCTTTCTTTTTTTTTTTCTCCAGATCAGTTTTAATCCAGAATTGACCCCTGATTTGATTAATACTGCAGTCACTTCTGCTACTGTAATGGAAAATGTGGTATCAAGTGGGAGTAAGATGACATGGATACTTCTCTTGGTGGCAGCACTAGCTTTTTCTGGATTCAGCCGTATGTGAAGGTCAGCTCTTAGAGTACTGAGTGTCCCTGGCCATGCAGGGAGATGCCCCTCATCAGGAAAATGGAGAAGGGCTCATCTCAGTGGCAGGTCTGCTCTGTCCCTGATGCTGGGGATGGCAGCAGCGAGCAGGAAGAAGACATGGAATAGAATGGGCTCATCTTCCTCCCAGCTGCCTGATGCAAATCTACACCCAACCACAGTCACTGAAGCTGGCTTGTCTCCTCTTCTGTGGAGTTTCATTTTTATTAGTTTTGATTGCTCTAAATCAATCCCTAAGACAGTATATGATGCTACAGTGAGCCACAGGAATGCCCAAGGGAACTTATTTGTACAACCGTTTTTACAGATCATTTTGTATCTTATGTAAGTGAGAATTTGAGCGGCAGTTTTATTTAATGATCACCAAGATGAATTGTTTGAGAATTTAGGGTTCTTTACCTACTTTAAAAAAAATCACCTGGTTCGTTACACCTCTCCTCCTGAACTCAGTTGTTTGTTTTCTTTTTCACTCAGGAGTAGCTGGAGGATAAGGAGAGCAAAAACTTAGTACATCATCTAAACCAAATACGAATCTGATGATCACACTATTTTTTTTCAATATCTTTTCCAAAGTGGAGTTCTTACTGTAATTAAACTCACCTTCTAGAAGTTATCTTTCTGCTAACATCCCATGGAATGAAAAGCAGAAAAGATAATATAAGACTACAATTTTCCTGGGTTTGTGGATTTTGGGGGTGTACCTTGAAGAGCAGCAACAAAGACTTTTGGGAAACAGGGCACAGAATTGTTCAGACCAGTCCAGCTCAGACATCCATGCAGCCCCATGCCCTGTTACAACCAGCAGTGGTTAATGCAGGGGAGGTGTAAAAACTGACAGGACACTTGTGGACTGTTTTGTTCCCAGTATGTTCTGATTGACCTCTAATAGTTAAAGACTGACTTGCACAAAAACAGAAGACAGAATACTTCAGGATGGTTTTAGCCGTTAAATACAGTGCTAAATATTCTTGGTATCAGAGGAATGTATAGCGCAGAGATAACGTAAAAATTGTGAAAATCTTCAACATACCAACAGAATACACTGAAAGGATGAAAGAATGAAGATTGAGGGTGACAACCCCTGCCTCTCACTCACAGGAAAATCTCACAAACTGAAACTTTACCCAAAGAAAACAAAGACTCCAGCACAGCATGTGCAGCCCTCCTTCTGGGGAGAGAACGGGGAGAGAGAACAAATCACCCAAGCCTGACATGAGTCACATCAGTTCATGCATGACTGAAAGGTGCTCAGATACTACAGCCATGAGCCCAGGCCAAGAACCTATTTAAAAAAATAAGGCAAAAAATGACATGGTAAAACTGTTAAATTAAAAGACACAGAGACAGAAAAATGTGGTGTAGAGAAATAAAAGTGTGAGTTCAGCACCTGTTTTGGAGTTTGAAGTTGAGGCAGTCTGAGCAAGGAGAGCTTGGAGGTACAGAGATGGCCAGGACCCAGGGCAGTCACTCAGCTCTGCACGTGCTCAGCAGGGAGTGCTTTGGGGGTTGTGTGTGTATTATGTGCATGTATGGATTTGTGTATCTGTGTGCGTGTATGGATTTGTGTATCTGTGTGTGTGTGTGTGTGCAGGAGGGAACAGAGCTGGAAAGAGAAGAAAGCCATGGACAAGCCCAGAGAGCTGCTAGAATGAGGATCAGCAGATGGGAACAGGCAGGTGAAGTTTGGTTTAGAGGCAGGATGAGGAGGAAGTCCTGCAGCTTTCTGTAGGGGCCAGGATTCAGGCAAGAGATGGTCAGGAATGCCCAGCCAGCCCACCTGCTGAACACACCTAACCCTTCAGTTTTGGAGAAATGCCACCTCAACATGCTTTTAAAAACAAATACAAACACCATTCTAATATTTGCAGAGTGACTATGGGAGTCAACTCTTCCCTACTTTGACAGCATTGTTCCACCGAACAGCACTTTAAAAGATTTTTGCAGATCCTTTATTCCCAAATTTTAACAAAGTCTCTACCCTGTTTATAGCCTATTCCTTACCCAGTTTATTGCTTTTATTTAAACTTGCAGAGAGACATTTTCAAAGTTTGGACACATTTTCCACATCCGTTACTCCGAACACCTTAATGGGAACAGTGCTGAGAAAAGACACTGGTATTATCACCACTGAAGCAATTGTATGCTAACAGGCTGCACCTTTCTCCTAGGATCATGATAGAAAGGTTAGTTAAATTCAAACAAAATATATTCCCTGAAATTCCAACCATCTTTAACAGGAAAAACTATAACCTCCCTGATGCACAAAACAGCCCTTGCAGCTGATGTCTGAAACCTGCATCTGTTATTCCGAGAGAGGTGACCTCTGAACAGAAAGCCATTCTATATAAACACTGAGTTAAGTGACTTTCCCCATGTCTCCTCAAATAACACCCAAATATCTTTTCTTGTCAAAATCTTGCACTTGTCCCGTAGTATACACAGTAAATCATGACAATCGGTGACTTATTTGAAGGCTGAAGCCCAAAGCAAGAGGTGCTGGGCTGAAAGAAGTTTAACCAGTCACCAGCCTCTAAAATATTAAGCTATAAAATACAAATATATTTTTACAAAAACAGAGTTAAATGACCTGTCAAGACAGCTGTCCCTGCTGGTTTTTTTTTTTCTTTGGGGTAGCAGATGGAAATAATTGAAGAAAAAAAATCACTAGGGGATCATTTCACTTTACTTCTATAATACACGACTGTTCTGCAGTAGGGTAGCAAAATTCTGGGAAGCATTTAAGACCTGCTCAAGCTTATGAGATTAAGCTTCATACATCCCTCATTCTGGCCTCTTCCCAGGTGTGAATCCTGCCCTGTGAGCACTGCGAGGATTACTCCTGCAGACCAGGGGAGGACAGATTCTTGTACCTACCACTGCCAGTGTTTGTCACACCACAGCCACACCTTTCAGCACTGTCACCTTCCCTGGCACCATGACATTCTCATGCTGTTCACATGGATGGGCTGCTGCAGCCCGGTCGCTGCCACGAGCCTGCATGTGGAGCTTCGCACTGAGAGAAAGCACTGCTGGCTGTAAGAGGGATAAGTACCAGTCAGCTGTGAAATTCTACTCTGCCAAGTTCATGGCTGCCTGCCGCACTCCAGGCCAGATCTGGCGCCTGTAATATTCCAGCTAGGAGATCCCAGCTTTCACATACACAGCTGGGCAGGACGCAAACTCCTCCGCTGTGCCTTTACTGTAGGAGAATGGAGCACCCAAATGCTTCTCCTTGACTTCTTCACAGACCTCAGCTGTGGAGCAGAGCTATGGTAACCATCATGTGTCAAAGGGCTCCTGACACCCTCTTGCCATTCACACACAAAAGGCTGAGGATATCTGATGTGGGGGCAGTACTTTACTCTTATCACTTTTTCAGAACTACAGTTCTCAAACACTGAGGTAAGAATATGGGATTCCTCATTTAGTGCACCAGGAAAATTTCAGGTCTGATCTTTCAAGTTAAAAAGAAAATTCAGTAGACAGCAATTGTGTCAGCTCCTTCTGGAATATAAATGTCAATCCAATATATTTGTCCTGTTTGCCTGTCATTTGTTGCAGCAGAGTTGTGGTCAGGGTGATCCTTCTCCCAGTTACTTTTGCTGTATCTGCTCTCTGAATTACCTTTTTATTTTAGGTGGCTGCTGTCAGTGGATGCTGCTGAATGCAGAACCAATGGCAGAATCCATCCAGCAGTCAGACCTGAAGTTAATGATATGGTCAAAGAAAAGCACCAGCTGTGCACTCCTATAAAATACTAGAAATTTATAAGAGGTGGAGTTCTCTGAGGAAGCAGAAGCCATTTGGGCAGAATAATTTCTGGCACTGGGGAACAGTATTTTGGGACACTTGCTTTAAAGTGAAACATTCGGCATGACTTCACCTGCAACTTGGCTGTGAGATGAAAATTTGAGGTGGATTTTTATGGCAGAAAGAGAGTGTGGAAAAGTTTAGTCAGCACAAAAGTTTAACCTTGCTAATAAGGTCTATAAGTCTGCTGCAGTGATAAGACAATGCCACTCTCGTCTCAATGTTTTAATCAAAACCTACTTCTGTACACATGAGCTATATTACTGCCATTGTTTGTCTCATACTTACAACCCAACTTGAACTTTCAAAAGAAGATTGTTTTTTTAAGGTCTCTGAACATAGTCTCCAGTATTTTCTTAACTGCTTCATGGCCTCTTTTAAAATGCTTTCAGCATGGTCTGGAAACTGAATATAAAAGTAGGCAGGACTAAAAATTAATAGGAGGAAAAAAAAATATAGAAAGGGATTGGGTTGAAATTACATTTCCAGAAGATCCTGCTTCCACTGGTGTGAAAGCGAGGAAGGGCGTTCTCAACCCCCAGACAGATTATCTGGCAAGGCTGATATCAGCAGAGAGCTTTGATCCTATACCAGGAATCACTGCTCAACAGTAATTAGGGAAAAATAAAAACCGAGTCTAAATGCCCAGTCACTCTGCAAGCCTGGGCCAGGCTGGTATTTCTGCAGCCACCTGACTCGGATCTCAGTACAAATCTGTCCCTTCCTAGGTTGCGTTGATCTGAAAGCTTGTGTTTTCGGTTTTCTGCTGTGGGCTGCCGTGCTCTGAGAGCTTGTGCTTTGCCTTTGCATGGGGCTGTAAAAGCCTATGGGCACCGACAGGGCTTTCAAAACTGAGTCAACCTGTCCTCTGGCACATGGCAACGGGGCTGGCAGCTGATCTCATTTCTCTGCTGTGCCACTAGCTCCTGTGCGACATTAGCTAAGTCAATTAGCTTCTGCTGGCATCTGTTTTTCACCTCTAAAAGGGGGACAATAGTAATTTCCTATCTCATAGAAATCCTGTGAAGATAAATACATTAGCTTAGGAAGTGCTCAAACACCAGTGTAATCAGTGCTCCTCTCCATCTCTTTGGCAGCCTGTGTTTTGTAGCCTGGAAGCCTGTGGTCTGTCAAACCGTGAAGAATTGGAGCTGAAGACCACCAGATCAACTCTTGCACTGGCTGAGCACAGATATCTTCACAATGAAAGCCAGAAAGACACAGCTTCTCAGAAAACCAACAAGAATGGAAAAAAAATGGAGAAGCAAACTTTGGCAGTAAACACAGAGGGGAGTAGAGACCATTCCAGCAGCAAAGTCACTATATTTTGTGTATTGTTTGCTTTAACTTACATGTACATGATGTATTTTAGTCTTTCCATTGCCATTCATTTAGGGTTAGAAAAGAACACTAAGCTGATATTCATGGGGTGCGAACACATGGAGACCATGCTGCAAATACTCATCTGCAGCACTGCTTTTCTGAACTAAGTGGTTACATTTTAGAAGAGTCTCCCATGAGCCAACTGCCATTAGTACTCCGGAATTCAGCCCTTAGCAGGAGGCAATTTCAATTTTTGTCTTGGTGATCAGCGTCCCCAGGGTCTTCTTCTAGTAAATTTTATTCATTCAGGAGCAGAAAAGCTTTTCCCATTCAATAATGCCCAAAATATATCTACACACCAGGACCAAATTTTCTAGTGGTGCTTGATCGTTTGCTTTTCCCCCCAGTGATCTTAGTTTTGGTGTGAGGAGCAGGAAGTAAACAAAGTATGAGAATTGTTACTCATGTTTATGTGCTTTGTAGGACCTTTAAGGCATTAGTCAACTGGGGAGCTCCACCATGCTAAGCTCTACGCAAAACTACAGTTAGAGAGAGCGCATATCCTGACCAGAACTTGTACAGCTGAGACAACCAATGCAGAAAGGGAACAACACTTGAACGTACTTTCTAGAAAGGTACATGAGGAACTTACAGGCCTTGGCCATGAAATAGAAGCAAATACCACTTCAGCATTCTGATTGTGCTATTATTACAATGCTGACTTTTATTTCTTCAAAAGTACAAGGTATAGTTAGGCTAATTTAAGGGGAAGTTGTTAACCTCCTCTTAAAGATTTTGCAACCAGACAATTTAGTGCTATGGACGAGGAAACATCAGGGCTCTCTCTCTAAAGCTTGAGTTCCTTCAACTGGAGAATAACAGAAATGGGCAACACAGATTGTTTTTTTATTATTATTTGGAGCAAAACAGTATTCTAATAATCCTGTTTTACAAAGGAAATGAAAGAGTCTTGGGGGTAATATTGAAAAAATGGTGGGCAGTCAGAGTCATGGCCATATGGTCCTCAAGCTGTGCTGTCAAGCAGATCTACAGATGGAGATGTATTATCTTACACGAGCACCAAGTTGAGCATTGCAGCAGGCACTTGTGAATCAGACCAGTAGACCTGACAATACAATTGACAATAACTATAAAATCAGGTGAGAAACAGTCAGCAGCAAGTTGCATACTTCCTCAAAAAAACCACAACAGTTGGAGAGAGGACAAGCTTCTGACAAGCTCTGCAGCTTACAGATTCAATCCAGAACATTTAGCAAGTTTTGCAACATTTGAAACAAGAAGGGAAGTTGTTCTGACAAGTCTTAAAAAAAAAAAAATCAGCATCCTGGTCTTTGATTTTATACCAATTTATTATGTTAAAGGCAAACTTCACTGTGTCTGCACACTAGCTGACTATCTAGTGGCACACAAGACCAAGGGTATGGGTGTGTGCATTTACTCTGAAAAGCTGGTTTAAAGGGAAGGAAGAGCCACCAGGAGCAGTGACCTCCAAACTGAATACTGCAAATATACACTGAGACTTTGCTTTCCAAAAAATTTACCACTGAAATGGCTGAGCAGGCAGGTGCCATGAGAGCTACTGAGAAGATATACTTGGGTGCTATGTGTGAACTGGGGGGTCATTTTCAGGGCTTTAGGACTCTTGCACAGCTCCTTACAGAATACAGGTCAGGTGACAATACGCCACTGTGTCCTGTACTATACAATCTCTTGAAGAAGACGCTTTTGCTTTGAGGAACAGTGCCCCATAACCGTGAAGTCCTCAGAAAGGTAAAGGGGTGACAAACCGGCCACCCCATATCAAGCAGAGCGCAAACCACCAAGCGTCTAGTGGGCTTACACTACTCATAGCTTTCCAGGTTTTTACGTCGTGCAGGCATAGAGTGCATGGGGGAGTAACAAAGAGTTTAGGGTGGTAGCTGTATAAAAAACCTCTTTGTTTCATGATTCAGATGATTAATGGCTTACGCCCATGGGACAATCACTTATGTGCAAGTCTTGGCTAGAAGCTTCAGGGCATCAAAAGTTTATGAGGCAGCTCTGTGTCAGTCACATGAATCCATACTGCATCTTTAGGTGTCTAAAAAAGATCATAAAAAATTATCCTGTAGATTGGCCAGATATTTCAGTGGCTCCACTCAAAAACTCTTAAACATCTGACAAGATTAGTAAAGGAACAACAAGCCACATATCTTCCATTTTTCAAGCAAACTTCAATAACCTGTTGCTTATACATTTCATGAATGGCGGTTGAGTAGACATGACCCCACTTAAATTTGCCAACACGGCTGCTACGTGAGCTGGGGCTCTGGCAGCTCTGTGAATCCCTTCTCCGGAGTAGGGATCTCCCGCCTTCCCCATGGTCTTGTGCTCCAGAGCATCCTGAAGCAGATCCAAATTTTAACACTGAAAGTGGATGGAGCCCATGGGCACTTTGGCAGTGCTGCGTGGCACTCAGCCAGCACCACTTACTCTAAGCTCCGTGGCCTCACTGTGTAATGCACAGAAGGGCTGTTTTGCAGCAAAATTTGGATACCGTGTAGGAAGGAAAATATCCCCAGAACCAAAAGCTTTAGGTGCCAGAGCTTCCTGTGGTGTGGCAGGGGTGCAAAACTGGCTTTAGGTACTCATTTTAAGGCCAAGACAAGTGACAAATGAGGGGCCAGGCATCACATTCAGCAGTGTGAAGTCTAGTGCTCCTAAGAGTGCTTGAGGCAACAATGCCAGGACAGAGGAAGAATGTCTATAAACTATTTGGCTCCTACCAGCACCCTGGCTGGAGGAGATGAGATGAAAACGACCAAAGATCCACAAAGGAACACAATTACCACACACGAGGAGAAATCCTGGAGACCAAAGAGGAAAAAAAAAAAATCAACAAGCCATGGGAAATGCCTCAGTGACACCAGCACGGTGCGCAGAGAACGGCAGCAGGGCGAAACTGCCGAACACCGCGGTGTTGCCCGCGCTGACGCAACCTCGGCTCTTAGGAAGGGCTGGGCAAGGAGCCAAAGAGCACCAACACACCCGGTGCAAGGGCCTGCCTGACTTAACCCTTCCACCGTCTCAAAAGCCTGCAGAAAATACATCTCAGTTTCTCCATTTCTCAGTTCAGGGCTCTGGACGGGGGAGCAGGAAGGGCCGGACGGAGTAAACGAGCAGTAGCACGCCGGGCGAGCGCACGGGCTGAAACACTGCGAACAGCCACGCCACGGCCACACCATCACAGCCCGCAACAGGTCCCAGCGCGGCGCTCATCCGCTGCCGCCGAGGAGACCCGCGATGAGCGCGGAGGGCTCCGTTCTGCAACCCGTCCGCAGCTCCTCGCACCTACTGGGGCCACCCCCGCCATCTCGGGTCTGACCCGCTCTGCGACCCGGGGTTAAGACCGGAGGAACCGGGCGCGGGCCAAGGGTCCCGCTCCGAGGCACGGTGGGGCTGTAGCCCCTTCTCCCAGCAG
>VXBQ01001306.1:169288-419542 GCA_013400175.1 Phainopepla nitens | reverse complement strand
CGTCTTGGGTGGCGAGAACAAAGGGCCCCCGGCGGGAGCGGGCAGGAGCTCCGCCGCTGCTCCCGGGGTGCCAGCTCCACAGACCGGGGTGGGTGTGGGGGTATTCATCCCGGTCTCTCCCCATTCACCCTCCCTGGGGAGTGCGGCTGCAGCCTCCGCGGGGCCAGCTCCTGCCCCGCAGCCGCCTCCGCAACCTGTTGTGCCGCCTGCCTGGTCGGGGTGCCGGCGGGGCGGGCCGTGCTCCCCCGCGGGACACCCGGGGGGGCGGGCGGGCTCGCGTGGAGCGGCGCGGGGTGGGCGCAGGCAGCCCGGGGCGAGCGGGAGGCGAAGGCAGTGGGCGGGTGCGTTTGCCTTCGCGGTGGTTTCTGCACCCACAAACTGTTGAGACCCAACTTCAAGCAGTTCAAATAGCTGGCGTAAATTAAATTCAATGAAAGAAAGTATTTCCGCGCTGTTAAAGGTCTGTTCCCGCGAACCTCTTGTGTGGGAAAGATGTGGTCTGTTTCCAGGAGACTGACTAGGGCAGCTGTTCTGAGGCGTTTTGGAGTTTCGTGTTTATTTCATATGTAACCAAATGAAGCCGTATTGTCAGTATCAAATATAGTATTCTCTTGTCAAGTTTTAGAATTGAGCTGTAAAAAGTGATTTGGGCTGACGATAACTGGATAATCAAAGCTTCAGTTGAATATTTGTTGGTTTAGAGATCTCTGAAGGCAGCTAACTTGTGCAGGGACAGTGAGCAAATAGAGTTTCCTTATGCTGCTTCTGTAACCACCTTTGTTCATTTTTCAAGGTAGATGCTAGGGAAATGACAAATTTAATTTAAGATTACTAAGGTCCTGTGCTGCAAATGACTTATGTCTGTGTCTGGTTGCTGGATGATTGTTCCAAGCCTGCCAGTTAGGCTTTGAAAACAGATTTTTAAATAAAGTCTACTGCATTCATTATGATGATGCAGGAAATGCGTGGCTCACGAGGTTGGTTTTATGGAAGGAACAAGTGTACTTTAATCCTGATTTTATTTTTTCTTCTGTGGTGGTTTGCTATGAGACTGAGGACGTAGGAGTAATAGATATCCGTACTGTGAAGCGCATGATCAGCAATCTGAACTTCGAAAGCAAAGAGTAAAATCTGTGTGGCAAAGCAGCCAGTTTGTGATCTGAATGTGTGGTGGGTGATAGTGTTGAATTATTTAAGCTCTCAGTTTCTGCCTTTAACCAACCATCTTAATGTGCAAGTTTCTTAGCCTACGTCTAGCTTTTGAAATAGGATGCAACACGACCACATACGTGAAGGGGTTAAAACAGCTTATGGCCAAAAAGTTAACGCATAACTTCAGATCAAGAGATTTTTTTATATTCAGTTTCGTTTCAAATATTGCCATCAGCCCTTCTCATTGCATGTGTGTGTCCATGAATATGTCTTGGCTGCATACTGGTTCGGGCCATTAGCAAAATAGTAGAAGACACAGACAGCATTTTATTCTCAATTCATGTTGCCCATGAAAGTGTCAGTTTCTGGAAAATCAAAGCAGAAGCTGTCCTATGTTGTATATTGGTTGTAGGTTGAGAAGTATGTAGGTATTTTTAATTTTATTTTTTTAAACTGACTCCTGCTTTTGGGAATGTGAGATAATTGTCATTGGCAAAAGCAGAGAAGACAGTCAAAGCTTGTGATTATAGAGAGAAAGATCTAAGCTTGTGGGTAACGGAGAAGAAATGTTTTCCTCTTTGTGTCCACATAATGCAGGGCTGTGGGAAGATATGCCTAATGAAGATGATTATTGCTGTGGCTTTCCATAAATCCACTTGTAATGGAGGCTTTGTACAGTTACTTCTGAATCTGTACATTTAAAAACTGCAAATAGCGATAATGGAGTTGGCTAATAGCAGACTGTCAAGTAAGTGCAATCCTTGTGATAATGTTCAGCCATAGATCTCCATTTAAGCATTACTTTTAAGCAGAAAATGTTTCTTGTAGGTCATAGTATATGCTGTTGGGAGGAAAAAAACCCCGAGTTGTTGCTGCCTTTTCTTGAATCCTAACCAGGTGACTCTAATTGGGCAAAAGGTGCTTTTTCTCTCCAGCTTTTTATCAGATAGCAGGAGATGTCCAATTCAGTAGATCCATTTGATGTGAATTTAGATAGTGGAAAGGAATACTAATAATAACCAGCTTTAAGAGACTGAAGAAGTTTACCTGTACAGGAAAGCTGTGGCTGTGTGCAAATTAAAACTGGGACTTCTTCCTGTCGAAGAATTGCAAACTTTGCTGTGAAGTGTTGGAGTGAGGTGGATGCCACCACATGATAGTTGGAGTCTGAGCTGATCTTGGTAGTAATATTAATCAGGACAAATCTTCCTGTTTCATTGTTTTTTTTTTAGTGCTTCTTAGAAACCACGGTTGAGAGTTAAATTACTCATGTTTGTTTCGCAACTTAAAAGGTGAAGGGAAGACAGTAGGGAAAATTTTTAATGTGATATCTTGTCCCAGTACAGAAGGATGTGAAATCATCTATTATTTTCAAGTAAAGCACTTGTAGTAGCTACGGGCTGTTTTATATAGTGTTCTGAATGAATGCAGTTTTAACTTCGATAGCTAAGAAACAGCTTTTGAAGCAAACTGACAGGAGACTTGCTTATGTTTATGTTTGGAGTAATTCATTGAGAAATATTTGTGATGCTCTCCATCATTGCTTGCCCTCCTTTAAAAGCAATGCTTTGACTTTCATCTTTCATACAGTATGTGAGGATTTCTTCTGTGGATTTACTTCTGCTCAAAATTTGACCATAAAAGTAAGTGTTGTTTCTACAGATCTCAGTGCAGTGTTCAAACCCGAAATATATGCTTCTTTTCCAGTAAAAACTTGTAATTACATGGGGTGGTAGCGAACTGGAAAGTATTGCAAAACATATGTAAGAATACTGTCGTACAAACTCTAAAACTGACGAATGACTCACTGCGCCAGTGCTATATCAAATTCTATCTATACACAAGGTTTAAATGACAAGTTTACTTTGGGCAGGGAATATGCAATTTTCATGCACTCTTTCTTCATCTAATGTCAAGTGAGCTTAATGAAATGGTGCATGTGGGCATACAGGAGGTACCAGTTGTAGAGCTTTAATGAGCAAGGGGAACAAGCACTGCTTGGCTCTGTTTATGAAGGTGATAGATGGAACTACTCTTACATTAAAGTGGTACTGATGCTTATTTTGAGATGTATATTTCTTTTAATGTATCTCATCATCATTTGTTTATGTGCGTTTACTAATGTTGGTTCTATTTTTGGTTTCTATGGGAGAGAGTACTTGGCTTTTTAGCAGTATGCATGTTCATCTTTACATATTCATATTAGTTGAATTTTTTAACTGGCATTTTGGCAGCATTTTTTTAAACATAAAATTCAAGTTGCTGCCAAAATGGAAGTGTTATAATGGTCAGCATGGGGAAGGGGCCTATGATTGTACGCTAAAGAGGAAAAAGCCACTTTCCACTGCAACAACACAGATTTTATTCACGCCTTTGACACTGTCCCAATGAGAAGTTTTCCAGAACTTTGGAGAGCCTCCCCAAAAAAACCAGAACATGTTAACAGGTGGTTACACCCTGAATTTGGGAAGCCTGTGTGAGCTGGGAGAAGGACAAGAAGAGGGAAGTGTAGGTATCGGTGCCGTGTGCTGCTGCCCTGTGTGTTGCCCGCCTGTGTGTGCGCATCAGCTGTGGATGCTGGGGTGCCTGATGGAACGTGTGGGGAATCCCAGCCTGCAAATCTGAGGAACCCAGTAACCACTCAACACTAGGAGGAAGAGGAAACCCAGTATTGACTTGGCCCTGGGTAGGAGATTTTAAACTATTCATGATCTCCTCTTTGAATTTTTAATTTAGCCATTCTGCCACAATGCCTGTCCCTTCTGCTTTCTGTTAATCATCATCCTTCTGAGCAGTGAGAAAGACACCTTGGTCTTCGCCTTATGTTGATCAAGAGAGCTTAGGGACCAGTGCCTGCAAGTGTTTGCTGTCTGTAGGAAGGTTGAAGTCTCCTGGGACTGTGAAAAGAGACCAAGTAGGGGAAGCTGGAGCACTTGCTCTTTAATGTCAGTGTGCACACAATGTTTATACACCTGTGCCTTAGCAGAAAAAAAGGGTAAAACAGGTCTTGCTCCTTCAAGGACTCTATTATCTGAGAACTTTAGAATAAATAGCAGAAATACAGAGATAAGTTAGGGTTTTTGGAGCAGAGGATGGAAGCAATGTTTATAACAAGTGTGGTTGAGATCAAAATTGACAAAATTATCTCCTTATATCTGGGCACTGTACTCAGAGGAAGCTCTGTTCGGATGCTTTAATCAAGTGCAATCCACTCTGTAGCTGGAATAGAGCAATACCATTAATCTGGGAAGGAATAGGATGGTCCCATTCTTATTCTTGTCCTTTAGCAGGCGTAGAAGCTTCCAGTTTACAACCTGTCCAAAAGACATTAATTTCTTGGCACAAAATTTCAGCTGCAGCTGGCAACTGGGTAAATACTTTCTTCCAGCGTTACTGAGAAAGAGGAATTATTTAGGTTGGCACAAGAAGTTTATAGTTTGGAGTTGTCACATGAAATTGAATGGAGAAAAACATGAGGGCCAGGCATGTGGCACTGTTCTTTCAAAAGCAGTGCTGGAAATCTGGTCATCACTCGAAACCAAACAAAGTATGCATGCGCTTGACCATGCTGAGGAATTACCTATTGGCTTCATAGGTCTCTGTTTTTTTTTTTCCTCCTGCAAGTGCTGTGTTTAACACTGAATTGCATGTGTGTATACAAAGAATAACATCTGTTTTATTTTATGAGATCCACAGAGCAGGGTTGCTTTTCTGTCCCTCCTGTGTATGGATTCTTCTCTCATGTGTCATCCTTGCTGCTGAAGGCAGCCAGGCACTTGAGCTTTGTAATATCTTTCCTCTCTGTAGGAGGAGGAAGTTATTCATGGGATGGTACTTGATTCTTCTGTTAGATTTTCTCACAAAATTAGATCTTACAGTGTTTTGGAGAAGTCATCATTTTTCTAGAGAGTTTTCTATGTAGGTAAAGAAGTGAGATGATCTGCATCTGTTTTTCTGGAGAAGTTTTACTAATTATTATATCAATGTGTTAGATTCTTCTCCCTAGATGTATTTTGACAGGATGGTTAATTGGGAAGATAAATTAGATCTGAGAAATATGAAAAAGGCTAGCCTAGTTTATATTTTAGGCTGCATATTTTTTAAAAATGTGTATTTTACCTGGCAAATACTGTGCTTCTGATCTTTTGTCTGGAAGAATGACCATAGAAGTGGCAAAGGAGCCTTTTGCACACAATGGGTTAAGAATGTGTTGAGATGTTACATACTTCAAAGATGTGAGATGTGGGCAAAGGAGAAAAAAGTGACCTTGTTTTTAGATGGAGTTGTTTCCTTTTTACAAACTACTGTTTTCTTCAAATGCAAAGGAGTTACGTTTGTTTATATCTCATTAAGTAACATTTGTTTTACAAAATTTGATCAAAGGTTTAGTTGTTGCAGAATCAATAATAATTCTCTTTCCTTAAGGAAAAATCTGTAATTTATGAATGTACTGTCCATTTTATTTTAACTACTTGTACTACAAAATTTGCAGGATTACACAAATTGACTAGAAGATACACACAAAATCCAATAATACATTTATCATGTCAAAGTTCAGTGAAATATGAAACATAATTACCATAAACAAAGAAAACTGGTCTCTTAAACCTATGAACTAGAAGGCATGGAAGTAATTTTGTAGTATATATTCTCAGTGGTTTTGTTGAGACTACTTTGGCACCACCAAAGTTCTTTTGCAGTCTGTGTATGCTAACGCCTGTGTTGTGGTAAAAAGTACAAGTTTACAAGTACTTTTTAACCTCAAGATGAAGCATTTTGAACATGAATTTTAGATATTGAATGTCTCCTTGCTATAACCTTGTTCATGAGTAACTTCCCCTTAATAAAATGCATATTGGAAGAATTACACTTGGGGACACAAGTATTTCAGCAGATTTTATGGTGTTACTGCTTCAATTCTGCCTCTTGACACAGAGGTAGGATTATAAACTTTTGCAGGAAAGTTTTTCTCATTTAGTATACTTGTGAGATGGGAGTCTGGCTAACACCTCTTGTTGGTTTGCTTTTTTTCTGCATTCTACTATGTCTTTGGATCCTGTAAAACTAAACTTTATGCTTTTGGTTAAGGTAATGTACTCCTTTGAGGCCTTTTGGCTTGGGAAAAAAAAAAAGGCATTTTAGAATAGGCTGTCAATTAGCCTAATTTCGTGGGGTCTGTCCCCTTGCAGAGGGCTCATTCTAACACAGATCATTAAGTGCTGGATCCTACTTGGCTCAACCAGGCCAAGACAGGGAGAGCTTGCAGAAGCCTGTAGCATGGCCATGGTTTCAGCAGCTATTTTTGGGTGGGCAAAGTGTAAGTCTCTGTTACTCGCAGCTGGATTTTGGGTGAGACTGAAGCGAGTGTCAGCTCTCGTAGCCCCCACGCTGGTGCTGTCCTTGGCACGGAGGTGTTGCCTCCTCCTGGCAGTGAACTTTGCTTTGCTTTGCCTTCTTTGCTGCTGAGTTCCCTGGCTGGCCGAGTGTTTGGCCAAGGCTGTGGTGGCCAGGGGCACCTCTCACCTGCACCCAGGAGAAATCCACAGAAGGTGCAGCGTGTGCACCTCCACAACAAAACCCCAGCAGCTCTCTGGGAGGAGGCTGATGCTGCTGGAAACTGTGCTTGGCTCCTACTGTGGCTCTTACCTGAAGCAGCTTCTTTGTAAACAAGATAATGATAAAGTGTGCTGCTACAACTTGCCTCCTTGCTGGTCTCTTATGCCTGTGGAAGAAATAAGGAGCATAATTAATTTTAGCAAGGAAGAGTTGTGAAGCGTTGCATGGCAGCCGGCTGTCATGCTCGTCTAGTGATCCCCCATCCTGCTGTCTGAAGGCTGGGCATCCTTTAGAACACAGCAGCATTTTGCTGAAGAGTGATCAAAGGCTTCTTCATTGGCCAGAACCATCAAGGTAGATGGGCAGACATTTGTTTTAAAATGACTTGCACAGAGTTGCTGGGATCAGCAACTTGACTGCAGTGACGAAAAACATCTTCAGCACACTAGAAATCATGAATTGTGTTTTGTTTGCTTAGATCATTGAGTGCTCAGGGCAGGCACCATGAGTTGCACAGTGTTAAAGAACACATTACACAGCAGTTACATTGCTGGAAAGCATTTGTAAATGTAAGTTTGAATTAAAGAGGTGTATTTTTCCCCCCTATTAGACTTTGAAGAGTTGAGGTTTGAAGACCACTGAATTTTTGATACTCTTAGATGTTGTCTACAAGGAGCAGGTGAGGGATCTCCTGACCTCCTGTTTTGCCTTTTTTTTGTTTGGTTGGTTTTTTTTTTTTTTTTTCCCCTCATATTTTTCTTTGTGCTGATACTTGTGTGTTGGTTTTAGATGCAACAAGAAATGCAGACATTCTGGCTTTGGTGTTTGACTGATAGGATAGCTGACATAGCTGTGTAGGTTATAAGTGGAGTATAAGCTCTGGAGTATTTGCTTTCTTAGTGTTTAAAGGGAGTTATCAGGCTCTTGGATTTTTGCTGCACAGTTTAATTAAAATAAACACTATAATGCTAATCATTTATGTATTTTTGCCTGTAGGTAAAGTTTTAAATTGGAATTAGCTATACTTTGCTTGAAGTGGATTTCTTTTGGTTGGTGTTTTGTTTTTGTTTTAATTATTATCATAATGTTACCTGTTTAGAGTCTAGTGATATTTCAGTGAGAGTGCATAAAAATATTGCCAGGCAGATTTGTTTATATTTTTATTGTATATTGTAGTAACGATGTAATTGTTACTTTTAATAGAAAAGTCTGACTTGAGTGTTTAATTCTGTCTGGCTCAAGCAGTCAC
Organism: Phainopepla nitens; assembly: GCA_013400175.1. Lineage (NCBI taxonomy): Eukaryota > Metazoa > Chordata > Aves > Passeriformes > Bombycillidae > Phainopepla > Phainopepla nitens. The sequence goes on along the minus strand of VXBQ01001306.1, from coordinate 411,585 downwards.
TGATGAGGTGATAAATGATAGGTTATGTTTAGAAGTGGATTTGCAATTATTTGCTGCTTTTGGAAAAAAAAGATGCTTTGTTTCTGTCCAGTGACTAATGTAGAAAATCGAAGTGGTGCACCAGATGTTTTCTCCTAATGACTGTGGTGCAGGGTCTTTTTTTGTATAGAGGAGGATTTTGGCTGAGTTTGTCGCTTGGTTTTTGAAGTTTCTCCTGCTTGTTAGTGCAGCACTCTCCTACTCTGGACTTCTCTATGGACAGGCTTTATGGTAAAGCTCCTTTCCCAACCATTCATGCCTGTCTCAGCTCCCCGTCCATCAGGAGGTGGAGAGGCAATGACATTTTTACAGCACGGGCTGATCACTTCCTTTCATTTGTTTTTATTTCATAGGATTCAAACAAGAATAAGTGTTTTGCTTTATTTGTTGATGTCTGATTAGGAATTAGTGGAAGAAACTGAATTGCGTGTGTGATTAACGGTAGTTTTTGTTTCTGGTGTATGAAAGGACTCATTGTCTGAGGCTTTTCCTCCATCGTGCTCGGCTTAATCCTGCTGAAATCACACTAACAACGGCAGCGCTCGAGGCTCCTCGTCTTGTTTTCCTGCGTACTTAATCATACAGCTGGAAAAATTCCCTCTTTCAAGGGATGGTTGCTTCTCGTGCTGAATCTGCCATCCTGTCATAGGGGCCTTGCTGTTAAGGCAGGCATTCGTTTGAGGGGCCGGGGGAGGGGAGGATCATTAATCTGAAATGTGAAAACTCATCTAATTTGTGCTACATTTGGGTTTTTTATATATAGACGTGATAGTTTTGTTAATGCTGTCTGTCACCTACCTGTTTGCAACTGTGGCTGAAGGAGGTGAGCTGCCTCATTCCAGCTTTCAGTTCCTCCCACCTTTCTGTTTCATCAACTTTCTATACTTGCTGTGTAGCGTTTCTGCAGGGAGGAACTTTAAAATTTCTCAGTATATGCTTTCAAAAGCAATTTAAAAAGTTTAAAGTTTGCAGAAATGAAGACATTCCTAGAGTACATGTTAAGTACATGTAACAGACGTGACAGTTACTCTTCTGGGAAAAACACAGAAGAAACATAATACCCCACCCCAAGAACAACCTTTCTTTGCCTCTGAATCAGATTGTCATTCCAAGGTCTTAGAGCGGTTTAAAAATATAAAAAAAACTCCCCTGAGGAATCTATTAAAAATTATTTGGTTCACTGAACATTCAGTGCACGTTCAGTCTTGGAATCCATTACATGCCCGTAGAAAGACTTGAAAAATCCTCTTTGACGAAGTTGGTCTGAGTTGTGTCCCTTTGGCAGGTGGGTGTGAGGGAATTTCATTGCTTTATTTTCAAAACAGAAGTGTGTGGAATTAATATTGATTTTTATTATAGCTGCTTGCTAGTGCCACTGTATCCAGAGGTCACATGTCAGCTCTGCTTTTATAGTGACAGCTTTCCCTGTTCCTTTAGTTGAAGTCTGTAGTTGTGGAGCTCTGGAAATAATTGGGAAATGCTGGGGTTTTTTTTCCCTTTGAATTCAATTTGTAAAGCTTTATTACCTAAAATTAAATTCTTATCAGGTTGAAATGGTGCATAAATTCTTGTTGAATGGAGACAAATGCTATTAGAAATCAGTGAAACTAAGCTATATTTTAATCCTAGATTTATTTTAATTTCCATTGTTATACACTGAAAACACTTCGCATCTACTTCGTCCATTCGTATTGTGTTTTTTGTTCTCATGAGTTTTAATGGTTAAGTCTGGAAGAGACGTGTGTTAGAGTCCCACTTGCAGTGCAGTTGTGTGCTGTGCCATGGGTTATATTTCCAGGTACCAAGTGTAGGTGTTGTCAGTTCCCATCAGCATGTGCTGCTTTTGTGTGCTGAAGAGAGTTGTCATATTATTCAGCAAAACTGCTTTTTCTTTTAAGAACCTTTCCACGTTTTCAGCTTATGATGGAGAGCTCTGGTGTCTCTTTGTTAGATTTTATGTGCAGATATTCACAGTTGCTCTCAGCTTTGTAGTTTTTCAGAGTCTAAAGTCAGGTAAGGACTTAAAGAAAACACAAATAATGGGCAGTCCCTCCGGATATGCAAGTTTATTTGATTAACCCATCTGACCCGCAGCATTGGAGAGCAGTTAAATATTTGGACAGTCAGCAGTCCTGTTAGTCATGTTTCATTAGGTGACGGCCTCCTCCATTTCGAGGCTGCTCTGTTGTGCTGCCGTGTCCAAGTCCTGTGGGATCTTGAAAGGGAGCCATGTGTGGGGGCATGGTGGGTGCTTTTGGGGCTGTGGCTGGACCCGACTGCCATGAGGAGCTGGGATGTGTGTCACTGCTACAGCATCATCTGCAGTGGGATGGGAATCCGGGGCAAGGGAAAAAATTGTTAATTGCACATTGTCAACACCATAAAGGTTAGCTGGTAGATAAGTTACCAACCTAGGCAGAAATAGCAATGCTGCCCTGAGAAGTGTAAAAGACTTGTCAAAACCTAATCTAATCTCCTGCATTAACTGTATATTGTAATAATGGATAAATGAATTTCCAGCAAGCTGAGGTAGTCCAATTTTAATAACTTCTCAAAAAATCAAAGGGAAGTATTATGCTGGAGGAGGCATATCACAATTATCCAAATTTCCTTCCATGGAACTGTTTTTAATTTTATGTGTGTATTAATGGTTTAAAAACTCATTTGTCTCCTTGTCAGCAGCTTGACCGGTATTTTAATACAAAGGACATGTTATTATCTTGAACTGGTCTTGTTTTTCAATGTATGTAGCAGCCAGCTGGAAAATTGTTTGACTTTTTAACTGCCGTGGTTTTGATGCAGTGTCTAACGTAAGAAAGTAAAATTTATTTAAAATCAGTGACGCTTTTAATCGTTGTGTTTCCATTTAGATTCAAGGGGATGGGAGCAGATGTTAATGCTGAGGCACTCAGTCTTCTCCTTTTTCAAAAGATCCGTGGTAATTCTCTGTATTAGAGCTAGGTAAAATTCCTGTACTTAAAATCTGAGGAAAGTATGTAGAAAACAGCTGCTGCATTTTTACTCAGTGCATTTCTGGATGAATTGCTGAAGGTATTCTGACAGAAATGTCTAGTAAGTTTTATGGGAGAAAAACCTAGTACAAAAAACCCCAAACAAACCCCCTTGGGATTCAAATGTGGTTTTAAAAATTACAATAGTGCCTTTTTGTCTGTTCTAGCAAGAAAAGAGTATGATTATAATGTGTTTTCATTATAAAGGTTTTGTGAGTGACTAGACGGGATTCAGCTCTGAATTCCTGACTTTTGAGTGTCCAAATTGTGCATAATTAACTTAAAAGTCAGATTTTTGGAAACTCAGATGTTTCACAGGGAAATTAATGAGAAATGTAGTGTAATGTACTGCTCTTTTCAGTATGGTTTTCTCGCCTGAAATTACTGAGTTATAAATATTTTAAATGGAAAATGGTTCTGAAATGAGCTATGAACAAGTATTCTCCTGTATTCTTTGGTCTCAAAGTCAAAAGTGCTTTGATTAACAGAGCCACTGCATTAGTTTTTATGGTAGTTTGCTGTGACACAAATGTAATTTCTAGGTGTGCTTAAAGAATGTAAGTTTGGCGAAGTTTCTGTCCTGTCTTTTCACCTAATTGATTTATGAGTTTGCATGTAATCTTGTTAATTAAATTGTTTTCGCATGATTGCTGAAGCATCTCAGAATGGGTAAAAAGTGCTCTTTATGGACCAGCTGTGTGGAGGGTGTTGGGTGCTGCTGTTGGAGGGGGCCAGCGCCCGCCTGGGGCAGTGTGGTTATCGGAGCCGTCGAAGGGAAAGCACAATTGTTTGGCGTGGTGTGAAATAACTTGCAGCTCTTGGTTTTGCAGTGCTTTTTTTTGTGTGCATTGGCATGAGGAACAAATGTGTTTGCAGAGTGGCTTTCTCCGCTAGCGGTGTGATCTGGGTTTGTGCTCCTGCTGCGGTCGGAGGGGACGACACCAGGTGTCTGCCAGGTTGTCACTGCCTTCTGACGCTGTTCAGAAGGGTGGGCTCGTTCTAACCAGCCATGGGTAAGTGGAAATGAGTGACTTCACAGGAGAACTAAGGTGAAGCAAGTGTCACTGTGAAGGTAGCTCCAGGAGACTGATCCAGGCCCACCACTGCTGTGGGCTCAGTTTTCTGAGCTCTGGCCGTGACCTTGGATGTGCATGGGTGAACTGTGAGGGCTACTGAAAAGTTACAGAAATCCTGGGTGGATGCATGGCCTCTCACTTTGTTTAATAGTGGATTTTTTTTCTTTTTTGAGGAGGGACAGAGATGCAGCTGAGAGTTCCCAGCTACAAGGCTTTTCAGATCCTTATTTGAAAGTGTTTTAAACAAGGGACATCAGAAGCTGAGATACAAAGCAACCTTTTGAAGTTAAAAGTGGGTCTGCATGAAAATGAACTGCTTGTCTGTGAAAAGAGTCAAGTGTGAAAGGATAGGATGGTTTCACTAAATGAATTTGATAGTCTGAATAAGTGTGGTGAGGCAGAGAGGAGAATCTGGAAAGGTCAGGACTGAGCATGTGACTCTAGATGAGGCAGTGGAAAGACATGAAAGGAATTGTGTGGAAATGCCTTGGTTTACTTTTTTTTAACTTAGAAGCGATTTATTTATTTTGGTGAGGGTGGTTATAAAAAGGGAACTGTAGAAGCTCGCTGCAGAGAAGCAGGGAATCTGATTCCTTTGGGATCTTGTACCTTTTTCATTCATCTATTGTGTGGTTTCAAATAACTAGCAGATCAAAGCCTAAAGGAGCTCCTTGTTATATGTGCAGTTCCGTTTGTAGGACTTCTCTGTCCTGCATGCTCACTGCAGTTGAGTGCTTCAGCAACTTTTTGACCCAAGTAGATTTATTATTGTTGTCTTGTTTTCAGTGATTCATATAACTTGGAGATTCTAACTCATAGAATTTATGACAAGTTTTCTAGGTTCCTGATATTGCTTAAAAGTAAAGTATGAGATATCTGCATTTGATATAGATAAATGTGAAATGATTTGCACTGGTAGCAGGAAACTGAACTTTATGTGCAAAGTTATGGACTCCAGGTTAACTGTCACTGCTCATAGGATCTTGAGACCCACAGTACTGCTATCAAATCATCAGCTCTTTGATTAGGAGTGATTAAAGAGAGCATATGAAGTCTTATGAAATGCCATGAAAAAAGTAAAGAATAAGATACAGAACATTCTTATGCCTTGTCTAAATCTGTGGTTTGTCCATGCATTAGATACTATTTTGTCTCCTTTTCATATCAAGATGTAGGGCAACTAGAGGAACTGTGGGGAAAAGCGACATGAATTGTTAGACCTGGAATGTCTTCCATGTGACAGATGTTCCATGTGACTGGGAAAGGTGTGGTTGAGGAATGATATCACAGAGGTCCATGAAATTGTGACTGGCTTGAAGAGAGTTTGGCTATTTCATCTGCCTGTGTGTAAGAGCCAAGAAAAAGTCAGACAAACTTTGAAGCAGTCAGATTCATCCCAGCAGGAGGAAGTCATTCTTCATGCACCTAGAACATTCTGCACATTCTTGAGGCAGGTAAGCCTGGAGAACTCCTGGAAAAGGTCTTCTGGTGACTACTTGGTGGACAAATGCAAGTCTAAGAAAATCTCTTCCAGTGAAAGTATTGAAGGCCACAGATGTGCTTGGGGGAAAGCGCAGATGTGCTCATCCTGTTCTTGCTCCAACGCTGTGCTTAGAGACTGTGTTGGCTGTGTTGGTACTGGGCTAACAGAGCCTGTGGTGTGACCCAGCATGTCTTTATGTTTGTATCCTGTGCTTTGCCATGAACTCCATGAACTTTGTGTCCTCAGTTTGCTTACCACAGGGCAGACCCTCTGCAGTAAAGCCTTTTCTGTGGAACTTATTTTCTTGAGCAATAGCGATGAATAGTTAAGCTGCAGCTGGCAAAAGCTGAGCGCAAGAAGAGGGAGTTGCTGCTTTCCCATTTGCGCTCCCAGTTGCTGTAGCTTACTTTATGCTATTTTGGTGTCAGTGCCATTTCACTGAAGCAGCAAAAAATTAACTTCAGGGGGAAGGGGAAGAGCTTAATAGCTTTCGGCTGGTTAGTGGATTAAAGCAGTTCAGAGGTGCAGTAAATGCTGAAAGGGTAGGACTGCACAGCCCTAGAGAAGGCAGCAAGATATTTTCCTTTTTGCCATTAGTGAGCCATGAGATAATTTGGATGTGGCACAGCCCACCCATCTCCCAGATCCACAGTCTTCCCGTGATTATGCTGACTTTGATGATTGTTAAGCTAACATGTGGAAGGCTACAGCTCAGTAATGCGAAAGAAAACTGTCAAATTCTGTTGCAGCACTTCAAGTTTTCGGCAAGCTTGAGTAGATCACAGATAGTGCTTGAGTAGGGCTCCATGCCAGTATGGGTAGATGGCAGTGCCCGAACAGGCATGAGCAGTCCTTTCTGCAGTGGTGGTAACCTCCCTTGCAGAACCAGACTGCTGCTGATGGAAGGGTGGATCTGCCTCCCACAGTGTGGTGGAGACTGTGACACTTTTTCCTCTCTAGAAGTCATAAAAATGGTCCTTACCTGTCCCTGGAACCTTGGGGTGTTCTGGAGTGAAGAGAGCCTACCAAATTGTGCAGGTAGGCAGAAGTTATTTACTCAGTTTTGCACTGAGGAAGTTTCCCAAAACAACTTGAAAAAGGAAAGGTGGTGGGAATTAGATCTGAAGCAGAGCTTCTTCCTTAGTGTCTGCAAGTGACAGCGTGGAGATGTTGTTTGCCCAGGGAATAGCACAAAGCTAGTTTTTCTGCTTCTGTGAAAGTGGATTGTTTTCTGTTCTGTTGGGATGAGTGCTTTTGTGTACAAAATGCTGATCAAGGTCTTAACACATTATTAATGTTGCAAAAGAGCAGTGTTTGCAAATGTGGCCACTTGTTTTAAAAACAGATGGATCATGCCTTTATGCCTCCTCCTTTTGACATCAGAACCCTGCCCCCCAGAAAAGCTGTGATCTTTAGGACCTTTCATTTCATTGAATAAATAGCAGAAAAAGGCTGCTATCCAAAATGATAGAGATCTGCTTTTAGTTGAAGGGAGTTACCTTGTGAATGTCACACACCTAAGAACAGTAATGGTGTAGGATAAAGATTTGTGTTTGAATTCTTCTAAGAGAACTAACAGTTGAGACTGATGGAAAAAATGTATTTACTTTTTAAAAATATATTACAATATTAATAACTTCCCACTATTCTGCAAATATCTTCATCTTTCTAGTTAGATTGTTCTACATTACTTATTCGAAAAGAGATTTGCTCTACTGCTTCTGTCTAGAGCTACATGTCAAAATAATTTTTCTTTCGTGGACAGGCCAGCAAAATGTCATGTAGATTTTTTTTTTCCATTATCATTTCGGTAGAGGCAGGTCAACAGCACTTTATACAGGACTAGAAAATTTCCCTGCTTTTGCAAGGCTGTGTAAATAGGCATATCTGTGGCCTACTTTTCAACACTTCCGTAGTGTTTTAGATTCTCACAAACTTAGATTTTGTATTTTTTAGAAAGCTCTACAATTCATTTTTAGAGCAGTGCTAATTCAGTGTGTTTAACTAACTGAAGATCATTAATAGCTTCTCTATTCAGTACCGTCATGCAGTAAAGCTCCTTCTGGGGTGCTGCTATTAAATAATTCACTTATTTCCTCAACTTTTTTTTTTCCAGTGGCCTAGCTTTTAAAATCTTTCCTGAAATGTTGCTTGAAATCTTAATCTAATTTCTTCTTTAAAGATTAGTTCCATTAGTGTGTAGTTCATGGAGGAAAATGCTCTATTATGGGAGAAACATATATAACTTTTATCATGGATTGTGAAAGCATCAATATGAAAATAGGCAGGAGTGATGGCAGATAGTATCTATAGAAAAGTAGCCCATTTTGTTTAGCTCTTGGAGTGTATGTGTTAGGATTGTGGATATTAAGGTAGGTAAAACAGGCTTCATAAATGGAAAGGTGTTTAGAGTCGTGGAAGATAAAAACATCTTGATGCACATATTTTTTGAATTATTTTGATCGTAGTCACAAAGCTTTCAAAATTTGAACTCTTTAGTGAAGGGAGTGGGTTGTACTGTGACGCTGACAACCATTTCTTTTGAGAGAAAATTGCTCCCTAAATTTCTCTCTCAGCCCTTTTTTTACAGGGGATATGGCCTGGAAGCATGGTGCGCTTAGTCACCAGTTTTGGGTCCTCAACTTGATTTTAGCCTGAGATTTCTACTGGATTGTTTCATCATTTAGGGAATTGGTTTGTGTTGAGTGATTTGCAATATGGTAACTTCTTCCACATTGCCTTATAGACCTCTTTATTTTCCTCCTTGGTGCACTGCCAGAAATAACAATTATATCCAAGCCTTTAACAGCATTTTATTGAGGGCAGATTTGAACAGAGATCTGATGCGATCTTTGTTCTTTTAGGATCATTGTGGGTTTTTTGGATGTTTTCCAAACATGTTTAACGGTCTTCAGTCCCATTTTTCCTGGGTGCAAGGAAGCAACTGCCATTTCCTTGAGCTAGGTGACAGTTTGCCTGGCGGTGGTTATCAGCCTGCCAGGAATCTTATGTGGGTCTGTGCTCTCTCCATTATCCTCAGTTCCCACTGGATGTGGTCAAAGGCACTGTCCTGTTCATGCTGGTGGAGAGTGACTTTAGTCGTGCTGTGCTCTGGGTCACCCCGTGGAGATTTTAGGCTCAGGCAGCAAGCTCCTCAGCTGTGAGCCTGGGAGAGGTCTGCACCTACAGGAGAGGCAGTCTTTTTTACAGATCAGTTGTCCCAAGCTTCTCTCCCCTTGAGGCCAGGACTGACTTTTGTTGGAACAGGGTAATCAACCTGTTTTCATTTGGGCACCTTGTGCTTCAGAGCAGAAGCGTCTAGGGTTTCAGAGGGACTTTGCTTGGCCAGGCAACCAGGCCCTGTGGGTGAACCTCAAGGCTGGCTGTCCTGGTGCAGAGAGCTCTGGTACCTTGGGTTGACAGTTCCATTCTCACTCACTGGTTCTCTTCAGGTTTGCTCTTTTCCCTGCTCCAGAGAGCTGCAGCTGCAGTGCTTGACATGGGATTTCACAGCTGCCTCTTTCCACCTGTATTGCTCAGTCCTGACTATTTGTAGCTGCCAGTGATTTGCTGCAAAGAGTGCTGTGGAAAGTGAAACATTACTCAGTTGTATATTTCTTTATTTTAGCTTGGAAAACAGCATCTGAGTTATTCATAACAAGTTGGAAAATATTTATAGTGCTTGAAGTGCTTGTAAATACATGTTGCAGACAACAATATAAGCCACGTGAAGCATTTTAATCTATATGGAACTGCTCCCAATATAAGTTTTGATCTGATCAATACAGAAGACTGACTCAGTGTAGTTCAATCAATGTTACTAATTTTTAAAGTGATAAAAATATTATTTGATATGTCTCCAAATGCACCAAAATGCTTCAGCTGAAACAGAAGTTCTTCACATCTGAAACTCCAGAAAAATTCTGTAAGTAAATAATAAAGCACTATTTGAATTTTATGTAGAAACTTTGGAAAAGGAATTAAAAGAGATGCTGGAAAGGTGATCCAGTGGACAGTGATCGTCTCTGTCTGGGAAGATGTCACATAAAGAGAAGCTGAACTCTTGGATCAAAAAAAGACAAATCAAAAGGGGCAGAAAAAGTCTGGAATGTAATAAATTATTTAGGCAGTCTAGGTCAGCAGACTGTTCTTGAGTTGTCAGATAGATAAAAAGGAAATCTGAAACACTTTGAGATTGGTCGGTTCAAGATGGATGAGATGAAAATCCTTCTTGTGATGTGTTCCAGAAGACTGTAGGAGGCACTTGTATGGGAAGTCAGTTTTTGAAGATCAGAAGGTTAGATATTTATATAGGTGCTGGGATTTGTGATAACATTTAAAGGCTATACTTGACTTTGTTTTGTTTGAGCAGCCCCTGTTAAAATACTAGGATGAAGCTTAAACTGAGTTGAACCTCTGTTGGAGGTTCCTGCATCTTCCCCCAAGCCCTGTAGTGCCTCAGTAACAGGTGGCTGGTGGGCTTCAAGGATTGATCCTGCCTTGCTTGTAGCATCCTCTGAGGCTGGACATCTTGTGCATCTCTGTGAGATCAGCAAAGTGCACTTTGTAGACTGCTATGTAAGTAAAAATGAGTTGGAGGACATAACCTTCCTGTGGAAAACTGACAGATTGTGTCGACTAGTTGATTGGCTTTTTATCTGCAGGTATAACTGTAATGGATTTTAATATTTAGATTAGTATTGGTACGTGGTGTGATTTCTGCTGAGTTGGTGCAGAGATTACCATTGACTTCTGTGGACATAGGTCAGATCCCTTAAAACCAACCCTGTATCCTGTGTTACCTTATTTGATGGTTTCATACCATTGAACCAAAATATGTTATATGATAAGCAGAAAACTCATATATAGTTAATCCATAAGGAATTACCCAATTACGTTAATCCCAAAAATCTGCCCAAAAGTCTTGCCCAGACAGGAGTATTTTTAGCAGTCTCTGTCCCTAAAGCAGGTCACTTACCTATGCGTTCTTTTTAGCTACAGGTTACTACTAAAATTTACTTTGTTTTGGGAACACTTCATTCATTTCTCAGAACTGGGGCGATTGCTGAAGATCATGTCAGAGGAAAAAATGGTTTCTAAACCTTGAAGTTTAACCTTGGGAAATGTGATGGCAGAAACTCAGAGTGCCAGGCAGAACTGAGGTTGCAGTTACCCTGATAGAAACTGTCGGAGCAAGTGGTGATTGAATAGAAAGGACAGGAGAAAACACAGGACTTGAAATCTTTGTGGTTGATATGTTATGTCCATCTTGAAAACCCATGTGTCAGATAATTAGTGTCTTTTGTCATCAAATGACAAAATGGAGTTGTACAGATTTAACTTATCTGCAGCTATTGAAAAGTTGGATGAAAAAACGTTGTTTTTGTGATTGCAGAGCAGTAGTGTGGTCTTTAAATGGCTACATTGCTGTGGAGAATATGTATTTCCTTAAAATATTTTGTCTAATCCACAGTTCAAAGTAATATATTTAGAACTAGCATCCAAAAAATTCTCAGTGGAAATTGGAATATTTCTGGCAGTGTTGCCACCCTTATGTTCATTCCTCTTCTCTCTGTGCAGAAGTAACCTGAAAACCATCTTGTATTTGGGAAAAGCACCAGCTATAAGATCACAGGACTGCGGCACTGTCTATGGCAAGCCGATGGCACAGCCTCTCTTGTGTGTTCAATAAGTATCACTTGGCAAAGTTGTTTAAAAGTTGTAGTGTTTGTGAATTCTAAAATCTCAGTGTTAAATGCACTTGCAAGGTTCTCTGAATAATGCATGCTCGTAAAGTGATCCATGCTGTGGGGAGACAGGCTGGCTGTACATGGCTGGGCTAGTCAAGCACTGTGGAAAGGAATGGGAAAACAAAGCAGATGCTGCAACTCAGCTTTTAGTTACATTGCATTTTTTTCTTTAAAACGCTTGACTGAAGTTTGTATGCTGCAGCAGTGAAAGAAAACCAGAGCTCTTGCCCACTGAAGTTTATAACTCGGTAGTCAAAGTCTTGTGATGTGCCTGTACTAAATGCTGGGGTGGTATTCTTCTGTTTTGACCAGTTGTTTGTCATTCATGTTTATTGATATATATCAGTATTCAAGGAAAATACGTGGATTTTGCATGGAGAGGGTTGATCCTTGAGTTTTGTGCTTGGTGTTTTTTCAGCCTCTGTCCCAGTGATGAGGGACATGCAGTGCCAGTATACTCCTGTTGCTTTGCTTTTTTTAAAGAAAGCTAGGAATACATGCTGTGTTAAGACAAGATAAAGCAGTTGTCATAAAAAGAAAAAAGGTCAAATTTTAATACTGTGTGTGTGTGTTTGCTGCTCATGTCTTCTGCAAACAAAAGGAGGTTTACCTTCCTCTTCCTCGATATTGTTATGAAAATTGTGCTTAGAAGAAAGCAAATATTTACCTAATCATATGTTGAGAAATTAATGACCTTCAGCCAACTTGAGAGCTACCTGGATTCATTGTCTGGCCCAGTATTGAGTTATTTTGCACTAGCTATATATTCTAAACTTGCCAGGTCTGTGCAGAGGTGTTTGCAGAGCAAGCTTATGGTATTTTCTGTGGGACGCCCTTAAGCACATCTTCAGCTTTTTGCCACTAATCTCATTTGTGGCAGTGAACTCTTCTTAAGTGGTCGTTTAAGTCTCTCTCGTGAGTCTGCTTGTAATATTGGGGCTTTAGAAAGGCTGTTAGAAGAAAACTTTCAGACACTAGCCTCTGTTTTCCTTTTTAAATATGTCCTTGTACTACCACATACTAGTCTAAATAAGGCTTGTCTTATCCCAGTGGTATTTGCATTCATTTTATTACTGCACACTTGTCTGATTATATTGCTTGCTACCCAAAGTGGGCATATTTAGCTGTTGCATCCCTCTTGCTTGATGTAGATTTTTTTTTTTTTTTTTTTTTTTTTTTTCTCTCCCAGGNTTTTTTTTTTTTTTGCATGTGCAGCCAAGGTTTCATTAATCTTTCTTGCTACCAGATCACACTGCAAACCTTGTAAGAATTTCTTGGCTCCTCAGTTTGTCACTCCCACTGAATATTTCTTTCAGATTATTTTCCTGTTGGATGTCTTCGCTGCACTTTACCAAGGAGAACCTTATTTTTAATTGCCTGCTTCTCAACTTTCTCTGTCCTCGCTGGGGCTTGCTGCTCCTAAATTTAGTATCATCCACAGATTTCAAGAACACACGTTTTACTCCTGTTCTGCATGATTAACTAAGATTTTTAAGAGAATGTGTAAGAAAATTCTTGCATCCTTGAGAGATGCTTTCTAAGTTTTGGTATATGATTTTCATTTTCTTTTGAAGTTTGTTTTTTTTTTTGTATAGTGTTCTGTCCACATCAAAACTGGTTTCTTAAATAATTTTGAAACTGTATAATATGATACAGTCAAGTGGTTTACTGACATTGCAAGCATATTTTTTCCACTCTGTGCTTGATGTGAACTACAATTCTCTATAAAAGTGATGGGCTGCATCAGATTTTGCACATATTCTATAAGCCCCATTTCTCATTTTGGTTGAGAGAAGATAATAATTTTTGAGGAGTCTCAGGGGCTTGGTTTCTCCTATCTTAATAAAACTTATTTTTGGAGAAGTAGAATTTGCTTCCTTATATGATAATTTCTTTGTATTTTTCTTCTGTGAAGTTGAGGTCTAAATATGTTTCTCATCTACAGATATTCCACAGAGGAATTAGTGACTATATCTACTAGGCTTCTTTGCTAACTTGTCTTCAGTGGCTCAACTCCGTAGTATCATTATTCCAAGGAGTGGCTCTGATATGTATGTCTACATTTCCTAAGGCGTTTATTTGTAGTTATTAATGCCCATTTGTAATGGCTATCAATTGGTACTTTACTGAGGTAATACAGATAAAAGCATGGAACTGCAGTAGTGAGTATTGCCAGGAGTGCTTGCTGAGTAGAGCTGTCTGTCATAATTTCAATTTCTCTGGGTTTTTTTGTATGTTTCTCACTGAAGGTGTCTAAAATTTTGAGTTTTTGTGGTACTGTTCATATTTGTCACAGTTAAGTATTTGTGTGTGGGTATATATATATAAATGTTTTATAAGTTCATAATTGCATTCTAATTGTTTAGCCTTTCCTTTATTTTCCCTTTTAGATTTTAAAAGATGGTCAGTATAGCCAGCTACTTGGGTTTTAATACCTCCTCCTTCATCATTTATTAATGGCCCAGACTATCTTTGTAATGGCCACAAAGCATTAGCTCGTTTGGCTTTTATGCTGTGCTTATCTTTCTCTGCAGGCAGTAACTGGCTTTCTGATTCTTGTTAGGGTGTCCTCCCCCTCTCTTACTGAGACACAAATATCCCTACCTGTGGGACGGAACCCCCACTGATCCCATCTTGGTTCTTGTATCCTTGCCTTTGAGAAGGACTGGACTTCTGTACTTCCAGGTTATTTTGGAGATAGCACGAGGTTGTATTAGAATGTATTAGGTTGTATTAGAATTTAGAAGGTGGTTTCTAAATTCTTTCTTTTATCTTCACGCTCTTAATCCTTTCTTCAACCAGACCTTATTCTGCTTTTAATGCCACATGGCTTTTGTTCCTCAAATGAGACTCTAGGACTCTGATGGGCACCTTAAATGGTAGTTCCCAGTTCACCTGTGTGCCAAATCTGTATAATTATTTACCACTGAAACTTGTATTTTGTAGCATCAGTATAACTTGCTACTGTTGGGAGGAAGCTGGTTCAGGACAGTTTCCCTTTTTAAGAGCTCTCTCATAGGTCTGTTTGCTGTGCTTTGTGGGCTGTTGCTGCCTAATTTGTGTGTATGTGCATTAAGCAGCAAGAAGCCAATCTAATGGAAGCCCTTCTGGGTGAGTGGTGGTGCTGTGGGTGTTCTGTCCTTTGGGCCAGGAGTGTTTTGTCATCTTCTGTCACCCAGGCTGGAAGCCTGTTACCAGCATTGGTACTCCTGCTTCTTTCTTCTCCCTACTGTTCATGCCTTGCTTTCTCTCTCTCCTTCTTTCCCTAAACAAACCTTCTTCTGTGTCTACAATTTTTATTCCTTTGTAGTTGGGTAGAACTGCTTCACCTTGTCTTTTGTAGCTCAGATTTCTTGTGATAGCTCAATGTTGTAGTCTTGTTTAGTCATAACATCTTTCAGTGCAGTTCTCGTTTGTATCAACTCTCTCAGCTGTTGCTTTCTGGGTTACTACCTTTTATTGGATACATGTGCTGGCTTATTTTTTTCTGCTTGTGTTTTTATGGTTGAAACTGATTTATTTTTTTTTTCCTGCTTTAATATATAATCTCATAGTCTCTGATGGTAGCTTTCTGTTTTGTAGACTCTCCCAGAAAATGTAATTGCAAGGTTTATTCCCGTCTTTATATTAAATAAGATACTTAATACAGCCAGACAAAATTCTAATCCCTGTGGCAATGTACTGAACATATTTGTCGGCGTGTAGCATAGCTAACTATTTTAGTCCTTCAGCCATTCTTCAAACCACATCATGGGCTTGGTAGTTACAGTCATGCTACTTTGGAGCTATGTATTTGGGATGAAATTCTCTCCCTTTGTCCCTACCTATTTTAAGTAGTACTTTGTATGATGATACCCACTTCTGCATGACAATGAATGTACAGGTTCAAAATTTTCTTGCTTTGTGAGATTTCTGTGTGTGTGTGTGAAGTGCTGAACTTGGTAGCCTAGAATTAAAAACTTTTGGTTTCTTTGGGCTAACATGCAGCCCCCAGTCATTTTCTGGCTGACCTTATACACTAAAAATGACTGGGAGCATTCTGCTGTTCATAGTTAACCTCTTTTGGCGGTCGATTTTCCTTTTAAGAAAAAACACCACGCAGTCATGGAAACACAGAATTGACAAAAGAAAGGGTTGTGGTAAATAGGAGAAGGCTGTATTGCTTCTGCTCCCTGAGGATGCACCAACTGCAGTGGCACTGATGTGCTGTGTCCAGGGGAAGCTTGGAACCTGAACTTCCCTCTTTTAAGAAGAAATCAAAATTATCAATTTTTGTTCAATAAGAGAGAAAAAAAGAAATTTACAGTTAAACGCAATGGACCTCCGACTCATTTTGTATGGAAAATTGTGCCTTGCATTAAGACCTGTAAACATATATTATTTTTTCCAAGCACTGTATTTTTGCTTCCAGTACTTAAAAAAAAAAATAAAATCAAATTGCTGAACTTAGGAAGGTTTTTGTGTACCACCTGGGTTTGGCGTTAGTAGCAATGTTAAATCAGCTGCAGCTCACTCTAGGTCTGCAGACAAAACAGTGTTGCCCTGGTTTACATAGTGAATTCCATTTGTGGCCTCATTCATACACATTAAGCAGTGAAAGATTTATTTTTCTTGTACAAGATGGAAAGTTCATTTTTTATTGCGTATGAATAGCATATTCTTGAAACATGATGAGACTATTTTGATGTGTGGTAGATAGACCTATGCTAAATCCATCAGGTTTAAGCTACAGAAAAATAGGTATAGATAAACCTTGTCCATTTCATGTGAACCTTTTGAAACACTTAAATCTTTTGAGAGTCACTGTTGCATACTTTTGAGCTCAAATTTCCATCCAAATTCAACTGGAACAAGTTGAAAGAAAAAAGATAAGTAAGAAAGAGCGGGAAATAATGCTTGGTGTCAGATGTAGAACTAAAATTGAAAAGTGGGTGTGCCTACGCACATACATGTACACCAACTCAAATAGACAATACAATTTATGTGGATACTTTACCATATAACTACTTTTTAAAAGTCTGGAGCATAGTTTTAGAAGCAAATTCATGTTCACTGGTATCAAGTAATCAATTAGAAGCCACATTTCTCTAGAAAATAGCTGGAAAAAGCAGACAAAAAAACGAACTACTTCTGTAAATTGTGGGAAGGAAATGAATTCTGTTACTCTTTCAAAAACCCAAACATAGATATGTTGTTAATATGAATGATATTAAATACTGAGTGGTAATTTTTTACTAGGTTTTTGGTATATGAAGTCTGGTCAAAAGGTGAAGAACAGATCAGGTGAGATAAAATATAATCCTAATTTCATGTACGTCTTATCATTCATAAATTTGTTCTCTGTCCTTTGCTTTTAGATAATCTGTGCATTTCAGCAGTCATGGTAAGGATTTCTGTCTTGAAAGGATTTATCCAGTTTACAATAGGCAGCTTGCATAGTCATACAGCCCGTGTGGGAGAGGTGGTTTAGGCATGGCAGAAAGTCTTGCTCTGAAGCCTGGTTTGTAAGGGAGACTTTGATATGGAAGCAAGCTACATTGCCTGCAAACATTTAGCTCTCTGCTTGAATGAAGATACATATAATGTATGCAGGACCGTACCATGTAGGCTTTTCAGAGAGAAGCTCCAAGTGTTGATTGCTTTATGTTTGCTGGGGGATTGTGGGGTGGGTGCTACCTGGAAAAGTTCACGAAAGGATAGTATTTGGAAATGTTGCCTTGGTTTTAATTAACCAGGGCTTTCCCCTGAGCTACAGCTGTTGTTTAGCTGCATTGAGAAGGGCTTTCCTGCAGTCATCAGTCGGTGTTGTCAAGTTTTTCAGAAACTGGAGCTTCAGCTCGCTGGGCTGTGTGGTTGTGCTGGTGGAGCAGATGCTGAATCGTGGCTGCAGCACGGCGTGGGGGGCAGCGTGGGCAGCGTGGCCACAGGCCCTGACCTTGCACGCTGCTGAGGGCCTGCCAAAACCTGGTGGCTGTGTGTCACTGGGGGTTACACGCCCGCTGGCACCCGTGTGGCTGCATGACGCTTGAAAGATGGGTGACTCCGAGCCATGTCAGCTAGTCCCAGGGTTTGAGAACTGAGCTTTAGGGAAATGGTAGGGACACTGCAAACACTGTCTGGTCTAGATGGCTTATCTCTCTTAAAATACATGCTATGTTGATTTTTGTGTGAATTTTTGTAGCATAGCCAGTTGCCTTATATCCATGTGCCTGCTAACACTGTGAATGAACATCATCTATCTGGCAAGTTATGTAGTGATATTTAAAGTTTATGATATATATTGTTTAGGAAAGTGTCACAGTTTCTGGAGTTTGAAATGTTGTATGTTTTTCTAATACTTGTTAATGTGTGGCTTGTAGTTTGTGACCCTCTTCCACGTGCAGCCCTACAGTGAGATGCTTCTTCCTTCCTCATATTCTTGGCCACCATGTTGCATCAGTGAAGGGAAGAAAACACCTGACAAAGGAAGGCATGTTTCAATTGTACCTTAGTTTTGTGGTCTGTAACCTTCATTTGCTCTGTGATTGTAGAGATCTGGGGACAAGAAATTCTTGGGGAGACTAAATCTTCTCTTTTCTTTTTCTAAGCTGGAAAAAAAATTACAGTTTTGAGGGTTTTTTCCGGTCTAATAACTTGGAAGGATTAACTTTGCACTTTAATAAATAAAACAGCCAAGCAGATTTTGTCCAAACGTTTCTTCACCAGACTTAAATCCTAATCCTGGACTAAAATCTCACAGGCTTGTAGTAAAATTGTTCCAGACTAAAACTTGGCAAAGTAAAAGATCTCTGAAAGCAGGGTTCACAATGGAAATGCTGATGCAAGCATAACTGGAGCATTGCAAACGCGACGCCATAAGAACAGCTTTGCATATTGCTCATGAATAGCTCAGAGGTAAAAGGATTAACACTTCTTAATGCTGCTTTGAATCTGCTAGACTTTTTGCTTGCTGGACTCAACACAGATATTCTGTAGTGTATGTAGGCTCCATATATTTGCCTTTTATTCTGATCCTTTTATTTCCCCCTAGCTGAGAGTCTTTTATTGCTCCAAACAGAAGCCTTTGTTACCTCGAATTTCCTGCATCACCTATCAGGATCTGTCAGGAGACAGAAATTAATACCAGAAATAACAATTTGAGCTCAGTGTGTAGCTATTTAATTTGCAGACTAAAGGAACTTCTGCACGTTCTGTGTTCAAAGAGGAGGAGGAGTGGGACTGTTCGTGAAGGAGGGTCTGGATCTCTTGTAAAATAGCATGCATGCTCCAGTGAGGATCTAGTTCTGTGGGTAAAAAGTCCTTTTAAAATAAATCCTGAAAATGAAATGCCTTTTATTTTGATGGTGTCACTGAATTTGTGCCTGCAGACGTTTTGGTTTCTTTTTGCTTACAGCTAAAGCATTCTGAAGTGAGCATGTGTTTGTGTACACTCTGTAAATATTGGTAGGTCTACAGGCTTTTCTCTTGGAAGATTTTCATCATATAAAAGTTAATGCTGCCTCCTCAGCCCATTTGTTTAGGCATGGTTACCTGTTCCTGTGAAAATGAGAGCTGAGAAAATCTTGTTGATGGTCAATTAAATCAGTTTGGAGTTGTGTGTGAGAGAGTGTATGTGTATTTATGTGAGCATACACATGCACGCATATGCATAGATATATAAATATCCTATTGCGGTTGCCATAGTCACATTCTTCCTGGGCTTTATACCAGAAAGTGTGCAAGGAGGTGTCAACAAAACATGATGTGTTTTAAATATAATCTGAAACACCATCCAGCAGCAAATTAGATGTTTATTTAAGGTGCCTTTCCTCCACCAAGCTTTCACTTAATTTGTCTTCTCACAGAAGGGAACAAACTTGAAATACTTCAGTGTTTAAGCAAATAATATTTTATAAAAATGCTAATATGCATGATTAAAGATAAAATACAAGGGCTCTGGCTGGTGTTTATTTACAACAGGCATGGCCCTCACACAGTAATGGTAAGAAAAGTGAGTATATAGTAACTGTTAATCTACTTGAGAACTGATAAGAATAGAAGTTGTGCTGGCAGGAAAATAGAGGTCTTGCACAAACATGACATTATTTTCTTTGACTTCTTTTTTCTTTGGGTTTGTTTTTTTTTTAATAAAATTAAGATAAGTGTGTCTATAAATCCAAGTAATTTGAAATACATGCCAAAGAAAAAAACCAAACCTGTGGCTGTGATTTGTATAACTCATGTTGTTGGTTCTCCTTGCTGTTATGGAACTTAAGGTCTTGGTCATTTACTGTGGGTGGGTGTCAGG
The DNA here is from genome assembly GCA_013400175.1 of Phainopepla nitens. NCBI lineage: Eukaryota > Metazoa > Chordata > Aves > Passeriformes > Bombycillidae > Phainopepla > Phainopepla nitens. The sequence goes on along the minus strand of VXBQ01001306.1, from coordinate 391,939 downwards.
GATTTTGGTGTTGTTAATGCATTTAAGCATGCTGTGGTACATGCTGTGTGTGATGCTGTATATGCAAAAACTAAGAACATTGTGGTAGTCTCTAATTTCTTTGGCTTTGAAAATTACTAAGAAGAAGAAGCAAGAAATATATGCAGTTAAAATTCACAATGGAAAGGAAAATCCTTTAGGAACATTTGAGTTGGTCTGGATGATTATTAAAGTTGCTGGTTAATATTTTTAATATAACTTCTGAAGTAGCTTTTATCAAAAGATCTAGGTGCATATTACAGACTAGTTTAGACTCATAATATCCTTGTGGTGAGCTGGGCAAGTATTTTCAAGAAACTGATGTCCAGAGATGGTTGCCATGCTTGCCTGTGCTAATTTGAAAGCTGGGTCTTGTTTATGCTTGAAGTGAATGCAGATTAAGGTAGGATGTAAGCACAGTAGTCATTTCTGATTAATTAAATGTGCAGAAATTCTTTCTCTGAAACAAGAATGTCTTGTTTCTGGTTAGCATATCCTCTTTGAAATGGCACTCATTGCAGAAAACTGCCCACTCGTGGCTTTAATAAAGAGCTGTTGTGTGAGCAGCAAGGTCCTGGTTACTGAAGCTGGGCAAAGAGAACATGGGGTTTCTTGCTCTTGGTCTTTTGACCTGTCTACTGGACCAGCTGGCCCAACAAGTAGTCAGACGGTCTCAGGGGATCAATGGCCACAAATCACTGGAACAGAGGCTTACCAGTTATTCTCAGCATTTGTCAGGTGGTGTGTCCCACACCTGGGAGGTGTGGTGCCCCACTGCTTGTTGTATGAGCAAGGCGTTAACAAAATCTAAGGGACTCCATTTTGTGTGGGATGACATTGAGTGTTGCAAGGGAGAAAAGCCTGTATTTTGTAGTTGCTGTAGTGAAACCCTACTGCAACTCTATACATAAGTCATTTTCTGAAAACTGAGGAGACTTCCCAGCTGTTTTCTGTCCCTCAGTACTGTCATGGGCTAGTGAGATCATCTGAAATTTGAGTTTATCTTGCTGTTTGTTAGGAAGTTATTTTCCTTGTCTCACTTGTTCAGCGTAGCCAACATCTTGTTTCTGGATGGAATTTCACAGTCCTGAAACAGCCCCTTCTGATGCATTAAAAGATGTGCAATTGTTGCTTTCCCGTGAAGATGTTGCACAAGTCCTTGTCTGTCCAGGTGCCGATGCAAGTTCTTAGATACAGCAGCAATACAGGCTGTTATAAGAGATGTGTAGTTATCGATGGATTTTTATTCTTAATAAATTCCTGTGGAAATAGGATCATAAAAGCCCTGCTTCATATATATAGAAACAGGAAATCTGGTAGATTAAATAACTTAACATTGAGTTTCCAGCTGAGCTGAGACTGAAACAAAGGTATCTTAAGTCACTGCCAGGTACTAGGTATGGTACCTCGTACTAGTTGATGTAATACAACTTGCTGGTGTAGATGCATCCATTTTGGACTTCTTTTGGCCCTTATTTGGAAAAGATCTGATTTAAAACGGGGGAGGCCATGGTTTATTTGTAGAAAATGGGATGGTTTGAAGGAGCATATGAGGGTCCTCTCCTAAATGTGTCTGCAGCCACTACGTGGAGCTGGAGAATATCCTCTGTGCATGGTTGGTTGGTGAGGTGTATTAAATGTCTGTTCAAAAAAAAGCCAAATCACAAACAAAAATAGCCTAACCCAAAACTTTTTCCTCTCCTTTCAGTATTTTCTTGCATTAAGTTTTGCTGGTAGGTCTGCTAATTTGCATGTGGTGTCAATCTTACATGTGGGACATTCACAAGAACCTCCATTGACACATAAATTAGAGGAGCCTCTCGCGGTGTCCTGGGGTGGTCTGAAGTAGTGATGTGTAACACACAACTCTTGCTGGGATGCAACCTGAGACCATCCCTGTGGCAGGAGAAAGAACATGGAAATAAAAAAAGGGAGAGCAATGGGCTATTTATATGTCCAAAGATGGGCAGATAAAACACTTGGAGATTAGTACATTATAAATTACTATTTCTCTAGTTTCCTGAACCCTGTAAGTGACGCATCAAATCTGTCTCTGGTGAAATAGCTGTAAGACTTGTGGAACTGAGGGACTGGAAAAAAAATGCAAGATGAGTGGTTCCACAGGATCCCACCATTCTTCTGGTTAAGTGTCTCATGCTTCCTAGAGCAAAGCAAGAATTGAAAGAAGCATGGACCCTGCTGCCTTGCTGCCTCTTGCCTCTGCAGGTTTGGCTTCTTTGGCATTTAGGATTACAGTGTGGCATTATGGTGCTTGTGCCAGGCAAAAGTAGCCCCTCTGCCCATCTCATGAGCAACATGAGGAGCAGCATTGAATGTCAGTTACCATGGGTTGGGCATGGTGGTCCTAAATTTTAGTGGTGTCAATTGCCATAGGAACTGATTGACGTGAAATGTTTTACTTCAGTCTCTGATTGTTTATATAATGGGGAGAATAAAACTGATATATTGTATTTTAATGTTAAAAATTTTCAGAGAACACTGTGTAAGTGTAAAGCAATTGATAATTCATCAGAGATAAGTGAGTGCCTTGCTTCTGTGTTCTGAAGTGGGCATTGCTTGTTCATGCTGTGGTCTGTTTGCCTGTAGTCTTTAGTGCTTGTTTGATCACTTAAGCAGCTCATGACAATACCCTTATAATACAGGAAAAAAGGCCAGTTTGAGGAGCCCTTGTATAATGTAAAAGATTACTACAGGAAATACTACATAGTGCTTTGTCCATACAAAATCCTGCAAAAATATTTCCAGTGATGTCCATGCACCAGTATCAGTGGCGGCTTATGTGTGAATGGAAATGGGTTTTGCTTTGCAGATGTTCTCCTGGAAGGAGCCGCATCTCCTGGGCAGTGCTTGGTGTGCTGCTGGTGTCTCTGGAAAATCTAGGAGGTTTAGTGTCTCAGGTGTGGAATGAGAATTACATTTTGAGAGCTTTCAGTGTTGTTTTTCATGTGATTCCTGAATACAGCTGAGGATTTTACATGGGTTACAGGAAACCTTTTTTTTTGTAAGGAATAAGCTTTCTCTTATTGCTTACAAAAACCTAACTCCGCAGGCAAGTTAGGTTCCTGGGTTTCCATTCCAGTTTGGAGGCTGAAGCAGGGTTAAGACTTGTGTGTGTTGATGAGGGTTTCTGGTATATCCCCATGGTGACTGCCCTTCATGTGGGATAGTCAGCATGCTTGCAGAGCAGAGCTGGTAAAACCAACTCTCACTATGGAATAGTGTGTCCATTGGAGCAGTAGATCCAGTTTTTTCCACCACACTTCTTATGGCAAAAGCCTGTCCAATGACCTTATATGTTGCTGAGGTGGAGGTACAATGTTTTTCCTGCAGTGTTCATTGCTGTGGGCTACTCTCTCAAATTGAATTTTCTTTTCACTACCATATGCCTTAGCAGTATCTACAGGATGTGTTACTAATTGCATGTTTTCACTGTGGTAGCGCAATTGAAAGCAAAAGTTTCCGTCATAATAGTGTACAGCTTGTCCTGTGTAATGTTTTTTCATGCTGATGTTACATTTTAAGGAGTGTAGAAAAGCCAGTTTGATACTGGGAGAAGCTGGGATGGTTAGGCAGCTCATACTGTGACTGTATTCACAGAAGGCCTCAGGTACACAGGAAACTAATGTAAAGAAGTAATTTTGGAGATTTGAGATCCTGCAGATGCTCTGGTGATGTTGTTTTTCACAGTGCAGGTTCTCCAGTTGTTGTTTGGCCAATAGGAGATAATCAGGGGAATGCATGACCAGCAAAGCAAAAAGTATCATGGACTCTGGGGTCTTGTGACACAGAAGTGAAGAAGCCTATACAGAGTGGTAGAGAAGGGCATGGATGGAAAAGGTTAGAGTCATGGACTCCTGGGTTTTATTTTTTTTTCACTTTACATGAGTGTCTTTGTTTCAACAGGTACTTTGTTGGCAGTGGTTTAGAAAACAGTAAGGTCATAGCCATATTGAACTTCAGAGGAGGATTTTTCTGTCTTCAGCTGCCAGGTTTTAGTGAAAGAAGTCTCTCCTTGCTTTCATCCTGTGTTTGACTCTCTCAGAGGAAAGCCTTGCTTGGCCAAGAGGGTACATCATATGCGTTACAGTTGCTGGAAGATGAGATTTGAGAAGATATCTCGAGTGTGGCAAGAAATGTAGGTGTAGTGTAGTGACCGATAACGGAGAATCAGATAATGACTGCTGAACTGAATAACAAGCAGCCTTAGCTGACTTTTTCTTGTTAATGTTCAAGAAGTTGAAGAGAAAGAAAATTGATCCTATTCCTCTCCATTGCTCTCTGTATCCTTCTTTGTTCTGTAGTACCTCTAGACTCCTTGGGGCCATGAGTCAGTCTGTATCAGGGTGGTAAGTAACTCCAGGTAAGAATTATTCTGTGTTGGATTGAAGTTGAGGGAAAATGCTTCAGTGTTTCTGTCTATAGGTGGACTGTCGATTTGTACTGATCTTAGCATGGCAGAATCAGATACTTGCTGTTTGGCTGATGCTTTGTATAATCTTCGTTCTTGGTTCCTACTGCATGACTTATTATCCCAGTTTGGGTTTTTCTATGCCCTTAGTTCTCTCGAAAGACTCTTTAATATCTTTCAGGCATGATTTGCCGGAGTGAAAGGAGCAGGGCTTGAAAAGGTTCGTGTGATGCTGCTGTTGAGAATTCAGCATCCTTACCTGAGGATGTCAGGCTGCCCAGGAGGTTATGACCATCCTGGCCTGTTTGCCCAGGCATGCATCTGTTGCTACTACAAGAAGGTAGATATATCCCCCCGAAGCCCTTAACCTAAGTGTTTATGCATGTGTGAAAGGTGCAGATGCACACATGGGTGGTAAGGGCTTTGGTAAGCCAGGGCACAGCCATTGATGCTTGACTTGGCTGATGGTGACTTTGCTTCCCTGGGAAAGGACCTCACTGTACTAATCTTCGTGCTGTGCAGCAGCTGTCACCTGGCAGGTAGGTGTTAAATACTGCCTTCAGAGGGGGTTATCACCAGCTGTTCTGCACTGGCTGTAGGAGAGGAAGACAAGTGAAGTTGCAGCTGTTCAGTAGGGAAGGAGTAAAGGGAAATCCACTAACATGGTTGTAAAGTTCAGGAGCAGCACTTTGGGATTCCTTTGGGATGTATCATTAATGTTTGCATTTAGAATTTCATATTTGAGATGGATTTGAATGTAGAACTCATGGAGATGTGCAGTTCAGTGTTACATCATTTGAATCAATGGAGACTGTTCATTGTTGCTGTTTAGTTGACATGACAGTGTGTTAAATCAACATGAATTGTTCTGCTGTGCTGTGGGAGTTGTGGACTTGGCTTTTGTAAGATACATAGCTATAGACTGGACCACTGGATGATGTGGTTGGAATTCTGCTCTTGTATAACTGTTACCTGGCTGCTGTTGTTTCTGTATGTACAGTAAGTAACGTCTTGAATTCTTTGAGAAGCTCATTTTGTGGAGCATAATAAAGCAACAACTTGAGTGTTAACAGAAATCTGGAGTGTTACTTGTGTGTGTAAGTTGCTGCTACTGTTACATTTTTCAAAGGTATGCTGAAAAAAAAGAAAACAACAAACAGCAGGAAACATGGATTGCTATCATGGATTTATCCAACCTGAGACAACTCTCCAGCAAGCGTCCTTGATCTGAGGCTGTTTATACAAACGGAGTATTTTGTAACTGTGTCATCTTGTGAGTTATAGGCAGTACAAATTAAAAGCTGCTTTCTGCATTGCTCCAACATATGACTGCTGGTGGCTTACTGGAGACGAGCTACAGTGAAAGGACTCACTTGCCCACAGCATCTTCTCTCCAACATTATGGCCTGTGTTTATCCCTGAGAGCAGTCCTGGCTTCTGAAGTACTGTACCAGTAGACATGTGTTGCCCATGCAGTGATGAGGAAAACAAGGGTAATACATGCTGCGGGGTGTTTTCTATGCATCTGCCCAGTTTTATTTTTGCATGATATATTTATACACATGTGCTATCTTCCCAGTTTAGCACTAATGCCCTCTAATTCTGAGTATGCAGTTACAAAGAAAGCAAAAATCAATGTAGAGGGAAGAACATGGACCTTTAAAGCTTTGTAGTATATGAAAAATCGCAAATCTTCCAGTGTTTTGCATGTTCAAATGAATTAATGCTCCTTGTGAAAATGTTCCTGCTGATAAGTAGGAAATAAAACTTTGGCTTGAGAACTGTGGCAAAATACAAGGGAGACTCAAGCTGTCTGATTGTAGGCTTTAAATACCCAGAATGATTCATCCTGCTTTTTTGTTGTCCAAACCTGTAGTTAAAAATTACCATATATTTTAAGTAAATTCAAGAAGGGTTGCCACAGAAATTTGAGAATAAACTTGAATGACAAAACATTGAATTATTTTAAATTCCTCCTTTTTAAGACTGCTCTTACAGTCAAAGAATAATTCTAAGTGACCTGCAGTGCTATCCAGAAGGAGTTTGTAATTTTCAGCTGAGTTGATGCTGAGGATTTAGCAGCTGCCTATGCAAGAAGAGTGGGCGACATAAGCAAATTGTGAAAATTGGCAGAACATGGCTTGGATGGCTACTTATTAGATGAAGACTGGTGTGCACAAGACAGTCTAAACAGACTGCTGATAAATTAAAGCATGCCTACTAAGTAGACAGCAAAGAGAAATGACAAGTCTGGGTACTTGAATCTCAGTTTTTCTTAACTGGTGATTAGCAATGAGCTTAGCCTTTTTATATCATCATCTTCAGCATAGTATTTTTGCTCTTCCTCAGTCTTTGCTTACTGCAAGTAGGGGACACATGGGAGAAGCATTAACCCTGTGTGTCTGACTGAGGAAAAATAAGAGAATTTGGTATCTAGAACCCGAAAATAGTCTGGTCATACTACTCTGTCATCTGGTACGTAGTTAGGGCATTTGCTCTGGTACTAAAAGCCCAAGCACCTTTGGTCATCATGGGTAAATGTCAGTTTCTGTGCAGCTGAGAGTGGCACTTTGCTCTCCTTGAGCTGTCTGGAAGGGTGAAATTGAGAACCACCTCCCTTCCTTCTCCTGTCCAGATAAGATGGGAAGTCACAGGTATTACAGGAGATGTCTTCTTAGATGTAGCTACTTGAGCAATCCGTCCTCTCCTTCACTGATCTCCCAAAAGCTTGAGAAGAGGACAAGAAATGAGAACAACTGTCTGCTGGGTTGTGTTTTGGTCTCTGGAGGAAAGCATAGCTGACAAGGAGGGATTATGCAGGGTTCCCTGTAGGGTGTAGGGGGATGAGAAAAACTGCTTCAGCGTGGCTCTTGTATCTGTGGTGAGCACAGGGTGGACCCTACATCAACTCGTTCTTATCCTCTCATGTAACAGTAATTCCTCTAATGCCTCTTCATAGCTTAGGGGAAGAATTGAGCTTGGTCATCAGTTGTGGCTTTTTGGGTGGGACAATAACTAATTTTCATTCACCCCCTGGATGCCTCAGTGAGGATTTCTGAGCCACAGGTTTAAGTGGTTTGGTAGATCTTGGCACTACATGGGCAAGTGGCAGCTTCTCTCTGCTTCTCTAAGTGAGAAGGAGGTGTCAAAGATCTCTCTATCTCATGTTTGCTGTCTTTGCTTTTTTCTATCTCCCTTCTTAACTTCAGGATGTGTTCTGCCATAAAGCATATGAAATCCCTATACATTGTTATTGCTGTGTAAGTAGGGAAATCTATTTTGAGATCTCTTCTGTCCTTCTGGATGTGGAGTGACTGGAGCAAGGGAACTTTAGAAGACCAGTTCTGTGGTTTCTCAGGCAGTGTAGCTGCTGTGTTTTTACTGCATTCAATGTGAGCAGATGTCTGGGGAGTTGATTTGACCTTGCTTCTGGGCAGCTTATAAATAGGGAATAGAAATAAATTATTTCTTCAATTGTCATTCTAAGTGAGATATTAAACGGGAAGTCTGCAGTTTCTGAGAAATGCAGTGATGGGTGGACAATAAAAAGAAAAGCAATGAGGCGAGAAGAGATTAGGAGCTCAGAATGTTACTTGGGTAAGGGTTTTGAATTGGAGCAGCAAAACGTCTGAACCTGGCATATTTTTTAATGAAGAAAGATCTGTTTATGATGACAGGATGACTAGGGAAGAAGAATCCTTAGATCTCTGTGGAGTGGTCTGTGAGTCAGAAATTTCTGGCACTTGGAGAAGCACTCTGTTCTCAGCTCCCACTCCACTCTTCTGCTTTCTCTCTTTAAATGGCCATGCAGGGGATTGCGAGACAAATCTAAGTAGCACTTGGTCCGTTCTTAAACAGGACACCTATCGATGTTACATCTCAGCTGTCCTGGTGAACATTAACTCGTCTCCTGCTTTCTGAGTTTGCAGACTCAGCCAAGGGACAAAGAATTGAATAACCCCTGAAGAATGAACTCCTTTGTTGCCCACTGAGGCATAGCTGTGGCATTGTTTTCACCAGAGGCAGGACAGTGAGTAATAACGTCGCAGCTGCTTCACTGAGCTCTGTGCTGGAGGATACTTTAGTCTCCTTGGACTTTTCTTTCCAAAATCATTCACGTGTGGAAAAAGATGAAATACATTTGTAAGCAAGACTTCATATTTTTTTTTTTTTTGGTAAGTGTAGGAAAACTGAGAGTTCTACCGTGGAAAAAAAATAAACACACTCAGACTTCACTGTAGAAATCTGAAGGTGTGTGGCAAGGAGTCAGCACTAACTTTTTTCAAAATATGGATGGAGGTTTCTTTTCATCCTGTGTTTTGTATCTGGTGTTACTAGTTTGGGCAGAAATTTACTTCTGTTCATCAAGGAGACAGCCCTTGCCTAGGCAGCATTTAGAACTGCTTCATCCTCAAAGCCCGACAAGTAGACTGCTCATTACATTGCCTCAAAGCATTTACCTCACAGCGTTCCACTTTTATGTTTGATATTTAGTAGCACCAGCTACCTTCAAATATGTTTTTGCATTGCTCTCTATTCAGTCTGCCAAGAACTCTTGTCCAGTAGAATTTAAGCTACCTTTTAAGTGTAATTTAGACATAATTATCTCACCAAGATTGTATCTATTGACAGCAAAACTGTATTAATCAAGGACTCCTTTTAAAATACTTGCTCAAGTGGATTCTTCTCTGTTTTGCCAGACTCAGTTTTATATGATGAAAGTGATAAGTATTCAGTGTCTTTGCACAGTGTGGTCAGCAGTGATCAAAAAAGAAAACTATTTTATTAATTACTATGAGATGAAAAGAAAACAAAGGCATAATTGCATTTTTGTCTTAGTCTGTGGTTAGTCTTGTGCTCTGAATGACGGTTAGTTTTTAGTCCTCCATTGAGGGAAAGAAAATTTCAGAGAAATGCAGTAAGGATGACCAGCTGTCTTCCCACATCTTCTGCAGGAGAACCTGGAGGCAAGGGAGATCATGTTAAACTTGACTAAGTTCTAGCAGAGAGCAGAAGGGAAAGAATGGAGACACTTTTTCTCACATAAGGACAGATCACCATCAGGTTTAAGATTAAATAATTCATCCCATGTGTAGCTTAAGCTGTGAAATGCATGGGTTTTTTTTAACAAAGAGCATTTGACATCCATCAGTGTTATATCATGCCACTGTCACCAGATTGTATTTGGAAGAGGAATGCTACTCCTAATTTGCAGAGCATCATTTAATCATCTTTTTCAAGTAACGGATTTATTATTGATTTCAAGCTCCTAGTTAGTTTAGAGAATTGTATCTTTGTGCTTCACCTTTCTTCTTACCCAGAGGATATAATGCCACTCTGCAAATTTTGTAAACCGGCTATGTTAACAGAACATCAGGGTATTTTCAAGTATTGAGTTCGAGCACTAAGAACTTAAGCACAAGTTTTGTCTGTTTTATTAACTGACTGTAGTATGATTTTGTGAAAGAAATTGTCTAGAAGTGCATTTAGGTCAGGAAACATATCTGGGAAAAAAGTGGACTATTCTAATTCCAGAATGCATCTTTTTTTCTTGCTTGCCTTTGAATTTTTTCTGTTTTAAATATCTTTTGCATGTAATACAGGGATTAATGTTTTGTAATTCTTAATTTACAGAGAAAATAAGTCTGGAGGAAAAGCAATAGTTCTACAAGTAAATATACGAAATCCTGTGCAGGTTGTCATCAGGGTTGAATCAGAGCTGTTCACAGTTTATGGTGAACAAAGAATAACTAATAGCATTCATAGATTCCCATCCCTCAGCCATGGGCTTTAAGGTGGGAGGGTGTTGTTAGATGCCTTTTCTGATTTTTTCTGTCTATTGCAAACCAATATATTTCATCTGCTCTGGAGTGTTAACTCCGATTTTGTTAGGACAAAATTTCCTAAAAGATATGTAGCTCAAGGTGAAGTTGTAGAGAGGAGGAAAATCCTGTTCAGTTAATCTACCACTGAGAGCATTAGAAAGACAAAACTTGTTTTTTCTGTTTTCATCTGGACTAGCTTCAGCATCTAGTTGTGGTTTCTACTTGAAGTTTTCTTCTATATGTGGTTGACTTGAACCTCTTGCTGCTTACTGTAACTAAGTCACCTTTGCTGACTTTTTGATAAAGAAGAAACATTGCTCTTCCTGGTCTACAGCTGCATTTTAAGGTTTTTTAGTGAGTTTGTAATGTAGTGAACATGCTGTCTCCTAGTATTTTGTAGTGTTTACTTTCCAATCATAATATCAGGTGGTAATAAACCATGTTCCACTTGGGTCAGTGTGGTTCTCAGTTGTTTGCTGAGCAGCTCAGGGGTAATGAGATTCATCAATGTTGAATTTAGTTTTAGTGGCTCTCACTACATCTTTCAGTTCCTTCTCGCTGTTACCCGTATCTCTTCTTCTGCTCTTGTCTGTCCACATCATCTGCCCTCCCACCTGTGTTCAGCTCAGGGAGCCTTCTCCTGTCCTCCCTTCCTGAGTCCACCTGAAGCTGAAGATCTGGGGGACAGAAGTAACAGGGAGAGGGGTGCACTGAGGTTTCTGAGAGGTAGGGGAGAAAGTGGTGAAAGGATCTACTGGATCACAGGGCAGTTCAGTTTGTTATCTGGATGAGTCAGGTGGGTGTATCAATGTGAGACATGGAGTAATGGGCTTGTGGGATGTAGGAACAAGCTCTGGCATGGCATGGCATGGAAAGCAGAACTCAATCTGGTCACAGCATTGACCTAAGAAACTGCAGTTCTGAAGAATTCAACTGAGCTTTACCATCTAAGTTGGTCTAAAGTTGAAGAAGGCCACTCACATTATTTTATCTCTGTTTAAGAGGTTTTTGACTTTAATTGTGTAATTTAGGTAGGTTGCACCGAGTCAATAATTTTTACATGTAGCGGACTGTTCTTCTTCCAGAAGAAAAGGATGTTTCTATAGATTTAAATGATCCTTATTACGAAATTGCAAAATCACTACCATGGAGAATTTCACTTAGATTGTATATTCAGTTTCCAGAGAAAGAATTTAATATTTTGAGGTGGATTTTTTTCCTGGAAATACTTAACAATTATACAACTTGTTTCACAGCATCCTTTTAAACATTCACACCTCAGAGCTTTTTATTACAATGAGAAGACGTTTCTTTGCTCAGAAGAACAGTAAAATTCTTCAGTGGTGCAAATCCTGCTGTCATTGCTGCTGTTGTGGTTTAACTCCAGCTGGCAACTCAGCCCCACAGAACTGCTTGCTTACTCCCTTATGGAGGCATGGAAGAGAACAGAAGAGTTAAAGTGAGAAAATTCATCAAGAGAGTTTAATAGGTGATGCAGAAGCTGCACATACAAACAGAACAAAACAGGCAATTCCTTCACCCCTTCCTCTGGGCAGGGTGGTGTTCAGCAGGGCTCTGTCATACATAACTGTGACTTGTGAAGATAAACACTGTCAGTCCAAACACCCTGCTTTCCTTCTTCCCCCAGCTTTATAGGCTGAGCATGGCATGGAATATCCTACTGGTCAGTGGGGGTCAGCTGTCCTGGCTGTGTGCCCTCCCAGCTCTTGTGCACCCCCAGCCCCTTCACTGGTGAGGTGATGTGAGAGGCCGAAAAGTTGATGATACTGGTCATTGCCCTGCTCAGCAAATAACTGAAACACCCCCAAATTATCAAGATGGCACCAATCTCAAACACTGCCCTATTCTAGCTACTGTGAAGAAAATTAGGTCTATTCAAGCCAAAACCAGCACATCTGTTTTATCAATAACTCAGTTTTCGTAGAAGGGGACTGAAGTGATGGGAGACTCAGCAGGCATTTGTGCTTAATTTCCTTCTTAAAACCACGGAAAAACTCTAGTTTCTGTAATAAAGTGGCATCCATTTTGTTAGGGAAAACACTAAGCTTTTAAAATGGCATTTTATTATCTTTTATAATCTTAGTTTAAATGAAAATTGCATATGAGAGTGCCAAGCCTACACAGATTTGCCTTTGCAACTTCTAGAATATGCTTTCTCAAGAGACTGCAGAAGATTACAAGCATGCTATGCTGTCTCAATGTCTGCCTAAGGGGAGTTTTGCCCTCCAATAAATATAAGTCTACAGATGATAAATCAACATTTTATTGTCAGCCACCAGGTGACTCTCAAATGTCAAGAAGAGGTGCATGACAACTCCCAGATTTCTGTTGATGGCAGTAGCTGCCATCATGTATGGAACAGAATCTGGCGAGAGGCAAATGTCACCTTCCCTAAATCTTTCAAGTGTATGCTCTGTGCACACTTGTTTTTTAACTGAGACTCTTTAAATCCACCTAAAATTTGAACAAAATCTTTGTTGAAACCAACTTGAAGTGTTTGAAAGAGGGAGATAAGCTGAAGAAGTCTTGGTGTTAACTGGAGGAGATTCCCAGCTTGGACTGATGTCTCATGCCAGTGTTTCATTGAGGAGCATGAAGAAATTGTGTTCTGCAGTGTAACCTTGACAGAAGGGATTATTGAATCATTTCTCATATTCATTTGTATCAGCATTTAGAAGCACCATAAACAAGTCTGGGTAACACCTTGGTAGTGATTTGTATTACAGAAAGAATTGTTGTGAAAACACTTTTAGAAACTGGAGCCTCAGCTGCTGTATTTATTGCCGAGGTGAGAAATTTTTTGTCTTTATTTAAAACAAAACAACCCCCCCCGCTTCCACATTAGTTCTCTTTTTCACTTCTGCCACTCACAGCATCATGTCACTATATCATCAAGTGACACAGAGAAAAGTTAATTGTGCATTGCTGGCTATCTGATTAAATCCACTCTCCTGCATTTAGACTCTAGTGGATTTATGAAGATGAAGTAAAGGGGAAGAAATTACATGACCACTGAGGGAAAAATGAGTATTAATGTCTTTTCAACAAGAGTCTGATGAAATGTTATATGTTTAGGCTACCTAGCTGTTTCAATTAGTCATGAAACAGCATGAGTTGGATGTAATTCTGCTTGGTAGCGCTTGCTAAATGCTTCATAAGTGCTTTTAGGTGACCTAGTTTTGGGATTGATACAAGGAACCTGTAATTCTTGAATGCAAAAAAAAAAAAAAACGCTCTAAAAGGGCTCAGCAAAACTCCTGAATTAAGCTGCATACTCCAGGAAGTTTGGTACTGGTGCTTTAAAATGCCAGATGCCTGTTTGTTTGTAAAAGTGAAAAACTTTTATAAGTACATCATTAATGAAATAAAAGAGTGGAGCAGATCAATAGGTGAATATTTAATATAGGTGAATATTTAAAAGGCTTTTTAGATGGTTATACTACAAGAAGAATGCAGGAGGAAGAAATAGCAGGCTTCTGACAGCTAAGTCATGTGTTGGTAATGCAGGTATGCTTGTCATTGAGATCCCTACTCACATGTGAGGAAAGAACCAGAACAAAATTCTTAAATTTTTTCAGGCTTCACTCTGAGCTTTTTTTTCTAAATCATCAGATCTTGACTTTGCTTAAATTTAACAAAATAGAGCAAATTAAAGGCATAAAAGTAATACTGGGAAGCTTCAGACTGAAGAGAATATGCTTTGGAAAGCCTGTGCCTTTGACACGAGGATTAGATGAGATATACTGCTCTGCAAAATCAGTTACTAGCTTTATTGCTCTTTCCATGTCTTAAACTTTATACACAGTTTCTGAGGATGGAATTTGCAAAAGTGCAAAAATTTGCTGGAGCCTTGCATTTAGTGTGCCAAATCTCAATTGCCATACATATTGCACATTCGGAGTACGGGAAGTCTCATCCACTGAACAGTGTCATCTACTGAACAGTGTCATCCACTGAATCTTGCCTTATGAATATTTAATAACACTGAAGTGGTTGACTTCTACAGATCCACACCTTTTCTAGGAGTATTTTGTTTTGTAATGCAACTCCTATCAGCTGAAGTGGGTAAAAGGTCACTAGTGAAGATCATGAGTGCTAGCTAGAATACTGAGACTATTTACTCCTTGCACTGAGATGCAGTAAAAAACCAACACTTTCTCTGTCTATATTTAGCCTACATCTCCCACCTCTGTGGAACAGATTTTCCTTACATTATCTTGAACCTCATACCTCATTAGTCCAACACAGTGCACAATGAGGTCAATCTTTTGATGTGCGAGGGTTTCATTTTATGGTCACACCTGAGCAGGCAACAAATCACGGGTGAACTTTGGTTCCTCCAGGTCCTCATTAGCATCATCATTCCTCACAATGTTGCACCTCACAGCTGGACCAGAGAATGCTGTCATGTTTTGTAACCTGCTGTGGCTTCTTGGTGTAGGTTCCCAGTTCAGCTGGTCCTTCTATGTGATGAGATAGTGGAGAAAGTGAAGAGGTGAAATAGATGGGTACTTCTGTGGGGTGGCAGTCATGCAGTTTGCTGTGATCCAGGGGTCTGACTTTGACACACAACTCCGTGGCAGCCATGTGCTGGGAAATGTGTCTCAGGTGTGTGTCCTGGCTGAAGCCAGTGTGGAGCTGCATAGGTGAAGGTCAAATAAAAGACTTGGAGATGCAAGTTGCTACCTCTCCTTCCCTTAAATCCATGGAGATTTCGCACTTGTTAAGCCCAGAACATAACGTCCAACATCTATTTTATGCTTTATGGTAGGATCTCCCTCATGGTAGAGACTGACTGGTCCTTCCTAGTTAAATAGAAAAGATTTCCATACCTCTCCAAGCATCTCTGCAGTGGACAAAATGAATCTTTTGAAACTTCAGTTTCTACTTCTCTAATATTTTGATGTCCATTGTGGTACTGACGTGTGTCCACATTCTTGTGTGAAACTTGTGTCTGCTGGAGGACAGCCTTTACTTTGTGGACTGCAGATTTTCTTTAATGCTTTGAAGATTGTTTTAATGGAAGCAGTTCCAATATTTTATTTCTCAGTTTATGGATTGATCCATTTATTGCAACTGTTGGGATTCTCATTAGCAGAAATTAACACAAGCTGTGACATAAGCTTGGCTTGACTTTTCCACCACAGATCACAGTTACATGAATGAAATAACTCGTTACTGAAATCATCTGTAGTTAAGAGAAGCTTTCTGTCAAGTGGATTTGCAGAGAGTGGAGCGCAATTATAGCCTGGGGAGTGGTGTAAAGCACAGCACTTACTCCATTGGAGCAGGATGTATGGAGAAATGTCAGCTGAGCCTGCATCTCCTCCTTGACAGCCCTGATTGCCTCCTGTGAGCACTGTGAGATAGATGCAGGTGAAAAGAGGTGGTGGTGTTACCTGAAAGGGGAATGTTATAAGAGTGTGTTCTTTTAATGCTGCGGAGTTCTTGTACTTACTCTTGGAAAATGTGTTAAAAATCTGAAAGGGTTTTAAAGAAGTGCAGGATGGCACTGAGGTCTGTAAAGCTTGTCTTGCCTGAGCTTCTGTACTCATTTTCGGTGCCTTGTTTCCAAGAAGATTCAGAGATAATTTAGTTACCACCAGCATGCAAGTGTCTTCAGGAGCGGAGAATTTCTGGTGGAGGGCTGTTTAATTTAGCAGCAGAATGAATGATAAGGTCAGTTGGAGCAAAAAAAAAAAAAGTTACAGGCCATAAATACCCTTTCCCAAGGAAGATATTTGCAGTCGGGATGACTGAGGGTGACTGAACATAATCACTCTGTGTACTGCTGAAGATAGTGGCTTCCCCCAGCTGTGGCATGGGAAGTAGAAGCCTCATGAAGAGGATCTGTGTACAATGGTAAAAAAGACTCCCTAGCCACAGGGAGTAGATTTGCTAGATGCAACCATCAAGGTTTGCTATAACCTTGTGCCTGTAAGCCTTGCTGCTCTTGACATGTTCCATATTTAGCCTACTTTCTGCCCCCCTCCCGTTTTACAAAATTTAAATAGCACCCATGGTGGTGTGTGCAGGAGGTCCTGTCTGTATTGTGAATCTTGTTTACTCTAGTTCCTGGCTCATCAGTCACTAGTTGTTTACATGGTTTTACTGGCAACTGTAGTTCTGCTGCTTGTTCAGATCCTGGCACACTTAATTAACTGGTGGGCTTGGAAGGAAATGTGCTTCTGTGTTCTTTTTTAAGACCTGAGAATAAACATGTGAAAACTGGTTTTCTTACAGTTTTTATATATGACAGAAGGATGGGAAGGCAGGTGTAATAATACTGTGTATTGATTTTTCATTTTATCAGTCCTGAAGGTAACTTTTCTGTAGCATGGTGTATTGTTTGTAGATGAGTCTACTCAAAAAATTATGGCTTATGTAGGAGGAGTTACTGTGAACCCTTAAATCTAGTGACGTGGTGTATCCATGAGTTCAGCTATTGGGATTTTGTTGTAAACCTCTTAGATATGATACAGTGGAATCCTCTTAAACACAAATTCCATGTAGCAAGTGACAGAACATAATGAAAGCATAAACTCTTACACAAATAAAACTGTCAAATGCATAATACTGCAGCTATAAACAGCTGAGGATTTCAACATGTTCCATGGAATTTAGTGAGCTGGGTTAGGATGCACATTTTTGGGTCAGTTTTGATTTTTACAGCAGAGCTTGAAACAGTATTGATACTTGCTAAAATAAACTGTCCTTGCTTGCAAAGGAAGCCTTTCTTGTCAATATCTTAAAATATCTGTACTGCTGACAAATTAGTAGTTATCTTTATGTAACAAATTGCAAAAACACTGTATGGACATCGGGTGACATAAATAATAGGACATACAATATGTCGATAATACAGTGCAAGAAGTTTTCTCAGCTGGTGTGGAACAGCATGACTAAAGAATATTTGAATTAAGACTGAATTAAATGTTTATGCTTTACGGGTTTTAAAATGTATAAGGAAGTATGTCAGCATTGTCAGAAGTCACTCAAAGTGGCTTTGCAGTATGTCCTCCTGAGGGTTCTGCGTTGTTGCTGTTGGGCTCAGTAACCAGCTGGGCTGTGGAAGGAGCACGCCCATCATAGCAGGGTCAGGAGGAGCAAAGGAGGTCCTGAGGTCCTGAACGACTCTGTGCTCTCTGCCCCCAGTCATCAGAAAAAGTGATGTTCTACCACAGCCCTCCCACAGCTGCAGATCTGGGCATGTGGGGAAGGGTTTTCGCTAAGATCCTGCTGCTGACTAGCTAAGTCATACTTTCCTGCTCTGCTGATGTTTTCTTACTTTGTGCCTGGCACACAGTTTGGAAAGGATCCTATTCATCATCCTTAACCTTGCCCTGCACGGGAGTGAATGATGGAGGCTTTAGCAAAAGAGAGGCAACCTGTTCTCTGTTAAACAAACAAGCGAACCTCACACTATCCAGTCAGGTGGTGCTGGTTCCAGTTCCAGGATGCCTGTTCTGGAATCACTGGAGGGAGTGTGCATGGCTGGTGCTGATTCTGCCGGTGGGCACCTTGCCACAGCAGCCCTCTCCACTTTGCAGGGTGGTGTTTGCCATGCTGTGAATGGATGTGTTGACACAACTCAAGCGTTCTTGTCTTCACTTTGCCTATCTCAGCTCAAACTCTTCTGTGATGCATCTGTATAAATATCTGAGTCCTGCCTACGTGGCCAGTAACTGCAGATACTCCTTGTGTCTGCAGGCAGATAGAAAGCACACGCCTGCCAGCGCTGCTGCAGCTTGGTAAGCCCTTCTTGGCTCAACCTATGCTGTAAAACAAAGCTTCTAAAATATGGGAGGTGTCAGAGACAACTGACATTTCCAGGTGGGATGCTCCGTATGTTATAGTTGGATATTTGTCCATTGGATGCTATAAATACAGATTTTCCTGCACTGCGGTGCTTCTGACCCACAGATATGTTGTATTGAAAGGAAGATTGTAGCTTACTTCAGTGGACCTGAAACAGATGAAAATATTTTTAAGCAGCCTGCATTATTTTAACAAGGTGGTTTTTTTTTGGTCCCCAGGAGAATTGTTCCTGTGTAATAGTAAAGTAATTTGGATGACTCTTGAAGGCATACAGCTCATGTTTTGCATAACGCTGAGTTTTCAGGTGACCTGCTTTGTGACCCAGTATCCTGTTCCTCTGACAGATTTGTAAATGTTCATAGTACAAATTTGCAATGCAGGGCGTGCTTTTCTTTGCTGCTGGAAGGATGTTTGCTGCCACCAGCACAGGACAGGTGCCTGTCACCGTTGTTGCATTGTTACTGTCAGAGCTAGGTGGTGGGAGGCTGAACTGCTCAGCTTCTGGCAAAGAAGCTGAGGCAAAAAGAGTGGGAGAGGAAAGGGGTTTTAGGGTGGTGGAAAAGCCTGCTTGGTTGGCTTAGTTCTGCTTAGTCACTGATTCACTGCAGACCCATGATCTAAAGAGAAGCTTTTAACAAATCTCCCAGAACATTGTCGAGGGGGAAATAACGGCTGGTGCTGCAGTGGTGGTCCTCTCGGAGAAAGAGCTTTTAGGAAACACAGCAATTCCCATTTTGTGTAGTTTATGGAGAAGGCTTGTACTGCCCTGCTCAGCAGATGGGCAAGGATCTCTTCTGAAGTGGAATCATCCTTGAGCAGTGTCACCTTCAATTATGAAAATCAATCATTAGGACTTCATTAAACCCAAGTTCATATGTTAAAGTTTATAAAAGTTACTATTAGCAGTCATGAAGAAAGATCTGTTTGTTTTTTGCAGAGTATATTAAGTATAACATTGATTTTGACTTGAAAGTGTCCAAACCCAGAATTTAAGGCAAATAAAATTGACATGAAGGGATGTGTTTCGCTTGCATTCATAAAGATGGTACTTCAGGGATTTATATGAAATAGAGAACCTTCTGCAGGTTGCATGGAATGTAATAAATCGTGCCTGAAAACACCCCCAGTTTGACTATAAAGGCCTTATCTCACCCATGTAAAATATTTATGTGTAAATGCATATTTTATATTTTGCCTTTAACATCCTTGGGTTGCTTTATACTTTCATAAATGGCATCTCTGTTGTTTACTTGTAGTGGAGGCAGCAAAAAAATCTCATATGTTTTATCTGATGTTATTACTTTGAGTTTTCTTTCGGTTTATTTTGAGTATAAGGAGGAGCAAAAGGCTGATTAGAGCAAAGTGATAGGGTGACAAAAGTAAAAGTGGAGAGTTGGAAATTGTTTGTGAAAATCTTTGCTTAATTGCGATTTACTCCTTAGACATATGAATCCAAAATTTTCCTACTGTTTTACGTGTCGCTTTTCTTCTTCTCCTATTTCTACCCTACATTGAGTTGTATTTACTGATGGTCTAAAAAGGTATTACGTACTGTATCTGATTATCGGATTTTTAAGGTATTTGTCACTGATTTTGTGACTAAGGTGATGCTGTCTTAGCATTTGGTAGTGATGTGTTTGCTGTAGGAATAGACATGTCCTGTGTTAGTGTCTGAGTTTTCTAAAAGCATTCAGTTTTGAGCATTTCAGTTTTCAGTAAAACCTTCAAGAATGATTCAAGTTTGGGAAGCATTTTAGTGAGTGATTTAAACCTCAAACTGTTCATTGAAGAGAAGGTGAAAAGGTGACATTGCTGTTGCTTAGAAATACTTAAGTAAGAGAAAGAGATCAATTTAGAAGAGAAGGAAAGAAGAAAGCTACAGGAAAAGCCAAATTGATAGTTGAAGCAAGACAATTTGCAGAGAGAATATAGAAAACATGTTTATAAGAGGTAATTAGCAGTTGATGCAATTTTTAAAGGGACTTAGTAGATCAAAGATGTGGTGGCTTTAGCAGCTTTTCACCTAAAAATTTGTAGTTACCAATTTTATCACAGCATGCTTTGGACTTCCTGAAGATGAAAAGGTTATTAAAACAATCCCTTCCCTTTCCCCAGTGTCCTTCTAGTGGAGCTTCAGGCTTTCAGTGTCCCACTCATTGCTTTTACCTGTTTTTTTTCAGTGTTAGAGCCAAGGGAACATAAAGGCTGTTGATGCTGAGGGAGGTCCTGTTCTTGCTGCCAGCTCCTGCTCCTCTTGTGCAGTCCCAGTGTCAGCATGTGCTTGGTGTGATGGTGGGGAGTCACTCCCAGTGCTTCATTAGCAGTAGAAATTAGAGGAGCTTTTAGCTCTTTGCAGGAGATAAACCTTAGTGCTGTGGGTGCTGGGGTAAAGGAGGGACCAGAGCAACGAGACGTGAGAACTGGGACAGTGGTGTTTGGTGTCAGTGTGGCATGGTTTTATCTCAGTTATTTGTGCACCTGCATTGCCAGAGACCTGAACCAGCCTGCCAAAGCCAGAGGCGAGGAGGTCGCTGGTTGAAGGAGTGATCCAGACGGTTGTGCTTCCCAGCCAGTGGATTAATTCTGTGTTTTCAGCAGATGCTGTGAAATGGATAAATTTAAGACTGTTGTTATGCACTTTGCTTTCCAAATATCCCAGTGAAATATTTGCAGAGTTAGTCATCTAGGGAGAGGGTGGGCAACTCCTACTGCTTCACAGACATGTGATATGGGAGATGCAGGATTACACCCTTGTGGTATCTTATTCTTAACTGGTTTTGTTTTTCAGGCTGAGCATGCTGAAGAGGAGAGGGTTTGAACGGTTTTTTTGCTTGCAAACCTGGTCTGTGTTTTATCAGCTCTTTTTCAGAGAAACTATGAATTTCATAACCTTAAATCCATAAACTTTGGGGATCCTCCTAGTCACTTACTGATGAATTGTCCTTTTGGGATGAAGAGCTTACTTTTCAAGCTATTTCAAGAAAACTTCTTAAGCACAGAGAAATGTCCTCTAGGTGTGGCTATTTTAGATTAAATGTCAAGGAATTGTGATGGTCTGGTGAAGATACTGTTTCCCTGGGTGCTGGAACTAACTGATCCTCCAGAGTAAGGAAGTATAAGGAGTTGGTGAAAGGAGAGGAGAGCTGTTCCTATAGGTCTGGCTGTGCTCCCTGGGCTTGCTGAGCTAGTCAGACTCTGCACTTGGTGCTTTCACTTTCTTGGGCATTTTGGGCCTTATATATTTATATTAAATACTAAATTCCATACCATTAGTGTCTAGGTTCTCCAAATAAATAGTTCAGTAGAAGCTTGGTATTGGTTGTTGAGCCATGATTGCAATGGCAAATGGAGATGGGTAATTCTTAGCTTAAATGTGAGCATTGCAGGAGATCATAAGCCTTGTTGATTCCCATCTCAAAATATTTTGAAACTTCCAGTGGAGATTTTTGAAAATTCTAATGGAGAATTATTTAATAATTCAAATTCTAAAACACAGGTTTCTGTTTTTTTTTCCAGGAAGGGGGAAACCCCCAAACTCACTTAATTTAACACAAGAGGAAAAACTTGTTCTCAACCAGTCTGAGTGGTCTGTTGGTTCTGACGGAGTCCAAACTTACAGGCATTGAAACTACAAAATACAACAGATACTAGAAAGCAGCTCATTTTCATATGCTATTGCTAACATGGCTGTTTGAATTTACTCACTGTGTGAGACCAGATTTGCTCTACAGGAGTCATGTGCTGTCCTTGAGATGGCTTCTTGTATCTGTGTAATTGTTCTTTAGAAGAGGAAAATGAACTTCTGACTGTAGAAGTACCTTGAGTTTGGGAATGTCTTCTGAAAAGCCTAGCTTTCTTCTTGCTATTTCTTGTGAAGCCCCACACATACTGCTGTGATACCTGTGGCATTATGGTGATGGCAATGTTTTAGATTCATTTAGCCTTTTGTAAAGAAATTTTATGTGTACCTATAGAAGAAGATTGTGCTGACTTTAATAAATCAGTCCCTGAATTGGTATGATTTCTGTGAGCTGGAGGCTGATGGACAGGTGGTGAGAGGTGCGGGAGGTGACAGGATGAAAAGTGGGTGCGTGGTTTTGTTGCTTCTCCAAGATAGATGGGTACTGCTGGGGAGCCAGCGCTCCCAGGTGCTCCAGCCTGCTGGTGTGATTCCTGTTCTGGAGCTCAGGGTGTACTGGTGCTCTGGGCACAGCCAGCCGTCCCATGAGACTGATGCATGTGGAATAGTTCCTGAAGGAGGCAAAAAAGTCTGGTCTGTGTATTTCTGCATTTCATTTGAAACTACAGGTCGATAGAGTTTAGGATCACAGCTTGTGTGCCTGTTGGCCCATGACTTCTGCAGATGAGGGTAATGGTGTAATGTGTACCTGCATCCTCCTCCTGCCAAAAAAATCACTTTCTTGTTAAGGCTGCAGTCCCTGACTCTGTGTGGGTGCAAGTGGTTTTCACTGCACAGGAGTAATTTTGTGCTGTGGAAAGCTGGTAGAAGAGAAAAGGTTTATGAAGGTGCTCAGCTCTCTTCAAAACAAAAACTCTCTTCTCAGGCCTGGGTTTAGTTTTTAATTAGTTTGGATTACAGTTTGATTTAAAGCAGGTGAAGGGATGATGAGTTCATGTGATCTAGAGGTTTGAACATTATGCTGCTATTTGTACTTTTTGGTTAATAATGTATCCTCTGCTAGATGGATGACTGGTGGTTTAACAGAGCTCCTTTCTGTAAAATATTTTTAAAGAAAAACTAGCCTGTTTTTGCAACCTTCATTCCAGATTAGGATTGCCAGACAGCAGTGCAGAATAGTGTTTTATTGCAAAATCTCCTTCTGTTTAGGAAAAAATAAAGTCTGTGAAATACCTAATTCAGTGGTGTTATATATATTTTTTTATTCTTCCTCTAAGCTATAGAGGCAGCATAATTTTATATACTTCATATTGAAAATTCATTCAAATGCAGTCTGGATTTACTTATTTTTACTATGTCATCAGCAGAATATATTTTTTTTACATGAATGTATTTTATAGATCTATAAAAAAGGCAGGTTAAAAAGAATGTTCCTGAAGAATTGTTTTATTGGTTAGCACAACATGTGCTTTTAATGCAATTTAGATTGTATCTATTGAAAATTGAACTCAAAATTCTGAAGCTGGTTCTTGTTCTTGTAAATAATGCATGCTTTAAGTCAACACTTTGCATCATTATCTTGAGCAATGGTTTAGCCTTGATATATTTCAAAACACATGTATTAGATAATGTGCTGTATATATATATGGTTATTTATGGATATAAACTTTCTGATTAGATATTAATGTTAAAATATCAGAGTGTTTGCTGAAGATGTCTTCCTTGTTCTGCCCTTCAGTTAAGACACAGTGTTAATGCTAAATATAAGAAATGATATGCAGGTGCTGGAATTTGTCAACTTCTGGTTAATCAAGTTAAATGCGCTGTTTCTAATTTGAAGCTTTTTTTCTTCAAAATAGTATATGAAATGATGTGTAAGATAAATTTAAGAGGACATGTTTTCTAGCAAGGAGTTTATTGTGGTTTGATTGTTGAGAAGGCCACATTTTTTCTTGGTGTTTAGAGGAAGCTGGTCCTGAAAATGTCTTAGCGGAACAAATTACCAGATTGAAGAAAATGCATTTGATACTCATTATTTTGGAAGGGGAGCTGTTTGTGCAGTCAGGACTAAGCTAGCAGGGGTATTTGGAGAGCATGTCCTTTGTCTAAATAAAAAAACAACCCTGAGAAAGGGTTTATATTGGGAGATTTTGGGAGAGAGCTGACGCCTGTTCTCCTATCTTCGCTGTTATACCTTCTGCGGAGTGTTTCTTTCTCTGTCCTTTCTTGGTACACACAAATGATGAGCTGTGCCTTATATTGCAAAACTACTTCCCACAGTTTGAAGAAAGGAGTAAAAAAGCCCTGTTGCAAGCTTCTTTTGCTAGCCATTACCTGTCTCAGTTGCATGGAACTTACGTGTAAATGGAAATGTAGTAGTTATTGTTTTTTGACTTACACTTTGTTACTCATTGCTGAGGTTCGTAGTGGTGACATTATGATAAAGGCGCAGTATGTGGATGTGTTCATCTACTTCTGTATGAAGAAACTTCCTTTAAGCACATTTAAAGGACATTTCTTAATTCAAAATACCATTGTGTAAAAGGTGGCTATGAAGCTGGTTTTGTTTTCTTAATGTAATTCTGCTCACAGCCTTAATTTCGTTTCTTTCTTTAGTTGAAGCAACTGGGTTGCTGACTAATTACACCTGTAGTGCCCTGGTACTCTGTCTTCTATGCTGAAATTAAGATGAGAGTTTGTAGTGTTTATTGAGAGGATACTGTTTTAGTGGTCCCAGTAGGATGGCATATTTCTGCTACTGGAAATTATCAAGAGCTGGGATTTACCTGGTAGCTCACTCCAGCAGCTACTGTGCAAGAAACTCCCCCTTTGGTGTTTTGGATTTTGGCCATCAGCAGTTACGTGGATTTCTAGCTTATGGTCACCTGCAAATACTAGAGCTTGCTGATTTGGAGGTAAAAGTCTTTGCTAGCAGTGTATGAAATGTAATTGGAACCTTCTCTTGTAATTTCATGTATTGATTGCTTGCATGTGTTGGCTGAGCCTGCAGCATACCTTGACTCATCTGATTTTGATAACCCTTTGTCCATGTGAAGCTGTGCATATACATCATCCCTCAAGGGATGGTGAGGTGGGACAGGGCAGGGGCTGATGCATGAGTTGATTCACCCAAACTTTCCTTTTCAGGAGTGGCACTGTGATGTACAGGGTAGAGCAAAAACATTTTTAGCTTTCTGAACCGGGGAGGATGGGCTTCAGTGCTGTAGCATATAGTTCATAATGGTTTTTTATCCAGAGAGTAGGTAGGTGTTTCAAGAACCACTGATATTTGGATATACTTTGTATATCCACACTATTCTCTGCAAGTGAAACTAAGGAAATGTAGCTCATGGCATCAGTCTTCGGGGGGGTTGTCCAAGTAGTACTTTGTTTCTGTACATAGTCTTCTAGGTGATATCTACATATAATTTGATGTAAAAAAGAGATAAATTTAGTTGTGAACTTGTCAGGTGCTAAAATAAATTTGATGATCTGAAGGAAGTGTTTTGTTAATCTGGTATTTGAGAGAATAATTATTCTTTTGTTCTGTGTGTTTGCTAGGTATACTCTGAGCAAAGTGGGGCCAATATGTTCACATCAAATATTTGTCTGCACTCTTCCTGTACCTTTTTTCCATGTATTTTCCATTATTTCCATGTATTATCCAGTTGTTGTCTGATAGTAAGGAAAACAGTGGGTAAACAGCTGAGTCAAAAAAGCTTATTTATTAAATTTTAATATGTATCTAAGAAGGAACCTCAGCCATAGAGTAGAATAATGAAGTTTATGTAGGCACAGTTTCAATTACCTTCTTGGAATAGTGGTTACTGATGGTAGAAAGAGCTGCTTGTACCAAAGTTCTAGTGCTGCTGTTTCCACAATGAAAAATAATGCATTTCCCTTTTTCTTTTTTACTGGAGCTTTGTGCATGAGGAAGTGAAGGGAATTATCCCCAGCCAATGGTGTCTCCAGCCCACCTCTGCTGTGCCCGGCAAATCCTGCTGTCCTGTTGTCACCTGTATAGCTATGAAGATGTATGAGACCCCAGCCTCCATGTAATACAGCTCAGGGCAGTGGTGGATTTTCGCTTGAGTTGCTTTACTCACCAACGCCGACATGTCAGATGCAGTTTACACGGTTTGAATGAACATCAGCCCTCTAGCAGGAACTTTTAGAAACATTGCTCAATAAAATTCAACACAGAGTTGAGATAGCAAAGATAATCCTACATTTGCTTGTAGAACAGGTGTAGGTTATATGAAACAGGATGGCACTGGGGATGGTTTTTGAGACTTGTGGTTGGGAGGGAAAGAAGTTTGCATGGTAGTGTGTGTGCTGGATTTCATTGTCTTGGGTTAGATTTGAGCTGAAATTTCTGTGTGCTTTGTGGGGAGGGATCTGCTTTAGTCTCTTGTGCTGCCAGCTTGACAGCTCAAATACTGATTTCTCATCCTCACACACCTTTTGACTTCTTTTAGCTTTGAAGAAATTCAGTTTGTAGAAGTGTAATTTCTCTTCAGTTCTCTTCAAGCTGACCGAGCCCCCTGGTTAATTCGCTGCTTGCTGTAACATTAAGCCTCATAAAACTCAGTATGTGGAGCACTAAACCTGCATTTGCTATTAGCCCTAAAAGTCAAGTCAATAATGGAAAGATCTGTAGTTCCTTATCCCAAAGGATAGGCTATGCTGGTACGACACGCCTAGGGCTGTCGAGGGTGGTGCAGCTGGGTAGCCCAGTTCTGTCCTGGTGTTTGGGTCAGCTTGTGTGACACCTCAGGAGAAGGTGGGTCTGACACAGCCTTTCCCTGTGTGGTAGGAGGCAGCAGGAGGAAAAGTGGTCTCTGAAGGAGGGCTGTGCCCTTTTCCATAGTGGGGCAATAACACAGTGTGTGAATGCCAATGGAGCATCTATCTCCTGCAGAGTAAAATCTTCCTTATCTCCATGAGCCTTGCTGGATACTGATTCCCTGCCCAGTATTGTAACTTCATCCTCTGTTTTCTCCATAATTACAGGGGGCAACGTACTGTTTTCCCTAAGGGCAAGTTTGGTGGAAATCTTGGCCAACCCTCTTGATATTGTGTATTTGGCTCAGGCAGGGAGCATCTGGGCAGGGCAAGGAGGAGAATTGAGGCTATTTGGGAGCAGCTTGGAGCTCCTCAAGGCTCACTCAGGAAATTCGTTAGGGGTTTTGTTACGCAGAGGTACTAGGAAATGAAAAAGTTGCCAGTGCCAGGAAGGGAGAGCTGCCCCCTGCACAGGCTTCTGTTGGCTGCACTGTTTGGACACAATCAAACTCTTTCCCCCTCCTTCCCCCATAAAAGCAGAGTTACAGAGATATGCTTTCTTGCATCAATTCGTATGTGCAGACGTGCGCAGCAGAGCCTTCCTGCAAACAGGGGAATGGGAATGCAGGGAGGTTGGAAATTAATGGATGGTATGAATTTATTTACAAATAATCTTGATTGCTTTGGCTGGTTTCTGAGTTCAGACCTCTTGCCATTAAAGAGAGTCTCTTTTCTATCTAGATTGAAAACATGTGCTGTGTGACCAAACGGTAGGACAGCAGGTGACAATGCATCATCAGCTCATAGCCCATCAGTCAAAAAAGGTAGTGCTTACATCATTAGATGTGAGATCATTGCAGAACAAAATTGATAGAGCAAGTTAATTATGCAGCTCTTTTATTAGTCCAAATACCTCTGACTGTGATAATGAATCTGCTAGCACACTTATAAAATTTTAAATGTATGATGTCTTCACTGGAGAAAAAGTCTTTTGAGTCTTTTTAAAATTCTGTTGCCTTGACCAGTGAGGCATGCATACTGGGCTGTCCATGAAGTTGCTTTTTGGGAGGTTTGTGTTTCTGTCACTGTTCACAACAGTAATGAATAATTTACTCTTACTGGGTGGTTGTGAGATTTCTGGGGGCTTTTGATTTAAACTTAATGCAGAAAAATGAAGAATTACTGAAGTATTTACTGGAAAAATGGCTCATATTTTTGATGTAAAGTTACTTCCATTTGAACTTTTTGCAAACTTAAGAGTGATGGTAAGAAGCAGTGGTAAGCAGATGTGCTTTCTGGGGTGACTGGGAGAATCTGATCTTTAGCATCTGCAGGCTGGCTGGCAAATGTGGTGGAGGTTATGGAGTGCCCTGTGGTGGAAACTCTGTTTAACAGTTTTCTGTTGTATGAAGGAGATGAGCATGGTTAAGAATTTTTCACAGGAAAGCGGACCACAGGAAGTGTTAAATGCATGAAGGAATGGCACTTTCAGCAAGTGCCTCTAACATGTACAGTGTGCATGCAGGCAGAGGGGGAGAAATCCCCACTTGTACAATTGGCTTGTTTCTGCTATGTTTTAAGAGGCTGTAGATGTGGTGTTGTGTGGAAAACCATGTATGGTTTATTAATTTTGAAATTTAGGTCTACTCTGAGAGACAGGCACATCTACACTATGTTTGCAACAATCAGAAATGCAAAGGCAAGTTTTCCTTAGGTGTGGAACATCACAGATTTATTTCATTGTTTACTCTGGTGTTGACAGATACTGCAAAGGCTGTAGATGTGGAGTTGAAATAGTGCTCCTTGTTCTGGGTCTCTAGGGTGTCTGGGATCAGCCCTAATTTGATTAGAGTCACCTTTCTTTTTAAAGCAGTGACACCTGAAATCTGTAATTTACATACTCACACAGCTTTCACACTGTTTAGAGACCCCAGGCAATGCTGTCCACCACTTCCCGGTGTTTTAAAGCCTCTGGCAATAGCCATTAGGTAAAATGCATCACTAAAAGGCGTAACTGTGGGGAATGGATTATACAAAACACTTTGCTGTGCCGGTACTCTGGAGAACTATTGATGGATACAGAAAACCTGGACATTTAGCTAGTGTTAGAAGAGGTGTCTTAACACTGTGCCAATAGAACGAGCTATTTAAGGAGAAAAGTTGCTGCTGCTTGTTATTGCAGGTGAATACAAAGGGAAAGTGCCTTAGGGATAGCCGTGACAGAGTGATGGTTTTGAGCAGAGTGACAGTGATGATGATGCTCTGTTTCTGGTGCTCTGTTTCAAGAGAGGATGTCCCCAGTGTGATGCTGGGGGAGGCAGCTGAGCCGTGGACAGGACTGTGGAGTCACCAGTACTTGTTAGTTCTGGCAGCTGTTAGTTATGGAAAAAAGAAAAGAATAAAACCCAAATCATGTGGAGGATGATTTGCTGCTTGGAAATACTTAAGGGAAGTAGCACTGCAGCTGTACCCTGTCCTGGCATGTGCTGAGGAGCACTGGACAAGCCAGGGAGATGCCTTGTCCCTCCAGATATGTGAGCAGAAGAGTGAGGGCTCTTTTCTCCTGAAAATGGCAGTTAACCAATCTTTAGCCAGCAAAGAGAGAAAAGCTTTTAAATCGTTGTATCTGTAAGGAGGTGAAGACAAGGATGAAAACTTATTTTTCTCCATGGTCTTGGATTGGGAAAAGAGAAGTCACCTGCATCAGTTACTAAACTGCCTGTTCAAAAGTGTGTCTAAAACACAATTTAAAAAGAAATCCAAGAAACTTGAGTTCAGCCCTAGTGTCTCCTGCAGAGGATTCATGGATTTTTATACCGTTTTTGAACAGCTTCACTCAGACAAAAAATACTACCTTTTTTTCCCTTTTTGTAAATTGCATGGAGCATGCTGTGCTCTGAGCTGCGAGAGGACCTACCCTTCTTGGCCACCACTGTCTCTTCAATTAAAAGGAGGAAAAAACCAAACCAAACCAACCTCAAGTATGGGACACACCCCTAAGGACATGCTGGGAGCAGTGCCGGGTGGAGGAGCTCATGTGTGGATGCTGGCTGTTGCAAGCTGGGCCAGTGCAACTCTGGGTCTTGGGCAGCATCCACCTCTGCCATGCGGGTGTGTGAGGCAGGGATGTGTCAGAAGCTGCCCTTTGCTCCAGAGTATGAAGTAGTAATGATGAAGTCAGGGGAAGGGTGCTTGAAGTGAAAGTGACCTTGTGAACCTGAATTGCTGATTCATCTGCATTAGCTCTAATGCTTCCTGAAGCCTCTGTGGCTCCTGTGACTCTTGGTAGAGGCATCCAGTTGATGGGAGGGTCTTAACCTTTGGTCCTATCATGTGGGTGTTACATATTATTATATACTCTTGTGCATCAAAATATTCCTGGTCATCTAGCACTTCCAAGTCTTTTTCCCTTTTCCTCTTGGATTACCCTTCCTGCTCTGGGCGCACTCATTTAGGAAAGTGTTGATGGTGGAGTTAATAGGAAAAATATTCTAATGTTTTAGACTAAGACAGGTAAATTGAAGCTTCGTGCTTTGTACCAAGCCCACAGCATACTTTTACATCTCTGAATTTCTTAATTTGCATGTTTTGTGTTTGTTTTTTATCACCATGTCAATTTTTGTGAGTAGTACTGTGTTGTTGAAAGACAAAATAAACTAAGTAAGCTTGGTACAGAAATGGTCATCACAAAATCTATCAGTTATCTGCAGTAATGAGTACCCAGACCTTGGATGGTGAAGAAATAAATTGCTTTCTCTTTTTACTAGTTTTTCAACTTTTATTGGAAAGTAAAACTAGGGCCTGCTGTCCTTTTTGCGCTATGCTTTCCTTAAATAAAACTCAAAGCAAGATGTGACTTTGTTTCCTATTCTGGTGGAGGCTTGTGTAGCCTATTTTAGAGGAGTTTGCCAGGATCTATTTTTGGCACGGATGTCCGCTGGACCCTTAGCAGAAGTCAAGACCTTGACAGATAGTGGAGCACTTGGAAGAGTGGTGCTTGCAGGCAGCCGCTGTCCCTCTGCCAGCCTTCGCAGCTGATCAATTCATTACTCTGCTGAGTGCCTAAAGAGAATACCCTTGTGGCTGTTCAACGTGGCTCCAAAACAGAAACATATTTTGCTCACTTAATAATTGAAAATACATTATTATGTAAGACTTTGTTGGTACTTTGTGGTGCTAGAAGAGATGTTGTTACTGGGCTTTAATCCCATATTTAACAACAGCCCGCTCTTGCAGCCTGAAGATGTTGTTTAAATCGAAGCAATTTTAGTGACTGACCAACTTTCTTCTTTTTTTTTTTTTTTTTTTTAAGAATCAGTTATGAGTCTTGGTCTAAATACATTCTGTGCTCCCTCTGCTGGCTCAGCGGCATGGATTAGTGCTTTGCTCCCGTGGGGAGCAGTGATGGATCTGTGCCCACCAAGTATGAACACTGGAGCAGGAGCTTCATTAAAATTAAAGCAGGAGAGACCTCACTGTGTCGGAAAGGAAAAGGTGGTTTGGGCCAGGAAACCCATTTTGTATTCAGTGGTCACATAAGGTTTTACTAACAGAGATAGAGCTATAATTTGGAAATAGTATGTCAATAAAAAAGGTGGCATCTTTTAAAGGTAGTTAGCTTTTTCAAAAAATAAAATGGGAGGCAGGTGGTATTGACAGGAAAATAACGTTTTAGTAGTAAGCTTTGGGAAACTGAAGTTTGTACCAGGGTTAGAAGCAAGCTCTTTACATACAATTAAAAGAGCAGAGGAAATTAAATGCATTTTAGGTGTAATTTGATGCATACAGTCTTTTTCCTTAGAAACCAATGAATATATGTTAAATTTATCTTGGCACATGAAAAAGATGTAATGACTTGTACTAACAAGATAAAAGAAGGCAGCAGCACTTAATTTCCTAGGTAATACACAAAATAAAAATGATTTGCATGCCTTCAGATGATTATGCACAACCTTGTGAAATGCTGTACAGTACAAAAGAGGTACAGTGAGTTACCCAGATAAGATTTATTTTTGTGACAGCAGAATGCCCGTGGATAGGCATGGGGTACAGGACTTGTTCTCCACTAGCACTCAGGTTTTTGATAAGCACTGCTGGCAAGGCAATGCACTGAGAAACACAACCATGTCAAGAATGTAGAACGGTGATGAAATGCCTGTGTGATATTTCATGGTTACATGATGGTGCTTTGGTTACAGATGTGCTTGTTCTCTGAATTTAAATTTGGTTGCTCTCATCCATATTCAGTCACCCCATTGTTGGATAAGGTGCAACCCATGGGTGATGTCAGCAGCCCTGCTCCTGTTTTCTTCTAGGGGCTCTCCTCTTAATATGGCATTTACTGCTGGCATTTTACAGGCAAATTGCACTCTTTGAGATTCCAGAGGGTGTTTGGTGTCTCTGTAGGCTACTGTAATGAGTAATGGCCCTCATAGCAATAGTTGTAGTGCTGCTTATATTGACTGGCTAGGCACTGTAATGAGGTGTGGAGAGGAGCTTTGTACTCAGCTCTCTCCGTTTGAGTTGTCAGTCACTGCTGCACCATGGTTGAAACGGTTTATTGAGTATGACTGCCAAATTTTACGCAGGTGCCAGATTAATTTTGATGTATTGTACTTGTAGCAGTGACTCTGGACAGTTTGCAATGTGTCTGCTGGAAGACTGTCAATGGAAGTGCATAAGCAGTTGGCTAACATAGCAGTGGTGCTGTAAATAATTTCCTCTAGTATTTTCAAAATCTTTCAAACAAGAAATAGATTTAACAGAAACAGGGTGAGGGTTCCTACTGTAAACTAGACTTCTCTCCAGTTTTGATTGCCTTTTAGATGGGCAAGGGCTGTTCAAAGTGTTGCTTTTCTGCTGTTCCTGGGCCTCTGGTGTGACGAGTCCAGTCTGCTCTGGGCAAGATGGCTATTCAGATCTGCTGCTTCTTTTGCTGGGGTCTTTGTCTCTTCCTCCTTTCTTTTCCTGCTTTATTGTCTGTTGAAGTGAGGAAAAACCTTTGTACCCACTGTCTTTAGCCTTCCCAGGGGAGAGGTCCTGCTTTCTCCCAAGATCTGTACCTTGCTTTTGGCAATGGATAGCTCTCATCAAATCTAGTGACTAGTTCAGACCTCTGAATCTCATGTGATTCGCATGATTTCATCTTCTCTTGCTGTTGTCTTACCTGACATCCATGCACAGTTGTGTTCATTGCTTATTCAGCTTTTGGCATGCTTCTAAAAAAGAGGTCTTTTTCTTTGTGTGACTAATGTGCAGGGGAAACCCGAACCCTGATTTGATGGTGATTATTAGCTTTGTTCAAAAGTTGTTCCTTAAGTGCAGAATTGAAAAGCAGCTTATACTGACGCAGTGTGATATTTAAAGCAATCTCTACTGACCATACAAATCACATTAGTGATTTTGCTAGGTTGCTGTTTGCCTGCTTTGCCATAATTTTACAGTGAGGCGTATTGATGAATCCTGCTCTTCAGTAGCAGCCTTCTAAGAATTAAGCTTCAAAACTGATTCAGCTTTGCTTTCTCATTTTGTAATCATATTCCACTCCACAGTGGAAGTTTTTTTATTTCATACCTTCCTGCTGTCCCTGATGAGGTCACCTTATCATAAATTCATTAAATTCCTTGTGCTAGTCCACGGGAATTACTAACTGGTTTGGTTTTTCCTGTCTGTTTTGGTAAAACTTGCAAAGATTCCTAATGAGTTGAGGAAGCATTTTACAGAAACTGTGTTCGTTGGATTTCTAGCTTGAGTTTTTTTACAAGGCTTTGTAACCTGCGAGTAAGTGATTGTATTAGGAAATACATGGTGGGAGCAATCTGGGACACGGTAACCTTATGAGTTTTTTCTGTTTTTAGCTTTTGGGATTTTTTAATCTTCTAGCTCAGACAAAAAAATTCAAATAAAGTCACCAAAGCCCATAAGTTTCTGGAAGCAGTGATTTTTCATTTTTTATTACTCTAGCTTTATGGTTTGCTCTTAGGCAAAAATAAGTGGAAAAATAGAGTGCTGATCATGTAATTCTCGTGCAGCCTGTCTTTGGGACAATGCAGCTACAAATCTCACTATTATTTGTGGGCTTTTTGAAGCTGAAATGTATGGAGTGGGTAATATTCCTGTCTGTTTGTGAAGTATCTTCTTTTTACTGTCGGCTCCAATCTCAGCTGGAGGTTTTGGTGATGTTTCTGTACTACTAATCTTGTCACTGTGGGTTAGTTGTTCAGTCTTCCTCTGTGGAAGTGTTTTGGGTAAAACCAAAGGTGGTACTTGGGGTTAATCCTTAGAAGATACTTGCATAGTTATTATAGGGCATCCCACCTCCCTGGATGTAGCGGATGGAAACTGAATTTTTTTTCATACTTGCTGGGGATATGTCTGGATACATCTAATAGTGATAATTGAGTTGAATTACCACAATTATTTTGGCACATCAAGAGCAGTAACTATATACAGTGAAAAGATTACAAAACCTGCAGGAACTAAAAACTCAGCCTGTTATACCCTTATGAGGGCTGCCTTCATGTCAAGACAAGTTTTATGTAGGGAATTACACATTAAGTGTTGTGAGTGACCATTCTGTAGAGCAGCTCAGTGGAGAGTCTCTGAGAAGAGAATCACATCTTGGTGCAGTTGGTTTGTGGTGGAAATAGAATAAAACCATTCTGACAGTGGCTGTCTTGTACTTGATTTTAGAGCAATAAATCCCCCATCACTGCCATAGGCAACCTCTGTAATGAGAGTGACATGAAGATTTTGAAGATGGGAATTCTTTCACTCTTTTCCTTTATAAAGGAAACAGCGTTAACAGAGGTTCAAGTGGCTGCAGAGGATGCATGATGACTGTGTAAGGGCAGTGTGTAAAGAGGCTTATACTTGCCACCAATAAAAAAGTGGTTTTTGAAGGGAAAATCCAATATCGCCAAACCAAAGATGCTTACTAAAAGTAAAAAAGCACCTCTCAGAAAGAGGAAACTTCCATCATAAAACAAGGAAGCTTGGAAAGGGCATGAATTCTGGCAAGTTGAATGTGAGGGTGAAATAGGAAAGTCCGCTTCTGAGATTAAAGATCATCTTATTAACGGATGTAAGGAAAAATCACTGTTGAAACCTTTTCCAAATAGATTGGCTTCCAGGTGTAAAAGGAGCATTTAATAAAGATGGGAAGGAAAATGTTGAAACGAAACTGTTTCTTTGCATGTGAGAGGATTGTAGAATGACTGTATACCTTAGACCCTTTTTCTTAGAGAAGACTTTTCTGAGGAACTGTCTCAAATTGAAGTGTCAGTGGAATAGGATTTATAATTAATTCATGGAAGCAACTGTAACAAATCATCAGGACCAGATGGTATTAAATCAAGATTTCTAAAAGCATTTGAAAGTGAACTTGATGAGACGCTGACTGTGGTGTGTAACCTATTACTTAAGCTGGCCTTGATGACGAAGAATAGAAGATTACAAATGGGATGCCAGGATTTTTTTCCCTTTTTTTGTCTTTTCTTTTTTCCTTCAGAGCTTGATGAGTACTGCAAGGAGATGCAGACAGTAAATGTACAGGGCATATTGATAGAAACTGTAATAAAGAATAGACTTAATGAGAACGTGGGGAAGAGTCAATATTAGCTCTCAGAGAGGAAAGTTGTTTAAGGAGCCTGTGAGTATGTGGGTGTAGGCAAACGAGCTGGCACGGCAGGCGTAGCTTTCCAGGAAGGTTACCAGAAGGTCCCTTACTAAAATCACTTAACATTGCAGAACTTCCAGGTAGAGCCTCTGCTCGACCAGTGAGCTGTAAGATATGTGCAGTTGAAACAAGTAGGAACAAAAAGGGTAAGGAAAAAAACATTATTTATGCTTTCTAGTGGTCTTATGACTAGGAAGCTTGTCTCTGACTCCTGCACGGACACTGGGATTCTCACACAGGGTTTTGAATGTGCTGGCAGGAATATTTTAAAACTGAGAGCGGTCAGAAGTTCAGTCAGAGAGAACTAAAGGAGAGTGGTTATTGCCTGTTAGATCCTGTAGCATAAAAAAATCCATAACTGACAATTGTTAAAACTGACGCAGAGAGATTTTTTGATACTGCTACTGTTTTTACCATTCACTTGCTCTAGGCCACTTTGAGAGCAGCAGGCTTAGCTGTGCTTTTGGATCTGGTGTGGCCACCAGACAATTCTGGCTGGTTTATGCTGGCAGCAACTTGGTTAATACAGCAGCATTACAGGAGAGCACAGCGGGTTGTACTTCTGTGGCATGCAGATACATAAATACCTATTTTCTTCTCAGGGGTGGAAAAGAGAACATATGGGTTCCCCTCTGGGTATTGTAGTCTTAACTTCAGGTTCTACAATGCTTGAGGTTATTTGAATAAAAATATTTAAAGGAAAGAATAGAAGCCTTTTAGAGCATGTGAGTCTTGAGCATTATGACAAGATAATGAACATCTAGCTTGGTGAAATTATTTCTTTTTTCTGCCACATTCATGAAGTTTAAAGTAAAATGTTCAGAGGCTGCAAAGGGGAGAAGAAGCAAAGATGGCATGCTCAAGATTAGGAAGTCACATTCCCAAGCTTACCTGTTGGTGTGAAGAAGTGAAAATGGGTTTGAGCTGCCCCTCCAGAACCTATTTGGATGTTCTGGCAATAGCTGTCTATTTAATGCTGTATTTTAGACATTAGATGTCCTGGCTTTTTTCCCTTGCTTCTCATTATGGTTGAAATGTTGCTTTTGATAATCACTGTATTGGGCATAGAGCAGCTCCTTCAGATGTATGTGTTGCTCACGTTGCACAGGAGGGGTGTTACACATGTTGTTATTTCTATACTGGTGTTCAGAAGAGGGACTGCAAATGCTGGAGTGTTTTTTACCATTCAGCAGCCCTTTCACTTGAGGTTTTTGATGGAATTTGCCAGCTCCTATAGGACCACTCTTACTTAGTATTTCTGGCAGCGTATATTTGCTTTTGTTACAAGAAAAACTCCTGGAAAGCAGGAGTGTGTTTACAAAATGAAAAGTGTTTCATCATGGTGTCTGCAGCTTATAAAAGGCTTCAGGGACTGAATGTGTGCAAGTCTGTAGAGGAAGCAACCTTACCTTGAATGGTCTGTATCAGCACAGGTTGTGGTGGGGCTTTTTTCCCCTCATTTTTCTGGCTCCCGACTCCACCTTTATGCTCTTTATCAGGCTGGCTCAGTCTGGGATGGCTTCTGGATTTAAAAAAAGGTTCAGGAAAATGTGTTTTTCAATAAATGGCAATTAATGTAGATTATTAATTTTTTGTTTATATGCAGTGTAAGGATTTTAGGATCTTTGTACTGGAAATGCATCATTTTTGTGGAGAAGATAATGATATGCATCTTTTGCTTTTCTCAGGTTGAGACACAAAAGACTTAATAGCTCATTTTAAGGGGCTTGCTTTTCCTTTTCATCAGTGGGACTTCAATTAGGGTTATTTCTGAATAGGAGGAGAACTTGCACTAGTTAAAATAAGGAAAAGAGAAGTGGAAATAATTTTTATATGCATCATATATTTATATAGAGAGTGTTGACAGACATTCTGTAGAATTAATAAGGAAGTGTTTACATAGTAATCATTTCTGGAATTTGCTGCAGGAAAGATTTAATTTTTTTCCCTCCTACCACAAGAGATGCCAACCCGATCAAAATACGACGATATGTTTACCAACAGTAACAGATCTGCAACACAGAATAATCTTAACCAGCTTTTATTTCAGTAGAATATAGGATTTCTTGTGGGAGGGATCAGAAGCTGTAGTTCTCACTGTACTCCAGTCTGGTATTTCCGGCTCACTAATGTGCCTTTTCCTTGGTGTTATGTGAGGGGCACTTAGTGGCTTGCTGGGGGGCAGCCTGCCTGCTGTGGCTTTGGCCACTCCAGCAGGGCATGCACACATGCAGGAGGCCTTCTTCTCTCTCCTGCTTAAGTGTGACTGTATTAACTAGATTTTAGTCCTTTACAAATTTTACAAATCCATTTTAATTCCTCATAGGAGTTGTGGAGGCTTGCAGGGGCTAAATAGCTCTTGTTTTACCAGAGGGATGCTGTTAGGTTTATTATCTTATTTTCAGCAGCAAAAAAAAAAAAAAAAAAAAGGGGCAAGAAGCACTGAATTGTCTGGAATCCACATGTGCTGAATAAGCCATCCAGGCTGCCCTGGTGTTCCCAGCTGTTGACGTGTGAGTTTCCTTGTGCAAGGGAGATATTTGGTTGCATTATCTGGGAGCTATTACGGTAGTCTGAGTGAGGCAATGCGACTGTAATGGTTACTCCTCACATTAGTTATCTGTTGGAGCACTTGCCTCTGGCACTAGGTTGATCTAAGGGAAGTCTCTCCATTGGATTTGAAAATTTGTTTCTAAATTAAAAACAAAATAATTTAGCCATGTAGTAAAATGCGTCATTTCTTGTGCCCTCATCTTCATGTTATTGAAGTGCATGTAGTGAAGTTCAGATTGAAAAATGATGTTGAGGTCAATGTCAAGAGCTAGAATTTAACTGAAGAAAAACATTCTGGGAGAATTTATTAGGGAATTAAGAAATACTTTTGACCTTTCAGGTTTGCAGAAGGCACTGGGTGACACCACAGGTCTTTTTTTACTTTTGGCCTGCAAAGTAAAATAAATGTCTTGTTATTCCTGTCACCCTGCTCTGTCTCTTCTTGTCACAAACCTTCTTTTAAAATTGAACTGGTGTCTGAACAGCAGTTTCATTGATATTTTAGGAGGAGAAGAGGATACAGAGAACGTGTATTCACGTAACTGCTTTCTGTACGATCTGGTTCCTTCACTAGTTGGCCTTCCCAGTTTACCAGCACCATTTTTCTTTCACTGAGGTACGTGCTGAAGAAGCTGTCAAAGAGAAAAGCAATACCAATGCCACTTCAGAATTTTCCTTACTTTTTGCCCTTTTACCAGTACATGTCACATCTGGTCCACTGCTTTTGCAGGCAGTTGGATCAGAGCCCTCCTTGTCACTGATTCAAGTACCACTTCAAAAAATTCTTTCTGATGGCTGTTTCTCCTGGGGTGACTGTATGGTCTGGTACACTGTTGCTTGCTGAATGGGTAAAGCATTCACTATAAATTTAAAAAAAAATACAAAAATACAAGAATATGAAAAAAGGTCCAATTTTCAGCCTGTATGTTTTGAAGGATTCTTCATCTGTAAGGTCTTGTTTTGAAGTCAGGTTTTGTGTATGTGAGTGACCAGGGCTGTACTGAGACTTGTGTAATGCAAGCAGCAAAAATGCTTCTCTGGAGCTTTTTCTGGACTGTGTAACTTACCTGTTCTCCATCTAATATACCAAATTTTTACTTTCTTAATAATTTTCGGTATGAGTGTCCCAGAAATTCTTCTAGTTTGCTTCTCAGGTGCATAGTTTTGTGTGTAATACTAAGTATTTGGGTCTATTATTTGTTATTTGTCCTTAAATTTATCGTGTTCTTAGTGTGGGACAGATGTTATTCTCTACAGTGAAATTTAGCAAACCTGTAGTGTTTTCTTTTTGTCTTCAAGTTGCTTTTAGTTTCTGTATATATATGTGTATATATATATATAAAATTACAACATATGTATCTCAGGATAAACCCTTGAGGAAAAAATCTATTAGTAACCACTACAACCTCTTTTCTTGTGAGTTTGACCTTTTAAACTTTAGCCCCCTTCTTTATTTGTCTTAGAATTCTTTTATTGTTGGGGTTTTTTTTAATTTTCTCCCACTAAATTGGTTATTTCCTACATAACATGGCAGTGTTGTTTTCTGATAGCCAGATAAACGAGACCTGCCGCATTATGTTTAGAAAATACTGTGTTTTATTTGCAAAACATACTGGGAGACTGTGGCATGAATTACTGCTGGTTAACCCAAGTTGTGTCTTATCCTGTTTTTTTTTTTTCTTTTCCTGTAGGTCTCTAATTATCTGTCTTTTGAAATGTTTTAAAACATTTCATTACTCTTGAGATCAAATCAGCCAACATTTAGATAACAAAATTAGTTTTCCGTTTTTTTTAAACAGACATTTGCATTTGCTGTTCTGTAATCCTCTGATACCAGTCTAGCTTGATGTATTTGCTATCAGACCTGCAGTAATCACACCCCATGTGAGTGTTTGAAAGGCTTTTTCTGGGTCCCAGATGTGCAGTGCATTGAGGGTTGTAGAGCTGGGCTTACCCTCTGGGTACAGTAATTCCTTGAGTGCCTTCAGCATTCTGCTTTCATCCCCCCTTTCTCATCGCTGTTGCCATCACTTAAGGCTGATGTAAGCCATCCAGGTGTTTTTGGATAATTCATCCATGCATTGAGCAACACAGTTTTCTTCCATTTTGCTCACAGGGCTTGAGAACAAACCATTTTTAGTCCATCCCCTTAATGCGAAAGAAACTGAAACTTCGGCAGTTACGGTTTTGTTCTTGGGCTGCTCGTTCTTTGCCCATCAGTGCTTTTCTCCATTTTTGAGTTTCATGCGTGTTCCCCCAGTCTTTGTGGATCAGCTCCATTTGCAGCAGGTGTGGAACCCTTCTTTCAACAAGTTTTCACTGGTGATTAGAATCAGCATTCCAGAGAACTTCTGCAGCTTTGTGTTAGAGAAATGCCAAGTTTCTTCTTAATAGAAAAGTAACAAGTAAGCTTGCCTTGCAAGCATGTACATGTGCACACATGAGTACCTGTACAAAATCATGCATGCTGCAGGAACCTGAAATAAAAACAGCGGTCCAAATGTGCTGCAAGACCTTTTTAGGGATAGAGGACGTTTATAGCCAACCTAGCATTCATTAGTGTAGCCTGGCTGCTTTTTTAATCTGAGGTACTTTTCCCATGGTTGTGTAGATGCTAAAGTGGCAGGAGGACATTGACATCTTCAGCATATGAACTTTAGGCTTAATTAGTTGGCGGCACTGAGCTTCCATGACAGCGGAGCAGTTCTCAGGGTGTTTCTTGGTGAGTTAATGTACAGCACATTGAACCTTTGAAGCATGGCTCTGCAGAAGGCCTCCAGTGAGAATGCATTCCTAATTGCCAGCAGCTCTGGTTAACAGGTTGTCTAAGCAATTTAATGGCCCACCTTCAGAATAGCTTTAATATATTCTTGTCACCCCATGTGAATAAATTGATATACTGATGAAGATAAAGCTGCCTCATTATTCAAATATTGATAGTAGTGGGGGTTTTTTGCCTGTTATCTTTCTTTCTGTTTTTATATTCTTTTGTACTGCTATGCATATTCATGTTCATGGCCAATCAGTGGGAATAAAGGGCCTGAAGAAGGTCTTTCTCCTTGTCCAAGGAAGTAAATATTTGATAACTCAGGATAAGCGAGAAATAACATTTTATTTTCATAAAGAATGAAGGCTCCAGGATTTATTTTGGAA
Organism: Phainopepla nitens; assembly: GCA_013400175.1. Taxonomy (NCBI): domain Eukaryota; kingdom Metazoa; phylum Chordata; class Aves; order Passeriformes; family Bombycillidae; genus Phainopepla; species Phainopepla nitens. Next base: position 351,020 of record VXBQ01001306.1, on the reverse strand, counting down.
CAAGGCATACCTTGCCAGCAGACTTTCGAGACAGTGGTGTAATCAGTAGTATCTGGCTGGGTGCCATATTTACATATATTTTGCTCAGAACCCCAGATTCAGTGTATTACAGATGATGTTTTTTGGAGGATAAGCATTCAGTAATAAAAAGATTCCAGAACAGAGATTGCATGCATAGCCTTTTTAGCTGCAGGTCTTGGTGCTTGGTAGTTGTTTAGTAAATTGTGAGGTTTTTTTATCTCTCCACCTGTAATGTTGCAGTGTCAAGTTTTATTGTCACGAATGGTGATTTTCTTTTGGTGGTGACCTTCCTCATCTTGGAGACAGGTTCTACACTGCAGTGTCAGCCTGTACAGGCTTTCAGCTAGGATTTACAGGATATGGTTCCCTCCATCCTCTGCTGTAACATGTGACAAATGCCATTACTAGTCCTTAAAGAGCTGTCTTATGCTGGAAGAACAAATCAGTCCCAGTGAAGTGTGCCTTCTGGGAAGATCAGTGTCGTCATGGAAAACAACTTGAACTTGCGGTTAGTTTTGTTTATGTGCTTTGAGTGTTACAAGTTACATTGCTGAGTGTCATGCTGCACTGGATATATGAAATTGAGGGATTTTTACTTAATTTTTATTGAGATTGTGTCCAAAATGGAACATCTCTTCTCCCAGGGGTCTCTTAATATAGACGTAAATCTCACTAGGCTTACAAAACTGTTGGTGGTGATAGGAAATGAGTCTTGGAAATAAAAATCTACAAATTTAATTTGGAGGTTCATATCTGCAAAGGAGGGATGAGAACAGTGGGCAAGGGTGCTCACAGAAATCTGTGGTTCCTCAGATTGCTTTTAGGTGGCCTTTAGTTAAGGCAGGAAGAAACCTTGGTGAGTGTAGTTCTTGTTGAAAATGCAGTGAAAATGAGTGGCTATAATTCCCTCTTTCCAGACTAGCTGTATCCTATCTGCCATTAATGAAGGGCCTTTGTGTTTTGGCAATATGGGAATGGCTGAAAAAACCAAGAGGACTTGAAGGGGTTGTATGAGTTCTTGCTGCTTGATCACTTGCAACAATTCTTTTTTAGTTGTCTAGAAAAAGTAAGAAGGTAGATGGCTTATTATTCCTCTGCCACAAATTGTTGATGTTGAAGATTATAGATTATATTACATCATGCTAGTTAGGGTTCGTGTCTCAAAGCATGTAGCTGCTTCTCAGAACTGTTTAAGTATTTGCTCCTTAAAGGAGGGAGCTCCTGTGATAGCTACTATTTCTCTTTATTTGCTCCCTGCCTAGAGGGATTTTTCAGTAGTTAGAGAACTAACTAACTGTGTCTTAAACTTGAGGACTTCCCTCTCTTGCCTTGATTGCTCATTGTATTTCTTTGTTGCATCTTGTCTATATTAGATCATAATGTCTTCAAGACAGGAACTTTACGGTGGAAAATCCAGGATCATGGTGTATGATCTTGGTGTAGGACCTTCAGGCAATATTTAAATACAAATAACTATGCTTGAAAGCTGTTTAACATGTGATCTGAACTGTTACAGGGCAGCAGTTTACATTCTGCTTGAGCTTAGCAATATACAGTCAAGTTCAAACAAGCTGGAAACTGACTATCCTGACTTACAGTTCTTACTTTGTAACTTACCGGCTTTTTGAGTCTTAACCAAGTTCTGTTATCAGCAAATGAAGCACAAACAGGTATGCTAATACAATATTTATTTCGGGTTTTTAGTTACAGGAAAGCCAGAGAATTCCAATATTTCCAGTGGCAGTTTCTTCACTGTAGTACAGCTCTTCACAGTGGGATTTTTTTTTTAGATACAGAATATGTAGTAGTTCACATTCAGATGCTGTAAAAGCAGTAGAACTTTATTTAAAAAACTAATTTCTTTGTAAGGGTAGGCACTTAAAAATTGGACTGCACCATTCCATTTTATGCATGTGTTAAAGCGTAGTAAACAGCAGCACTCTTGCATTCTGTTTCTCAAATGATCAGATAATGTAATTTTTAATAACTTGTCAACTGCTAGTAACAGACAGCTGTGTGCAATTTGTATAGGATCCTCAAAAGTCTTCAAAGTGGAAAAATGTACAATAAAATATCTGTGCAACATGCAATGCATTATTTAACATCATAAAGTGCTGTAATGCTGCAAATTTACAGCTGTCTATAAGGCACATTAATAGGATGGTGAGTTACCTCCAGAATGAATTTGCCTGGCGTGGGAGCCTCTCTGTGCAGCTGCCTCTGCCTCTTCCCTGGGAACTGTGGTGGTGCCAGGCTGAGCCTGCACCTGTGCAATCAAGACACATCAGGATTTTTTGCACTTTAACTCATTTCTGTGTCCACTGATCTTGTGGCAATTATGAGGACAATATAAAAAAAAAATCTAAATAGAATTGAACAACCTCCACTGGTGGAGCTGGTTGTCCTTACTCAAAAGTCCATTTTCTGTTGGTTGATAGGTTTCTTATCGAGAATTAAATTTTTCAGCTGAGGAAGCCATCTAACTGGAAATGGAAGAGAAACAGGGTTAAGGTTAGCTGAACTGTTGGAAAAAAAAGATATTAAAAGCATTCTGTTGGCTTTCCTATGGGAGGAGTTGGGTCATCGCTTGACTTGCATGGGGAAACATTTTGTGCACTGAATGTTACTGAAGAAATTACTGTGTTTGACAAATTTGTATGTAGGGTAGGGTTTTGTAAAGTCATGAACAGGAGACCGATTAATGGACATATGAAGCAGAGTTTTTATGTGAAATTTAATTTAAAGTTCTGTAAAACGGACAGTGCTGCTACAACACAATTTGTTCTTGCAACACTAAGTGTGTCCTTATGGCCAGCCTGATTGGTTGAGAGATCAGTTGCTGAGTTTTAATACTGGAGGAGCAGGCAGGGTTGTTATCAAATAAAGGTGAGACAGTGAGTCCTGCAGGTGGTTCCTGGCTGTAGTGGAGCTTCATTCATGCCTAGTGGCAGGGATGGGGCTGTTTTGGCGTGAGAATTTGAGATAGTCTCCTTTGCCTAGTGGCCATTTATCCAAGGAGAAATCTTAGCTATGGGTTTGCTGGTGGTTCTTTGTTTTTTTTGGTTTTTAGCTTGATGGGAAACTTTTTGAGATAGAAGGGTCAGTTTGGGGGGAGTTCGTGATACCTGAAGGCAAGACAGTCCTCTGGCCTTGGTGTGCACCACTGTCGTGCCAGGTGTACTTTGTTGCGTTAATACTTTGCAATTTTTGTTCACCCTCCTGGGGTTTTCAGTACTTGTTTGTTTTTCTTTTTTAATTACTTCTTTCTTCTGAAAGTTTGGGTATAAATGAAAGCAAGTTGGGTAATAAGGGGTAGCCATAAAACAAAGGTAATAAAGATGTAATATATTGAGGTTTAGGGGAGTGAGGAATATCAACCCCCTTGTTAACTTTACAGATGATCATGTTGTTTCTCTGGCACATTTTAGTCATCTATCCCAGGATTAAATTTCCAAATGACTGTATAAGCTATCTTCATGTCTTTTTAAAGGATGGAATTACACAATTAAAGATAACTTGACAGAATGTCACACCATGTTTATGTACAATTTTCTAAATGTGATTCACCCAGGGTGTGAATACAGCTATAAAATTGGCCAGGTAGATAGCTCAATAGTTCAGCATGAATTTTTGTATTATCACAATTAAAAGGAAGCAAATTTTGGGAAAACGTGGATTGTTAAGGCTTGATTTTGTTTTGAATGCCAGAGAAATCCAGTATGTTATTGAAAAAGAAAGAAGTAATAGGGCCCTGGGAGATCTTAAATGTGAATATTAGCAGCATGTTTCTGGGTGAAATCATCCCAAAATGTGAGCTATGTCTTGGTGTTACTCTGTAATTGCCCCTTTGTTGGCTATCTGGGAGAGATCACAGGGTTGAAATTATTACTTTGGCCTTGCACAGAGCCTAGTTTGGGCTCTTTCATTGCTGTGTTTGCTTTTTAATAAGTAATTCACTCTGGGAAATTACTTCTCCATATCTCTGCAATTGGTGAGGGGAAGACTGAGAATTAGATGATCATGTCAAAGATGTGAAATTGAGGCTGAAACCTAATATCCAGAAAGGCTTTCTGTTAGCATAGAAGAAATGGAGTTAAAGCAAATATAACTTGAATGTTGTGTAAAGTAGAGGGGAGAAGGAGAATACTTTGTGAGTTTCAGGAGCACCACTTGGATAACCATGTTTGAGAAGAAGGGTACTGTTCATCTCTGTTTTGTTCAGGCTTTGAAGACAAGTAATTTCTTAGTAGTCTAGAGTCTGGTGTAGCAGACTTCTAGGTTATTTCCAAAAAGCGCAGGGCAATTTTATGATGTGAAATTGTTCATTTGCTACTCCCGTTAAACTTTGCTTGTATTCGATAACTAAATCCATAAATGTGTACTTTAGTAGCCTCCCTAAAATGGTGCCTTGCAATTTATTTTGAATTTGCATTTGCCTTTTTGATAAAATGGTGAGCTGGGTGAGAAACTTCTCATCACTGTAAACTTAATAAAGAAAACAAAAATCTTTGTGAAGTTCCACTGTGCTGTTTTGTAATTATTAATATTATGAAATAACATTCCAAAGCAGTAGCACATTTTGAGTGTTGTCTGCCTTTATCTACATTGAATTAGTATGCTGTCATCCTAGTGGGGTAAGAGACAGAGATCCTGGTTTTTTCCTTACATGTGCAGTTCCAGCATATCTAGGCAGGATTTTCAAAATCCTTTTCTAGCAGTAGCTGTAGTGCTGTTGGAGTTGTTACCTAATGCAGTGCAAGGCGTTCACCTCCAAAGCAGCCTCTTGTTATCGAAGAAATTGGTTGCAATGAAAAGGCGTAAATATTGAGAAGATACCTTTCTGGCTGGATACTGGGAGGAAGCCTTTTAAGCCTTTCTGTTTACCTTTGGTGTTTTGAACTGCACTGTTCTGAGAGTGGGAGTAAACAGTGGTGGGTAAAGAGGAGGCAGAGCTTGGCATTACCTGCTTTCAGGTGAACATTGACTGATCCTCTGTATATAATTGGTTTCACCAAAGATTTGAGTGTACTTTTTTTACAAAAAGTGAAAACCCAGGAGGCTGGTGAGTGCAGTGGGGAGTTAAGGCTCGTACACAGGTATGCCATTGGGAATTGTTGAAGAAAGAAGTGATGCTCTGCCAACCCACTGGTCAAGTGAGGACTGGACAGCTTGTGGGTGAGGCGACCTGGTGTGCACTCTTGCTTGGGATTTGACAGGCCTGCTGTCAAAATATGTCAATATCCATCTTTGTGGAATAAAAGTAGGTGTTTTTGGTTGCTTAAAGAGAAATAAAGTTGAACTATATACAGCTGGAGTGTCAGTCTGTCCCAGACCTTGTCTTGTCCCCCAGTGCATCTGGGAGCGTGCCCTTGAACGGGTGCAGGGCGGAAGATGCTACCCCAGGCATTCAGTATTGGTTCTGATCAGCACTTCTTTGTGCAAACACAATACAAATATTAAATTACTCTTTGTTTTATTTTGTTTGTTAAATGTTTGCCTTCACAATGCAGACAAATTGCTGCTGGCACAGCTATTGTCTTTGCAGGGTTACTCTGGGGATGTATCTGACAGATCTCTGCTGCGACACATGGAAGAAAATTCTGAGTGGCCTCCTCTTTCAGAAAATGCAAAAGCTTTTCACTTGGTTTTGTTGTATTTAATTAAAATAAATACACCCAGAGGCTTGAGCAATTGCTGGATGTTTAAAAAGTGGAAATAGGAAGATTAAACAATTGAAAAAAACATTGCAATTGCCAAACGTATTATACAAAATGTATAAACTTATGTTAATAGGATGATAAAAATTCACGGGGGAAACTGGCTTCAATATTTTAAAGTGTATCTTTAGATCCACTGGCCATTGGATCCTGCGCCCCCAGGAAGAAAAACTGGTTAAATATTTTAAAGTGTATCTCTAGATCCATTGCCCTTTAGGTTCTGTGCCCTCTTTCAGTATTACTTAATCTTTTTATTTATATTTTAAAATATTTAGATAATTGTGTTTTATATTGCCTTGTAGAAAATTGGGTTGTATTGCGCAGGTACTAAGATTTTTTCTATGTATGCATCTGATGAACATGTTTCGAGTTCTGCATGTGCATTTGATGGAATGTTACTGGTTTTGTTCAAGGGCTTTATTGGATAGAGGGCGATGGTCATTTTGTTACTTTCAAGGAAAACCTGTTCCTAAAGGACATGGTTGCTGTTCTTTTATTTAAAATTACAAGTTACACAAATCATCTGACAGAAGTAAGAAGAAAGGCGAAAACCTAAAACTTTTTGAATGATTTGGTTGCTTAAGCTGTCTGCAGGCAGAAGCAGAGTCGTGGCCTTCATGTGCTTTGGCCAGCAGTGGAGGCGATGCTGCCCTCCTGCCCAGCTACTGGTGCAGGCTGCAGTGGTCTATGCTGAGGGATTTAATCTATTTTTTTACTGTGGATAGCAAAGTGAATTTGTTTTCTGTGGTCCTCAGTTGTCTTCTGGAAGTAGATTGGTGCGTGCTGCTGAGGTGCAAACAAGTGATGCTAGTGAGACGGTCCACAGGCTAAATGGCCTATTTGCCAGACCTGCAGAGGACTCTCACCCAACTCTCTTGCTTCTGGAGAAAAGATCATAGGCATTTAGGAAATTTGAATGAGATATTGGAGGCGTTCTCGGTATAAATATTGTCAGCAGAGATCAGAACATTTCACCCTTTGGTGTCAGGAGGTGGCACGCATTGAGATCTAAGTAGCACATCTACATATTTCAACAAAATACACTGCCTCTCCTGCCTTCACATTTACTTTTAAGTTTCATTGGCAGACAGATTGCCTTTTATGTCCTTTCTGTGCACGTTATGCCAGAAGGTTCCTTTGCAGAAAATAAATTTATAGTCACTAGCTGATAAAGGTCTTTCCACAGCAATCCTGCAGAAACATTTTCGGAGCCATCCTTCCTGCTGTGGTGGCATCGCTCACCAGAGGTGACAGGCTACCTGCAGTATTTAATGTTGTATCTTTCCATTGCAGTTTTTCAGACCACATCAAGGAGAAGCTGAAATTGGTAAATGAAGACCTCTTGGATAACTTGGTGCAAACTACTTTGCTGACTTGAGTTAGGCAGTCTCATAAAAATCCTTTTTCAGGTAGGAGCTACAGGTTTATTTTGTTATGGGCAGCCTTTGTGCTCAATATGTGCTCAAATGCATACATGTGTGTGTGCATGTGCAGTATTTATTCTTCAAAACTGGCATTTAAGCCAAGAACAAATCTCTTGTGTTCACGGTGTGCTACTGTGGTTTGACGCCAGTTAGTGCTGGAGTTTTTCCGTGGTTACCAGTGCTATTGTTTGCTGAAGCAAACCCGTGTTGTGATAACATTACTTTCAGGTTTTGCAAACCATAATCAGTTTACATATGTAAGCTATTCAAGTTCTTAAAGTCTATCAAATCTGCCATTTTACATGCTTCCATCTTTTTGTGAATAGAGATAGGCAAATGAAAAATAGCCTAGCAATCAGAAATTGTTCTTCACAAAAGGCTAGTAGTGAAAGTGGAGATGTGAAAACACTTCTGAATAGCAGAGGTAGTGTATGGCATGATTAAAAAAAAAAAACCAACAAACTTTTTTGTCTAGCGTTCAGTTAAATTGAAAAAAAGATCTTTGAATATAATGAAACAAAACTGCTTTTGTCTCCTGTGTTGCAGCATTCTGAGCGGAATTTAAAAAAAACCAACAGAATGCAACAATTGATTTGCCATAATTTGCTGAATTCTACTTCTTGATATTTTGCAAGAACAAAATATTGTCCAATACTGAAGTTAGAATTCTGCCTACGCATTTATTGTGCTAATGTTAGGAAAAAGTACTTTAAGGTTTTGTTGAAGCTTATCCAGTAACAAGATGTATTGTGATGACTTGAATATATTAATAGCAAATTTTTCATCTCTTTAATAAGGAGGAAATGTAAAGAATATTATCAAAATAGTCTGTCTGACATGGAGAAAATGTTAAACTTTATTGCATTGCAACAAAAACAAACTCATTTATGGCCGCACAAAGAAAATTATTATGTCCTGTGTTTGCCTGCTATAAATTTGATTTATTCCTCTAGTAATTACAGTCGCTGATTTGGTAAAAGTTGAAAACATTTCTTTTCCCCAAGCTTAACAAGACTTCTGCGTTACCATTGCTGCTGTACTGCAATACTTTGAACTTGCTTAGCAGACGTGACAAAAGGTTTTAATTAAAATACTAGTGAGATAAAAAAAATACCATTTGTCTGCATTACCTCTGTACGTTTCTCATAATTCTTTAATTCTTGTAATAAAGGAAAAATACCATGACAGTGATAAGAAGTTGTCCTCCCTCCTTTCTCTCCCTCATCAGTAGAAGATTGTGTTGGAGCTCTGGGATGTTTTGCTTAATCCTGCTGCAGGCTCTGAAGTATCATTCAGATGTTCCTTGTTGGTGCAGGATGAGAAGGTATTTACAAGGCTTCAGTTCACCAGCAGGAGCACAATCCCAGCACGGTTAGGGATATGCTGAAATCTATTCAAGCACCCGAGCCTTCCCAGCTCCCATGTAATTGTAAAATAACTCACTCTTGGGTTTTATCCCATCTGAGTATTCGGAAATTAAAAACTATCAGCTGCAAAACCAATAGGATAGCTCAAGGACCTTCAGGAGTATTTCTGCCAAGTATATGGTGGTTTTGGTGTGATGCTAAAAATAGAGAACGTTGTCAGAGTTCATTAAAACTTTCCATTCTCTCTCTTTTTTTTTTTTTGTTACTTTGTAATAAATATCTTATTCTCTGAAACATGATTTAAATAGTAATGTAAATCAAGCAGAAACTTTGAAGTAAATCGGTTCCTTTGATCTTACTTAGTTACATTTCTCAAAGGGGAGGTTAATTATAAGTAGTTTGCTAATTATTAGATTGCCTTGATTTTTACTGCTAAGTACAGTTTTTACAGTAAGGTAACACCTTTTGTCAGCCTTCTAAGCATATGTTATAATTGTCTGGCTATGCCAAATAAGCATCCAGGTACTTTGTGTTTTTGGCAGTAAAGTAGTTGTCTAACATATATTGAGTTCTGAATATGTAGTTGTATTGATGTCAAAATTTGAATTCAGTTCAAATGCATGAAACAATATTGAATAGCTAACTAAATTTTTCTTAAATTTATTTGGTACATAAATCAAAAGCAACAAATGCATTTGATTTTTTGAATTGGTAAAAGGAGAGCTTTCAAGTTTTAAAATAGTTATGGTATTAATTCTAGATAGTGACTGGAAAATAGTTTTGGCCCCTGAGAATTTTGTAAATAGTAGATTTCATCCTCTTGCTCTAAATGTTTATATCTAGACTGGAGAACGAAAACAAAGCTTCATGCTATGTTATGTCTTCTTTTGAGCAAAACAAGTCTTTGAATTGAATTAACTGGATAAACTGAAATTAGGAAAAAAGCTATTTCTGCGTCAGTCAGAAGGTCAGTCATTATTTAGAGTTGGCTTAGTGCATTACTTTCAGTTGTTTAACCTGCTGATTTGCCTTTCTTGAAGACATGGGAAGCAAATGTAGGTTTTTTTAAACGTATACTAAATTTGAAAACTCTTGATACATAAATTAATTTTAATTTTATGCCTAATTATGAATTTATAAAATATGTTGTAATGCTTTAGAAACATAAACCTAATTTTTATTGAGTATGTTAGGACATGAAGTATATGTTTAAAATAAACATTTATTTTCCTTCTCAAGAAAAAATCGTTAACCATGTGAAAAGAGAAATTCATGTATCTGAGAGTTTCTTTTACTCTGTGTCACTTATATAAGCATGTGGAGAAGCATAAGGAGCAAAAGAAATTAGGATTTCTTGTGTTTATGATTACAAGGAATGAGAACTCTGGCTATCCAAAGGTGGCCATTGTTACTGTATTGGTCCTGTTAATCATGTAGTGGTGATGCAGCCGTTATAAATAGTGTGGGAATCCATGCTGTAATGTTTGCATTTCAGTGCATGGTGGTATAGACACGAAATTGTAGGGCAAAGTAGATATGTGATGCATTTATTTTACTATTATCAGTATATTCAGATTTTGGTGCTTTATTCACATGTATAAAATTGAAATACAGGCATTTCTGAGACAGAGTTTTGGCCTATTTTACTAAGCATAAACGAGAGTGTTTGTATTGTAAATAACTTTTTAAAGTGCTCTTTATTGTAATACTTTCTGTTATAAGAGATCACTCATTGGGGATTATAATTTATGGTAATTTTGGTTTGGGAGTGGGGAGGGCTGTTTATTAATTGAAAATGTGCTTGTCTAGACTTCATGAGTGTATTCATCCACATTTAATATGCGTCTGTAATAGATGCTCTGTAGTAACGAATGTGTGATAGAGTAAATGTGTTAATCTGTGTTCACTTTTGACACCTGTGTTTCAATTTTAAGCTGCATCTCACCTTTGGTATGGATTGGATGTTTCAGTATAATGACTGTTGGAATTCCAGCACTTCTCTGGGATGGTAGCGTTGCTGCTCTGAAAGGAAAGCACGTTTGGTTTGTTCAGACTGATGCTCTTTCTAAATCTTGTTACCCTTTTAGAGGAGGTGGAAAGAAAAAGAACAAGTATGTTCATTAAGGCGTTAAAGATTACTTATACGTAGAGTGGGGTTTGCTGGTAGCAGTTTACTGGTTTGGACCTTGCTGCTGATTCTCCAATGTTAACGCCTTCTTTGGGTCTTGAGGCTTTGTGTCAAAAGCCTTGTAGAGAGACAAAGAAACATCAGCTCTTCAGTGCAGTGAAGGACGTGCTTCAGCCAGTGCTGATGTGAGCTTGGTCTGATTCAGCAAGCTGTGATGGATTAAACCCAATCAAGCCATTCCATAGTACTGCATTAATTTTATAACGTTTCTTATAATACAAGGGTTTTTTTCATTACAGTGAGAATTTACTGTCCTATGGAGTACACCACTGGGCAAGCAAAGAAAGCTGAGAGCCATCAATCCTCAAAAGAGCAATCCCAGTCCTAACTTCATGCTCTCTCTCCTGTTGGTGTCACTCCTAGGAGTTTGTTTGTGATGTAGTTGTTCAGATCTCTCTGTTTCTGCACCCCAGTGCTAGAACTGTTCTGCTCCTCTGGTGTTGACGAGACACCTTTGTGCTTTTCTCTTTTTCTAAAACCCTTCAAAGTTCTCCAGAGTCCCAGTTCTGTGCAGGAGTCTGCTTGATGTGGAATTAAAACCTTATGAAAGAAGAGATGGGGAACCACTGAGCAGTGCTTGGAGAGCGCTCCTTTCTAGCCCTTCCTGGACAAAGGGGCAGTAACCATGTTCTGTTCTTTCTCTCTTTTCCAAGCTAGCTGGGAATTGGCACAGCTTTTCTGGGACAACCGTATAACTGTGGCTTATACAACAGAGAGAGCTGAGATTTTGAGATCTTGTGTATGGAATGAAATACTCCTTCTGGTTTACCCTTGGCAGATTCCAAGGCTGAGGTGACTGGGGAACGGATACTTACATGAAAAGAGATCCAGCCTCTCCAGTACCAATTACTCTGTATGCAAAAAAAGATATAGTAGGCTTATGTACAGTAGTGGATTTCTTAAAAAGAGTAGCTCTAATCTTAATTCCTAATAATTAGCTACTCATGATTCTTGAAACATGTGTCTTTATCCCTTTGATTACTTAATAGCTAATAATAATTTGTGCGCCACTCATCCGTGTTTCCTCATTCCATAAACCTCTGTTAAATTCTTCAAGATTCCATTCGTATTATACTTTTGTCTAAAAGCTCAAAACTCTGAGAAGGGGGAAAGGAGTTACAACATGGGGAAACTACGTCAGAAAGGAGGTTCCTACTTTTCCTCTTGATTATTTTAGTGCCGTGACGAAGAGGGCGAGCAGATGACTTTGGAGGAGTGAGAAAAGGTGTGAAATGAGATTTCTAGTGAAAATGAGTCTCTTCCAGAGTAATTGCTCATCTTGTTCCAAGCTAGAGCCTTGTTTTGCTTTGTGTCCTCTCTTTTGAGAGAACAGTCAAGAAGCAGTATAGAGTCATAGAGTAATAATAACTTAAAAGATTCTAGGAAACTAGAAGGTGAGCATGGCCTGCGTGTGCTTGATGCTGTAACTCCAATCTGGTCGCTTCAGTAAACATTGACAGCAACTATTCCTGTTCAGTCACTACATGTACAGGGATAACAGGAGTAGCGAGAAAATGCACTTAGCTTGCTTCAGCTCCGTGAAGAGCTCCAGCCACTTCTTGTTTTATCAGGCTTGTGCGTGTATTGGTTTACCTGCCTGGCTGTGTCAGTACTGCTGAAATAGAGGAAAGTCTAATCTGGTACTTCTCTGAACAGGATGACGTAGCTGCTGCCCTTTGGTACTAGCAAGATCGTGGGCTGACTATTGATGTGCACCTCTACCCAAGTGATGCGGATTCGTGATTGTTCCCCCTCCTTTGACGCTGTCGGAAATGGGGGTGAGAGGTACAGCTGTGCTTGGATGAAATAGTGGTGTGTCAGTTGGAGATATCTGAAAAAATTTAGCCCCTCTCCCTCCTGCAGCATGGACAAGATAAGTCTTTGACTCTGCACGGGTTTTATCGATCAATATAGGAAGCGCTGTCGGAATTACCTTGTTACAGTAAGCATGTAACACGTAAAACGTAGGCAGGGACCTTATGGGCATCTAAAGTAAAATTCCTGGCCAAACTTTGAGTTGTCCACGGTGGGTGTGAATTTTCCCCCCTGCCACAGGATCTTCAAAGAAGATAGAGCACTTAAGCAATGTTCCTAGATTTTGTACAAGTGGGATTCGTAGTGTTATTTCTCCCTGGAAATCCTTGTAACTTAATCGTCAAACTTAGTCATACCTGGCACTCGTAGGTAAGAGAGATTGTTCATAATCTCTCAAGAAATGTTTGGCTTTATGTTGAGAGGTTTGTTTGCTTTGTGGCCAGAACGCTCACATTTCCATGTTTGACCTGCTCCAAGAACCTACTATCAAAATAACTTACAATGTTGTAAAAGGCAATACCAAGAAACCAAATGTTTATCAGCTCCCTTTTTTTTTCCCCCATTCTTTTTTTTTCTTTTTTCTTCCCCCAGAAGAAAGCTGTGGATGGTTAGGCAAAGACATGCATATATGTGTGCATGTAGTAGTCCACCTTTGGCTGAAGAAACCTGGGCTGTTGGTGGCTTTTTGGATGGTGCCAAGGGCTCATCTGCCTTCCATCTCAAATGGATCTGCAACTAAAAAGGTCATCAGAATGGTGATACTCAGTGTACCTCTCTAGTTATCCTGGGTCTTAGTTAAGCCACACATTAAATGTCAGCTCCTTCAGCTTTAGGAATACTCATGTGGCTCACTGTAACAAAGGGCCTGGCAAGTATTTGCCCGGTGGTGCCAGAAGAAAGGACATGTTTGTGCAGTAGTGTTATATTCTTTCTAACTTCCTTTGTGTGTAAAGATGCTTTGTGGGCTGGTCTAGAAACTCCAAGCCTGTTGGTTGGCATTCTTGCTGTAGTAGACAGGAGCAGGGTTTCTTCTCAGCCACATGCCTAGGATTTTTTGAGTGCAGCCTTTTCAGCCCTTCTGAAGCACATGGGACTCCTCTATACAATCATGGCTTGGTTCTCCAAGGTCTAACTAGCCCTTTATATGAATCATGCATTTTGTTGTCTTTTGTGTTTTGTAGAGATTGAAAACTGAAGCAATTGCTGAGCTGAGAGCTCCCTTGTGACACAGAATTGCATTTTTCATAGAGAGAAACTAGCACTTCAAATCATAAAGGATGGATTTTATTTTCATTTTAATTGTTCTGTCCTTGTGCACAGCTCTATTTTCCACTTTAGGGGAACCAGGATATTCTTTAGATATCTGCAGAGTTCTTGAATAAATTAATGTAGAATTTGGAAAATAAACTGACTTTGTTGTTCATTATCAAAGCAGGAGATGCCTCAGCACTAACTGTGTCTGCATAGCTAAGAGCAGTAGACCAGTGTAGTTCAGACATGTTCAAATCAAATGCTTCTTCATCTTCTGAAATAAGTTTTCTCACAGATTTGCAGAATATCAGTTTGGTTCTTTGTTATACAATATACAGTTTCTGTGAACTAGATATTCACCAAAGGTAACATTAGACACTGAGCAAATAATTGTTTCCTGTCACACTGCATTAGTAACTGGGAAGAAAGTATTTCCTAATTTGTATTTGTACAGAGCTAAATATAGCTCTAGTCAAGCTTAACTTCGGCTCCAGCCATTCAAGTCCCTGAGAAATTGAGTACCGTGTTTGTCAGTCACTGGAAAAATGGCTTTGTGTGTGTGTGTTTGCTCAGTGCCCTCCCACTTTCCAGTTTTATAATCTTAGGGACTTGAATGTGAGGCTGTCCAAACTCTGAGAAAATCCTGATAGTCCTGGGTTTATTGCTGTCTGCAGGAACTATGGCAGAAATTTTTTTCTATAAGAAGTTTGAAGATATCAAGCCCTGACTGCATTCCCTTTTCCATATTTAGCAAGGACAAGGTTAAATTGTCCTGCAGTTATGTTTTCCAGCAAAAACTGCTCTGACTTTTCATCTAAAACCTGGAATTTATTAGCTGTTCTACTCTAGTTGTTCTGTAGAGCTGGTAGCCTGATGCACAAGATCTTAAAAAAATATTTAAGAGGTATTCAGATTGGGATGTACTAGTGAAATCATGCTGATAAGAAAAATCTGATGTTACAGGAAGGTGTATTGAATAGATTGAATGGATTGTGTCTCCTCCCTGGGAAACTTACAGGCTTGTGTCTGTGTCTTGGTATTGAGTCTGGCAGCTGTGGGATAACAGCCTTCGTGCTACATTTCCCCTGGAAAGGCAGCACTGCTTCCTGAGATGATGGAAATGCCAAATGCTGTGTTTTAGAGCTTGAGTCTTTCAGCTGGCATCTGTGAGGAGAATGCTTCAGGTTCATCTCTTCCAGGGAGGCTGTGTGAGCCCAGGCTCAAAATAGTTCCTTTTTTTTTTTTGATATTAATTTGAATTCATCAAGATGAGCTCATCCTCCCTGGCTATTTCTGCTGGACGCTGAGCAGAGGAGCGTGTTTGAACGGTCTGAGGGATCTTCCATCCAGAGTTTGTAGAAAACAAGATAGTGCTTCATCATTCATCTGTGTCACTTCAGCCTTAAGTGTACTGTTAACTTGTGCGTTTTATCCGTGCTCTGCCTGGTTCCATCAGTGCTCTGCCCAACTTTCTCATGTTATTGGTGATGCACATAATTAGGAGGAGGTTGTTGCTGGTGGGGAGGAAGAGCAATCCCGTATTGGCTGTCTGCACCTGTACCTCTTACTACAGAGAGGTCCTTTGAAGAAGTAATCTAAAGAAATCCAAAGAAAATTGCCAAGGTTTGTAACAGCTTTCCTCCTGGCAGTCTGCAGTTTATTTATACTGTAGGATGTGACAGGCAATTCTTGGTGCCTCAGCTCTGTCTGAAGTGTGAGTGATCACTGGAAACACGAGTGATTGCATTAGCAGCTTTCTTCCCTCCGTTGGGGAGAAGTTTTTGAGTTTGAACTTTCCCCTCACTGAGATCTTTGAAGTTTGGATCTTTAAAATCATTCTCCACGCCAAAGACCTACTAGTGCAGTTGTCATCCTTTCCATCTAAGGAGGACTGGACCAGCCTCCCTTCAGAGGCCATTAAAGCTGCTTGTTTCATCCACCAGAGAGGTCAGCAGAGAAAGACATAAGTAAGTAATTATTCCCTTCCTCTCCTCCCAGTAGCTGAGTGAGCTCTGGAAGTTGAAACATCATTAAATCTCTGAGCAGCGTGGATGGTTTGCAAGCCAGCCGTGGAGCCCATGTTACATGGTGGAGGGAGGGCCGTGTAACAGGTGGTATTTAAAAACTAATTAATATTTGTGAATAACAATGTGCTGTTAGTAAGAAAACAATTCAGTCTGCTTGTGAATATTTATGATGATGACTTTCAACACTGCTTGTATCATGCAATGCTTTTCCAGCTGCTGCACCTCCTCTTGTGTCACAACATTTCACACCAGGGTGAAAATATTCTCTGCTGTGTGGATCCTTCCCAGAGGGCGGCAGCCAGCTGAGGAGCACTGTGGAATACACACTCTTAAAAGAATATTCTCACCAGTTCAGTATTAGTGGAATGCTAGATCCCAAACATGTGGAGTATTCTTTGCTGGTGGAGTAAGCCATACAAATGAGCTTGAGATTTCATCCCGTTAGGAGCCAAACCATGCACAGAGGTAGCGCTATGTTTGAAGAGAAAGCAGGTGTTAAAGGTTGTTCTGCCTCTTAATATTGTGTGCAAGTGTTTTACAGTAGATCAAACTTGCCTAATGTAATCTTTGTAATGCTTTCATTTAAAAAGCTCCCTGTGGTTTGTATTTGTTGAACTGAAAGAGCAGAATCTACTTTGTAGCTTGGTGAGGCAGGGTGTTCCATTGAACATGTGTTCGCACTGTCATTTGGGAAAGATAATAGGTTTTTAACCTCTGTCAGTGTTAGACTGAGGTATTTATGGAGCTCTGTTGAAGCTGTGTCTAGGCAGGTAACCTTGTGATTCAGGTTTTTCACAATTTGCCATTTTCTTGTGATAAGTTGTGGCTTTTCCTGGCCCCTTGCAGTGCTTCTTGCAGCGTCAGCCAGCATGGGAGCTGACCAAGAAATGGGGAATTCCTCACTTGTCGATGCTGCACAGAAGGCTCATGGCTACTAGTGTTGTCTGTTCAGTAAACGCTGTCTTACAGATTGAAAACTCAGCCTTAGAGGGTTCCAGAGAATATTCCTGGCTTGGCACATGGAAACTGGCAAAACCCATGGAGGTGGTGCTCATGTTTTCAGCAGCAGAGGTGTCCAGGTGCAGCTGGAGGTGCTGGCCTCTTGTTCAGGGTGCTGCAGGGGCTGTGCAGCGTGGTACTTACTCTTGGCAGCTTCCCCACTGCTCCTGATGGCCTTGAGTTTAACTTGTGGGAGAGGGGAAGCTGTGTGTACTTCAGTGTGCTAAAATCCTGTTGGTATGGTCTCCCTTTTGTCACTCGAGGCCTCCAGCAGCCTCAGTTAGCAGATGGAGACTGCAGTGTGCTGCACAGAGGTGGTTATCTCTAGTGAACTGCCATCACTACTTGCGTCACTGCTGGTTAATTTTTTTGGTTAATGTTTAATCCTCAACAGCAAATACCTAATGTTTATATGCCCTTTCCCTGTATAAGCAGAACATCTCCTTTATAAAGTCAATTAAGACATCCAAAACTGAGTCAGTGTAAAATTTTTAAATATATCTCTCAGACAAACAGATGCAAAGAAATTCAGAGCAGAAGTGACCACTTAGGAGTGCACAGGTCCTCTTGTGGCAGGGCTTTCCAGGAATCTTCAATTGCTTATTCAACAGTGCTTAATATGACTGAGAATATTTTCTAACTTCATCTTAAAATTCTTTGCTCCATCTTAATAAAGCTACTTAGGCTTTTGGGAGAAACAGGTTTCTAGTGAAATACATGAGTGTGTACCATGAATGACTGCAACTGTGTGTTAGAACTATAGCAAATTCTATAGGGTTTCCAAGGAATATGTTTAAAAGAATGCATAAAAAGCAGTGTAACAATTAGCAGCTGAGACTGATATATTTAAATGAAGTCATTAATTTAAAGTGTTGGCTTACAGAAATTTCAAGCATTTTTATGCATTTAATAAAGGGCTGCTTTTTAAGTAGCTTAAGTGTCCTTCTCTGTAGGCAGTGTGTCCCGGGAATTAACAAACCACTTACTGCTGGATGGATTCCACTCAGATGCAGCTGCCATTCCTGCAGCAAAGACTGATAGAGAGAGGGGAAAGAGCCAGTACTGAAGTAATCGTCCTGTTAGTCTGGAGGAAGGGAGAAAGCAAATCTGGTTAATCTCTCTTCTGTTTATTTAGTATGCTGATCTGTGCCACGGGCATCAAGGTGGATGCATGCCTAAAAGAGGGCTTTCTTCAAATTTCAGGGAGCTTGGCAGGAGGTGCCAGGGTGCTTGTCTAAAATTCTCTCCTGAATCCAACAGCGTGGGACAGCTGAAGGTTGAAGCTGGTGATCTGATACTGAAGGAGAGGTGCTGGGGTATAAAATCAGGACCCTGTGTGAAAGGAGGGAAAACTTAGGACATGCTCTGTACAAAGGAGCTTGCAGGGATAGAAGAAAGGAGGACAGTGTGGTCAAAGTTATGGAAAACATACTGAGGAGCATTGTGCATGGATATTGGCAGGGTAAGACCTCCTGGTTTAGAACAGGAGCACGCTCAGAATAATTACGGCGAAGGCTGCCAGTGTGTGCCAGAAGTAAATATAGTAGTGTAAGCACTGCTACAGAGTCATTGAAGTCAATGCTGCATAACATAAATTGCATAATATATTTGTTTGTGAAGGTTATTAGAGCACAGTTTTAAATGGATCTGAGTCCTTGGAAAGGTGAGTGTATTCTGGTTCGCTGGGCTGAGGTTTCCAGTGTGTCCCAGTCTGATGTGGGGGCAAACTGCCAGCAAGAGGGGGGCGATTGCTGTTCCCCTCCTGCCAGCTCCAGTGCTTGTCCGAGCAGCTCCTGAGCTGGTTCCACACAAAGTGCCAGGAGGAAAGGAACTGCCCTCTCCCCTCAGAAATGGAAAAAAATTGAGGGTGTTTTTGTTGTCCTGGTCAACTGAGTTGGTGAGGGGATGAGAGAGGGTCTCCAAGGGGTGTGTGTATGAGGGGGTAGGTGGAGGTACCTCTGAGCACTGAGGACACTGGGCTGTTCAAGCCTCGTGTCCCACCTCAGAACTGGAGCAAACCCTCTCCCTCTCCCACCAGGGGTATGATAGTCGGTGCATGATGCTGCAACCATCAGACACCCAAATTTCAGGGCATTCTCACACTCTCTATAAGGAGACTGAAACCGTTTACAAAATGCGTACTTTGTAAATGATAAAGACTAAATAATGTATTCTGTGCATTTGCATAATTTTGAATCACTTATCCTTCTGAGGGCTGTAGTCATTTGGCTCATGTTAAAGTATGCTTAGCGGTGTAGTTGAGCTCAAGCCATCAGCCGTGGGTTGAATTGACGCTGAAGATAGAAGGTGTATTTTTAGGGAAAGCACGCATGATCCCGGTGATGTCCCTGGCACCACAGAGCAGTTCCGTGAGGGCTCAGAGATGAGACAGGTAGGAAGTATGGTCAGTGCTGTGAAAGGTCAGGGTGTCTTTCAGAAAGAGCTTGAGACCCAGAGCAGTTGAAGTAGGACACATCTCGATGGTGATGGCATGCCGGGTCATAACCTTAGAAGGCATTAGGAGAAAGGCTTCTGCTCTTGCACTAGGTGGGATGGAGGGGCTCACCAGCTGAAAATGCTGGAGAAACAGATCTTTTGGGCAGTTGAAAGGTGACAGTGGGCCACAAGGATGGGGTTGGGCAGAAGATGCTGATGTGGAGTGATGCAGGAGATGGGTAATGTCAATGATGGTGAGTCACCAGTGAGCAGACTCCAGGAACTTGCTTGATTTGAGTGGGCAAATGAGCCCTTACAGGGAGGTGGTGTAATTCATTTTTTTATTGTCAGGGAAGTAAACTTCAGGGATAGGGAAAAGCAGTTCAAGCTGCTGGATCAATGTTGGCATGAAAACAAATGGATGAAAGCTGTTCAGGAATAAGTGTTAGGCTGAAAGTTTTTTAACTACTGGTGGAGCTCAGCTCTGCAGCTGGAATTGGATGTGGAGGCTGAGAAAGAGCATTGTCAGTATGTGGGGCTGTGTTGCTGTGGTTGGGGTTCTTGGATGTGATACCTGTCATGAAGGGCTAAGGTAATGATCTGTAAACATCTTTCCTGCTTGCATCTAGTGGTGGATCATCATGATTGTGTCACGTGCAAGGATAAAGGGGGAAATTGTCCCTTGCTGTCATAATTTTAAAAGTGTTCTATGGGAATATGTGCTGAACTGAACTGCTTCTTCCCCAGGGTGGAGAATTCATGTCATTAAGCAAAATTTTAATCTTTGCTGTACCTTTAACCTGTGAATGTCTCTGCTGTTTTGGTCCCTTATGACACTTATTCTTATGCTGTTTGTTTTTCCCCTAGGTATTTTTATGGCCTCTGTCACAGTGGTGTCTCAGTGTCTTCCAGGCATTTATGGATTTATTCTGAGAACGTTCCTGTGAGGTAAGGAAATATTATCACTTGGTTTTACAGACTGGGAACTGAGGCAGAGGGAGACAAAGGTTGCAGGATTTTTGTAGCACAGCCAGCAGTCAAACACTGATTGCTGACAAGTTCATTATTGTCCTAATCCCATACCCAGCTATCTATCTCTGTTTTTTTTTTTTTCCCTTTGGTCCTCTTTTTATGTCTTGGTTTGTTTTTTATTTTTCTCTTCTCTTGTCTGAGTTTTAGTAGCAGTAATCTGCAGTGAGCTGGGAGGACCTGTGGAAAATATGATTAGGGATACTGGTGTCCTTTTTTTAACATTGTTACTTATGAGTTGAAATTATTTTCTAAAAATATCAGCAGATCTGTTTATGTTAAATGATTAGCATGTTTAGACTTCCACAGATAAGCTGCCCTGCCTTTTTGAGTCAGTAACTCCTTTATCCTACCTGTCTAGGCTTGTGGCTGTTGAATTCTTACCCTGCCTAAGCTAATGCCATCCCAGTCACCTAAAGCAATGCCAAGAATTTCATCATCCATGCAAAGATCTGATTCATGTCAAGACTGGTGTAAAGTTTCTCAAGCACACTTATGTATAATTACTGTTTAATTTTATTTTTCAAAGATCTTTCCAAGCCAGCTAAAATGTGCAGCTTTGAGCTCCCATATTCTCCCAGAAATTGGATTTCAGTGCCTGATTAGTGATGCTGATCCCTTTCAAAAGTATTGCAAAGTTCTTGACACGTGTGTGCACTGAATTACAATTTAGATCATAAAATCAAATATCATGAATAATAATTTGAAAAGTGTCTATTTTTTCCCCCCTTTTAAGTAAGGAATTTTTAAGTTAGGTCTCCCTTGAGCCCTTTTTTCTCTTCGGTGGTATTTAAAGTGTGACTTACTACTTAAAGAATTTTCTTGGAGTTACAGCAGCATTATAAGTTAGGAATACACCAGCTGGCTCTGACAAATATTTTTATTGTATGTTAAAATCATCAAAGTTATTAAAAATATAACATTGTAAAGAAATATTTAACGCCATCTTTCTCATTTCATAGTCTGTAAAATACACATACTAGATCACATTTATGCTCTTTATTAGTGTGTATTATGTGTCCTTGTGTCCCCAAGAATAACGCCCTAATGACTCATGAACTGTCTCAAAGTGTACTAAATAAGATTAAAGAGCTGGCCAGTGACCTTAACAGTCAATTAGGCTATATGTTACTCAGCCCAGTATTTGTTGAGTGTAGAATAGTAGTAAAAATTCATTAGCTAAGATGCTGATGCTTGAAACAAGCAAGATTTCTTTAACATCAGAACTGGTGTTGCTGCTTAAGTAGCTAGAAGCACATAAGGTAGGTATGTCTGTGTATGTGTTTAAAAGTACTGCTGATGTGGTCCTGGGGTGGGGAGAAAGCTGCTCCAGGGCTTTTTTGCTCAGAGCCTTGGGGAGGAGATCCTGCCAGCACCTGGTGCTGGGTTGGGCAGTGACAGGTGCAGTTGGAGGTGGTGCTCAGGGTTTGGGATGTGCTGCCTGAGAGGTTATGCAGAAACAATGGAGTGGGAGGGCTACTTTCAGAAACCTTGTGTTTCCCAGCAGCAGGGCAGGGAAGGATGTGTTGTGTGGTGTATGGCAGTATGGCATGCTTGGTTTTCCTCAGAGATGAGCCTGGGTTGGAGTGATTGTGTTTGGGTGCAGGCAGGAGCATGAGCAGTAGGGCTCTGGGCTGCTGTGCCCACTGAAGATTAGAGTTTGAACACTGGATCCCCTTCTCCCTTAGCTCAGGATTTGAACAGGTGCCGAGTATGCAGAGGTGCAGACAGGTCAGATTCCTGTTGCCCACCAGCTTCCTTGCAGGCTCCCCTGTCCCATGGAGCTGTCAGCGTGAAGCCAGGCTGGCAGTGGGCAGCAGGGCCAAGTATATCCAGTGATGTGCAGACTTGGTGAGCGGCAGACCTGGGCAGTATCTGAATTATGGTGGCCTCTGTCGTCTTAAGTTCACATTTCTTAACTCATCATCTGCATTTTGTTTTGTATTGTGTTTGGAGATGGCCACCCCCCTGGGAGGGCACTGTGTGGTGGCAGAACTGAACCAGGAGTGACATTATGCGGGAGCTGAGGCGGCAGCTTGGTCATGCAGCTCCTCAGCAAAACAGCTGTCCTTGAGGGCTTCTCAGTTTTATAGCACTTCTTTTCTGGTATGTGCAGTTATGAATGCTTTCAGCTGACCCTGAGAAAGTCTTCTGTCATTCTTAAAGTAAACTCAGGTTTTAGGGAAGAAAAGATGACAGACTCAGTCAATAAAAAATGTAGCTGAAAGTACAGTTTGAGTGGCATGCAATAATATCTTTTAAAGTAAATCAACTTTCTGGAACATAAATTGGGCAGAATCTCCGTGTTCTAGGTCATGGTTTATCTGTAGGGTTTTCTTTTCAAATAATTTCCTTAATAATTATTTGAGGGGAGGGGACAGGAGAGCCTGGGAATAAAGTGGATGAATGGGAGAAAAAAGAGAAGGAAGCCTTTTCAGTCATGTCAGACTAAATCTAAAGCATCAGGGAATGATGTTACTGGAGAACCCCTGAAGATAAACTGTAACCTAGATTAGCAGAATACAGATTAAGTTTTCAGGAGTTTTGAGATAGCACTGTGTCCTGAAGCAGTCTTTTGTCATTCATTTAAACTAAAATTGTTGTATGGTTGCATTTTCAGGGATATACAAAAATACCTATCCATTTTAATGTTACAGTCATGAAGTTAAGAAATTTATTAAAGTGAATACTGCTTGAAAAGATTTAAAAAAACCCCCAACGTTAAGATTTTTCATTTGAACTGGCTATTGCTAGGGAAATACTGTGTATGTATGTGATCGTGGTTTGAGGGATTTTTATACAAGCAGCATTACCACTGGAATTGCAGTTGAAACTGAGACTTCTACACAATTAGTTTTTTTTCATTCTGACTTTAAAGTGTACAAATGTTGTCCTTGGGTCACATTGTCCTCTTATAATACTTGAAACATTTTTATTCTTTAGTTTATTTACATTTTGGAAAATGTGTTGCGATATCATATTCTAATTGAAGGGTTGTTTTCTGTGATAGAGGTTACATATTTCTACAAAATGTTGTCACAAAACTTATGTGATTCAAAGTGATTTAATTGTGTGTTAATGCCATATTGGCTGGAACATACTTACAATTAATGTGAAACAGTGAGTTACCCCTTACTTTTCACTGTGATCCAGTGAATAGTGTTTTCTGGCTATACTTAAATGACAGGCTCAGAAGGGCATAGGCAGAATTTGTTGGCATAGTTCAGCCTTACTTATATATGACTATACATTTTTTGTACCTAAGAGTTTGCAAGTCCTTTTATCTCACAAATAAGAAGATTGCTTTAATATATTGGAACCCAAAGGGCACAACTACTGCCCCTTTACCTGGCTTCACATGATGAGTGTTGGAGAATGCATGTGGAGATGGAAGGGTGGGGTTTAAAGCTCCAAATTTGCACTTGTGAATTTCCCTTCTGCTTTGAAGATGTTTGCTTTAGTTGTCTACAGGGATAGATATTTTCAGAAGTTTATTTATGAAAAAGAGGCTCAGGAGATGCTGGAGATGTTACAAGATTTAACCATATTTGCAAAATCAAACATGAGCTTTAGCCTTCTGGTCTTTTTCATTTCCTTTTGTATTTTATGATGAGTATATTGGTAGGTGGCTTTTGTGTTGTCACTTCACCTGTTTAATTTAAATTTAGGTATCTGAGGGTTGTGCAATAAAGGTAGAATTTCCATAACTGGCAACATAACTCTGTAATCTTGCAGAGTCAGCACTTGCTCACGCTCTGGCGCAACGGCTTTGAATAGCTGCCACCCCATGTGTGTGTTTCCTAAACTCGAGACAAGTGCTGAACTCATTAAAAATACATGCTATATAAGTTAATGTGCATAAGGAGTTTTGGTGCTGAGATCTCCTTTGAGGCTACATTTAACTCTAATTAACTTGGTTTCGTTCTGTCTGCTATCAGCATAGGCTTGGCTGAAACCAGCCAGTATTGGGTTTGAAGCAGAGCCCAGCGGGGTGGTGGATTAAAAAGCAGGAGTTGTGACTGTGCTGGGGTTCCTGGTGCCTGGGCACGAGCCCCAGCTGTGCCATTCCTGGGGCACAGTGCCACAGCAAGCGGATACTCATCCCATCGTTCTCTCGGGCAAAACTCTGGCTTTCTAAAGAGGCCTGAAATAATGAGGTTTGCTGAGCTGTGACTGAACAATTGCATGACACCAAACTCCTCTGACTGAAATAGAGTCTGAATTTTTGCACTAGTGGAATAAGGAACAGCAGCAGAGACTACCAGTATTTTAGTGTTCTCACGGTTCTCTCTATTCGTACCTTGTTTTTATTCATCATTAACTCAAGGATGAGATCCAGGGATTCTGCTCATTATGATCTGTTTTTCAGGGGAGGCAGGCAGTGAGACAGAGATTACTGATTGTGGCATTTGCAGTAGGGACAAGTAGCAGCAATATATGGATTGGAAATATGGGGTGGGTTTTCTGTCCTGACAGTGTTGGAAATCAAGCTTTATATTGTGTCCAGTAAAGTAGGTTTCACAGAAAGCTGATTACAGTATTTTTTGAGAGAAGGTTTTCATGATATCACTCTGGAAGAAAATATTCACAGATCCATATTTAAGGGTAGGCTGCTGTATTTTGTGTAACTGGAAGAATGTGTGGATTTGTTGCATTTTCATCACAGCTAGCAAAATAAAATGATTTTCCCCTTCTTTTGGCTAGTACTAGGGTTTTAGTCTTGCAAAAGGATTTTCTAGGTAGAAATACTAGGTAAAATGGATTCTGGATTTAAACACTAAGTGGGGTGGGAGCCTCTGCCCAGCACTTCTTGAGTGTTCATCTTTTCCTGAAAATTGGACCTTGTGAAATACTTCAAGTTGGGTACACTAGAAATTTAGGCATTCAAATCACTAACTGCTTTTAAAAGTGACAGCCAGAATTTCCATTAACATTGCATCTTCTGCCTAGGGGATCACAGAACAGAGCCTTGATTTGTCTTTGAGGATGGAAATGAAGCAGTTTAAGACATTACTGTGCTTCAGCTGAAATGTGGTAACAGCACACAACCATGTCTAGTTCATTTTGCTGAAAAACAAAATAGAAATCTCACAGGATGATCTAAGGCTGTCTGCTTTTCTTTGCATAGACGCAGACTAGCAATGGTCCTGTAGTGTCTTGCCACGTCTCAGCCATGAGGATGGTAATTTCCAGCTGATGAAAGGCAAATTATGGCTAGAACAGGTGGATGCATTAAAATCCTATGTGCTTCAAGATACCTGTCAGTGTTCATGGAGGAGTGGGACTTGCTCTGCTGGTCTGGACCAGTGGTCAGTCTAACTCAGTAGATTACCCCAGCAATGATCAGTGCTGGATAACTTAGGCAGTCAGCAGGAAATTGTGCTTTTGATTATCAAATGTTTTATCTACTCTCAAAGTGTTGGATTTTTCTTTAACCTATAAAACCAAACCAAGCTGATTTAGGAAATGAAAGAGTCCCTAAAATGCAGTTAAAATTTCTCGTCAAATCTTCCTGCATAGACAAGGAGTTTATTGACATTTCTTAGTGTTTTCCCTTCAGACACCCCAGCTTGAAGATTGGTCTAAACCATTAGCAGTCTTCAGTTTAGCTCAGACTAATCTTTCTAAATATTCTTCTATATTTACAAAAGGCCCTAGTCATAATACATGAATAGTGTGGAGTTGCTTTTTTGCTAACATTATAGCTGAAAGATAAAATACTAAATGGATATCATGTAGCTATTGTATTGCTTGAGCGTGTCTTGACATTAATTCAAATTAATTTAAACAAGGTGATAGGAGTAAAGTGCAGAGTAGAAAAAGGATAGATCAGAAAAAGGAGATAAGATAGGTGTATTCAAATAGATAGAGCCTGATGAAATTTGCCCTAGGGTACATCAGCAACTAGCCAAGCAACCTTTGAACCATTTACAATTATCTTTTAGAAATTGGGAAGGCCAGGAGAGGTCCTGGAGGACTGAAAAGGGCAACGGCATTACCTCAGTTTGAAAAAGGGAGATACAGGGAATTACAGACTAGTTAGTCTAACTGCAGTGCTTAGAGAATTGGAAGAAAATTTTTAATCAGTTTCTAGGTATCTGGAGGATTAGAAAATAAGGGCTCGGGAATAGCAGTACTTCTGTTACCTTGACTTCAGTAATTTCTGATAAAACCCTGTGACATTGCTGTGAAATAAGGAAATATATGTATTTAATAATATGGTAAACAAATAATTGTTTAAGGACCAAGTTTGAAGTGTAGTTACCCATAATTTACTGTGAAAATCAGGGGAAGACGGGAGATGGCATGAGGAATTGTGTGAATACACCCATGTTTGTCTTGGGCTGAGCTTTATTTGCCGTTCTCTTTACTGGTGTGGACAAGGGAATACTAACTAAATCTGGAAGTAAGTCCAGACTGAGAGGTGCTCAAGCACTGCGAAGCATAGTTCAGAGTTAAATGGCTATGGTAGATTGAAAAGGCATGTGGAAATCTGCAGCTTACAACTTAATGAGTTGAAATGAGGAAATACAAAGTGGTGAGGACGTGGCAGGGCTGCACAGCACAGGAAGACTGCTTTGGGACAGGCACTGGATCACTACCTGTGCACAAGCTGACCGTTGCAGAGAGGACAAGCTGCATCTGGAATGTATATCCAGGACTGTAATTAAAGGTAATAGTGCTGCTGAGGCCCCAGACATGGTGCTGTGTCCAGCTGCAAGGATGGTGCATCAGGGAACATGGGTTGCCTGTGGGCTGAGGACTAGGATGAGAAGTGGGTATTGTTGGAGCTGGGTCTGACCAGCCCGTGGATGCGGAGACCGAGTGGTCAGTTGCCATCTCAGCCAAGGGGCAGGTAAGAGGTGGTCCTAATTTATGGGGAAGCTTGAATCCCAGTGGTGGTCACAAATATGAGGAAGGAAAGTCAAGCAAGGTGCCAAAAGCAGATGAATCAGGCAGAAGATGAAGACTGTGGGTGGCTGGGGACTGGAGCAAGAGATGTGTGAGTGGGGTCCAGGGGAGCAGTGCTTCCTAAGCACGGGGGAGGGAGGGTCTGAGCATGGTCACCCACCCCAGGCAAGTGGGTGGGGTGATGGCAGTGCCCAGGTTTTCCAGGGGGAGCACAGTGAAAGGAAAAGAGGGAAAGTGCGCAGAGTGCAGTACGGAAGGTTTCTATAGCTCAGCTTCAGAGTGCAAGAGCCCTGAGCAAGAGTCCAGAGAGCTTGTAGTGCTTCCATTTTAGAAGGTATTCAAGAATCAGCTGGCAAAGCTCTGGACAGCATGGTCTGACTTCAGTGTTACTCCTGCTTTGAGCATGGATTTGGACATGCTGAGGTCCTTTCCCACCTGCTTTATTCAGTTTTAATAAGCTACTTCCTTCCTCCTTACCTTTAGAGGATGAAATTTTTGAATGATATGTGTCTCAGGTGAGTGGCAGTGCTTCTCCACGTAATCAGTGGTTCAGAAGGGCCAGGTACTGCTGAGATTGCTTCCATTAGTGTCTCTTAATAATGCAAAAATGTTTGTTTTGTCAATCAGGTGTCAAAAGGAAATGTAATCAAATGTTTAAATTTCTTCTATGCTTCAGTATTTTCTTTGTTAGAAGCACCAGTGTATTTTCTAGGACACACATGTTTAAATTCTTAGCCTTTTAGAAACGTTTGTGTCAAGCACGTGGATTGGATTGGGTGGTTGAAGGAAATTGTTGCCTTGTAATATAATAAACATGTACCTAATCAGAGAAGCTGATTATTTCCCATCACAGTAAATAGAAAACATGTGATGAGTGACATCAGCATCTATTTTTTTCTTAGTGTTTTGCAAAAGTAATAGCTATGAGCTTGCAAGAGTGATATGTAATCTCTAACCTGTAGTGGTTAAATATTAATATACATTGGCTGTATTTAAAGATCAAGAATGGTTTTTTAGGTAATGAAGTGTTAACTCTCAAGCTCCGTTGAACTTTGTAAGGTGACCTGTAGAAAGTGTGTTGTCATCAGGGAGGTTATCTATTGCATAAACTTCAGCAAGAATTCCATTTAATTATTAGAATATTGAGAAACTGACACTTAAAGTTTCTGTCAGGGTCTGATTTAATCAGTTAAAAACATAGCCAGGCTGCTTGACAGGGATCACATAAAGAATTCCCGAAGGCTCAGGGTCTGTCTAGCTCATCTGTCCCATTTCCTTAATCATGCTGATGGGGCTTTGGGTTTTGTTTCGATTTTGAAATGGTGCTGGAAAGCTGACAAGGCCATATTGTTCAGAGCTGTGGCAGTCCAGGGGTTATTTTCTGTCATACTGTGACAGTCTGTAGGGTCACGTAGTTAGAGAGCTGCCCCATTTTCCCTGTTGGGACAGTCTCTCCTGGTGCTTGCACAGTGGCACGGAAACTTCAGGCCATATGTGTAATTTCAGTTAATTGTGTTAGATATTTGTTCTCCTTGTTTAATGTTTGTCAAAGTCTTGTAAATGAAGTTGTTACAGTGTGAAATTATATGGTGTCCGAGTTGGAAATGATCCCGCTTATCTTGTTGACTTCCTTCCAAGCTATTTCTTGTGGTGGTTCCGCTTTGTAGGCCAGCGTGCAGGAGTGGCGAGCAGGTCTTCCTCCTGAGTTTTACTTGCTAGTCATTAACTCCAGATGGCAAATACGATTTTATGCTCTTGTAAAAGGTGTTTTGTTCGAAGGGAGTTCTGTAACACATGCAGTGGGATTGAGGGCTTTGAAAATTTCAGTTTATGTGTTCATCTCAGGAGCACCCATTACGGGTGTTGCCAGGGTGAAGACCCTGACTGATCAGGCATACAATGAAGAAGGGCTGATACAATGAACATTACAGATATTATGACAAAAACGTCATATTTTTTTCTGGATAGCAGTGACTGAATGGCTGTAGACATTCCTGACACTGCCTGACAGAAAGGGTTATTTTATCTGAAAACAGTGCAGTTACAGATGAGAGACCTCCTGAAAAACATCACTCACTTTTACTAGCGACATCCATCACTTCCTAATTATGGGTGCTTTCCGGTGGAGAAACAAGTTCTTTCCATGGCTCCTCCAGAGCTTTTCTTGTCCTTCCAGCAGTAGCATGGTGCTACAGTTGGCCTTTTATGCAAGGGCAGAGGGACCTGTGGATTAAATTAACGTGTATTGATGTCTGTATGTGTTAGATGGGTATCCCACTGTTAAAGGAATGGCAGTGGCCAGTAACTATGGAGAATGAATAATTCTTTGTAGCTTAACCCACCTGCTTTGAAGCACAGAAGATCTAATAAACTTACTTGTTTGGATGTCAGGGCTTTTTACTGTCTTCCAAAAGCTGAATCAGATCAGAGCAAGTCATGTCCACTGAAGAGAAAAACCCCTGATCCCTGCTCAGAAACAGGACAGAGTCTCTGAATCTCAGTTTTCTAAGATGTGCTAATTTTGGTGGCAAAAGCAAGGCTTCCCTTAATAGTCTGGGAGCTGTCACCCCTCTGGATGTTCCTGGAGCTGCCCTGGTCATGGGTACCTTCTTCCCAGTCCCTGCTGGCTGCAGGTTCCTGCTACCTCCAAGCGCGGGGTAGGGAAGGGTCTCCTTGCATCTTGTGGCCTGGAAGACAGCACTTAGCATTGCTGCCTTTTGGTCCATGGCCAGGACAGAGACTAAAGTGGGATTTCTTCCAAAATGCTGATATGCACTGACCTTTTCTCACTGGATTTGTTGATCCTGGTACCATACTGTAGAATTTTTTCAGAAATTCATATACGTATTTTTGAAAGCCGTGTGCAATTTCAGTGCAGTCCCTAGCACTTCCTAGAGATCTGGTGTTGATTCCAAACCCTCTGCTGCTTCCTGGCATCAGAGCAGACACTGGCAGCTGTATCCATTATACAGTGGCCTAATTGATTGGAAATCATTGTCTCTGCAGGAGCCCTTTCTGTGTCTTACAGTCCAGTGTTCTTCAGCCCACTTTCTGTGCCGGGCTTGGATTTTCAGCTCGGCTCTTAATAAATTTACTTTCCTTTGCCATACTAGATAGTTCTCTTCTCGTAGTCTTACAGCAAGAGCAAGGCAGAAGATCTGTTTTGTCTGTGTGATTCTGTTTACATACGGATAAAAATAACAGTTGGTTGAAGTATTGTTTGTTTTTATGTATAGATGAGCCTTTGCTCCACCCATGAGTGTGCCTCTGCTTACATTACTTTGTATTTACTTTGTGTGACCCATGGATCAGGCAGGTGTGGAGATGCTGAGGATACCGTGGCAATATGGTCAGCATAAGTGCCTTTGTGCATGGTGTGGCCAGGGAATAAATGAGCATTTTCAAAATTGTTATTTAATTCCAGTGACTCTGCAGATGGCAAAGTATTTACAGTTGTTGAAGAAATCTCTGGTGCCCTGCTCTGCCTTTTCTCTTTGAAGAGTAGCTGCCTCTCAGCCCTTCCCTGGCTGCTGGTAATAGCAGTAATTAAAGCACACCTGGTAATGACAACAGACGTGCTGTACCTTCTGCTGCTGAGGACACTGATGTCCTGAGGTTGGGAGTGCCCACTGCTGCTTAATATGAGCCCTCAATTTAAATATAGGCTCAAGGTTAAAACCACAGCCCGCAGATAAGGTGGGAGTGGACAGCGCTATTCCCCGAGTACTTCCCTGGCTTCCTCCTGAGAATTGTTAAGTAGGGCAGATACCATCCTGTTGAACTGAGTTGGTATTCTTTTGTCCTTAATTTTGTAGTGTTACAGCAGGACCTTTTTGCAAGAAGACCTAAAGCTATGTCTGTTCCTTCAGTTATAAAGAGGGAATGCAAATGAGATGAAAGTAATTTAAACCAGAAGTGTAGGCTTAGTGATGGTGTGGTCCCCAGGCCTGGCAAAGACCCAAGGTGCTGGTTGTTGGATGAGTGTTGCCCATGGATTGTATCTTCAGAGTTCTGGAAACAGCTCTGGATATCTTAAACGCTGAGTAAAAACCCTGAATGTTATTGAAGCTCCAGAGAAAGAAGTGAATTGCACTAATGACTCAGTTTACCTTTTCCTGAAAGCATGCTTCATAGTTTAATTTATGTTAGGGAAAGGGGAATGGGGGAAACAACAACAAAACCCACCCCAAAACCCACAATACCCCATGCCCACTTTTTTTAAGTTTCAGAGACTGAAATGGATAGTTACCTATTAACTCTCCAAAGATGAATTTGTGGGGAAGGTGGCTCCAGAGCAGAGGCTTTTGCAGGGAAAGTGTGGGAGAGCCCATCTGTCAATATTGTTCTTACTACTTTTGCAATGCGTTTACAAATTGATAGTCTGGGAATTGTCTCTGCTGCAGGTAAAGCCAGTTTCAAGCCCGTGCCTGCTGATATTTTATTGAAGTGAGACATGAATGCTCTGGGGGAAAATGGCATTGTGAGATAAAGGGCTCTGATACATGCATATAGCTTAAATGTCATCTTACAGAAAAGAGATAAAGCAGATGTTAATTGTAAAATTGTACTTTATGTACACACTTTTCTTATTAAAGTTATGTAATCTAATTCAGCATATATGAACACATATGCGGACTCTGTGTATACATCCTAAAAATGCATCTTTGAAGTAGTTCTGTGATTATGTAAATATATAGTTTAAATAGAAGAGAGAGTAGTTTTGGTAGTCTCTGATTAGAGAGAATATTTTTTCCAAGATTAGGAGTCTGAAATAACAGTCGATTTTATCTATCATTTGTCTTGAAGGAGAGCAATGCAGGTTCACATTTTCTTCAAGCTTTAGATAAGCAGTCTGACTGGAATAGCAGTTTTAATCTGTTTTAATGATGTTTTTCCAATATGAAAGGGGCCAAGAGATGCAGAAGTCTAAAGGTCTGCTGGTAATGGTTGAAGTGGTGGGAGTTGTTTACAGAACACAGAGAGTGACTGGATAGCTGCCTCTTGCTATGAGCATATGTGCGACCTTTGCTCTTGGTTTAAAGTATAATTAAGAAATACATGCCTGTGTGTATTTAAAACAATAAAACCATCCCATTTGCAGACTGTAAGGTATTTAGGGTTGGCAGATACAGAAGCATTTCAGTGAGTGCTGGTGTTAACTGTTTCATTATTACTGATGTTGAGATGCCTTTCTCCAGTGCAGCGAAAATGAAGTCAAATCAAATCTTTATTAAGTGTTACTCATAGGACTGAAGTAACTGCCTGTTGTCTTATCTGTATAGGTAAAACTCATCTTTTTTAGGTCATCACAAAGTGAAAACTGAGAACTCTTAGCCTAATCTGCCTTTTGCCTACAGTGCATGCCACAACTCTTGCGGATTTGTTATGGAGATATTTAGTACGCTTTGCTTCTTTGTCTTGCTCTGCTACTTAAGACCACCTGCTTTCATCATGTGGAAACGTCAGCGAGGCAAACCTGTGGGCAGTTCACTTCTGAAATCTTAAGGATTGACTTTTAATTCTTTGTATTGTTCCTGAATGCCAGAAATTTCTGTGGCAGTCAGGGTTAACACTGGTCACTTTGTGACAAACCATTTTTCTTTCTTACTCTGTTGTCTTGAGTTGTTACGGCAGGAGCTTTTTGTTGCTCCAGCGTTTGATGCTGTGTCTGCAGCCCCCTTCTCACGTGGGAAACAGAGGCAGTATGTGACACGTGGCAGGTTTGAAAGGAGCAGCTGGGAGTTGCTCAGAGGTTTTGGAAGTGCAAACCTTATGTGTTAGATGCCTTTCACAAAGCTGTGCTGTCAGCCTCAGGTCCATAGGAAGGCAGTGCTTTCACTACTCCAGGGCAGTGATGAAAACAGCCAGCAGGGCACTGGGGAGGCAGGACCTTGCTGCTCCTGCAGCTCCCTGCCTAGCCCTGCTGGTCTTGTCCTTCTGCATGCCTGGTTTGCTGCTGACCTCTGCCTGGAGGGATGCTTTGCCCTCTCAGTGCTCTCTCCCTTCACCCCTCCTTACTCCCTAAGAGCAGCAGCAGAGCATATGGATGGATTTGATGGAGAAGGGTTTTCACTGCTGCTCAGGCACTGGGGTGGTCCAAGGGTGCTGGTGCTTTGGCAGGGTGAGCACACTGGAAAAGTACTGGTGAAACATTCCCCATCCCCAGGCCTGGGCTTGCCAGCTCTGCAACAGCTGAGCCATAGTGACCGGGGGTCTAGCTGGACAGGATTCTGTGTCACAATTGAATTAACATTAATATTTTCAATAATGTGTTCATGTGCATGAATATATTTTTTTTAACAGCTGCAGTTCTTGAACCACAAACTGCAAAGGGGATAATGTAACACCTTTAAAACAGAGGGGACAAGCAAAGGAAATTCCTTAATTTAGCCTCTTTTAGCTGGATTGTGAAACTTGATATCAACAGCTGCCTTAGCAAATAGGTGGCAAAGGGCATCACTATGAAGGGGGAAAAGACTTTAAAACAAAATATCATCCCATCTCAGTCCTCTTATAGCAGAATATCAGCTGGAAAGAAACCTAAGCTATTTATAAGAGGTTAAGCAAAAACGTTATGAGAAGTGGGTATTTTTTCACCATGCATGCAGCCACAGTTTGCTGACAACATGAGAAAAAGCCTCTGGTGTGTAAATGTCTGGTTTCACTTGGTGGTGAAGGAACTCCAGTTCTACTGTCAGTACTGTGCACTAACCATGGTGCAGAACTGCTTTTCTAAGGGTTAGTAATAAACAAAAAATTGACAGCTTCCAGAGAATTTATTAAAGAGGAAATATATATTTTTTAAACTTTTTTTTGGACCCATTTGGAAGAAAATCTAGCCAGGTGTCTTTCTCATCTCTCTTGCTGCGATCCAGGATGAATGCCCAGACCCTTTAAAGGCCATTAGTACAAGGAACAGAAATTAAAAGAAAGCAAAGACTTGTTTTCAGTTGCTTTCTCAGTTATTCATTGTGGATTCAGTGCATGAATGACTTGTAGTTCACCGAGGGCGTGAGTCACAGGATCAAGGCTACAATGGAGGTATTGTAATCACCTTTCTCTTTCCACCGCCCTGTGCAGTCGAGTTGAAATCCTGCTTTTTGGCATCCAAGCTGTTGCTTTGGTGACCAATTATGACTCCAGAAGTATACATTGTGGTCTCACTCAATAGCTGAAAGAGTATAGGGAAAAAGATAAATGTGTTCAAACACAGCTCTGTTTTGCAAGCCTTCAAGGTGATTCAGAATAGAGCTGTTGGCATGTTTGATTTAACGTGGTGTATCAGTGCAGTGTTAGGAATTCAAATGTCAGTGTTACAAATCCAGAAAACATAATTAAAGGTGATTTAACACTAGGAATGCTGTGCCCTTTACATACACATTATAATTACCTCTAATTTTTGTTAGCATGGAATTCTTGGTTTCTTTAAGCAGCACTGTTTCTCTGCAATTATTTAATTTTAGAAATCATTACGTGTTAATCACTCAAACCTTTGTTTTCTAGAAACCTAAGATGAAGTCTGTAATTTTGATTTAGTGGATGCATCTTGTGCTCCTTTATCTTATTGATGGTCCTCAAAGTCTTCATGTGAGCCCAACAGGGTTATATAAAGTATTTTTGGAATCAAGAGGGAGTTTTATGACAGTGACCTGGAAGAGGTGAAAGAGTGAGAAAAATGGTAAGTTCCATAAACACTTGAATATAGTAGCTCCTTCACAAGTAAAGGAGAAAAAAAAAGTCAAATTAGTGTACAAATAGAAGAAAAATGTGTAATTTTAGGGAAATGGATCACATGTGATGGTTAGGCAGAATTTTCTTTCTTTGAGCACTTTCAGCAGCGGCGTTTGCAGGATTCCTTCATTGCTTCCCATAGTGCTTAATCTCCTTTTCTTTGTGTGGTTGGTGAAGTCCCTGGGTTGGAGATGTTTTTGTGTTCAGACAGCCCTGTGCATACCGCTTGCAGTCACAAGTGACAACTGTGGTGGTGTAGTGACTGTGTCCTCTGTAACATGCTGACACCACAAGTTACTAGTGCTCT
Organism: Phainopepla nitens; assembly: GCA_013400175.1. Taxonomy (NCBI): domain Eukaryota; kingdom Metazoa; phylum Chordata; class Aves; order Passeriformes; family Bombycillidae; genus Phainopepla; species Phainopepla nitens. Next base: position 315,796 of record VXBQ01001306.1, on the reverse strand, counting down.
TCCTGGGCTTGTGAGTGTGTCTGCTGTCTGTGCTGGGAAGATGCTTTGTTTGTCCTCCTCAAAGTCTGGTGTTTGTTTTCCTTTGATAAAAGAAGAAGCATTCCAAGCATGCATTCAAAATGAAAACTACTGGCAGGCAGAACAGTATCACTAATAGCAGCAGATACTTAAGTAGCCTTTTTTCATAATCCCACAGGTAGTTTTTAAGAGCATTTTCTCCTACTGGGAGAAGATCTATCCTTCTGTTGAGCTTCTTGTCAGCTATTGCTGTATTTATGACCTTAATGGAGTTTCTAACAATCATACCAAGATATAGTAGGCTCTGTGTATATCCATAATTCAGTATTTTATTTTACACCTAGCAGCAGCCCATGTTGGTGTAGATGAGATATTTGGGTTGCATCCGTACTGGTAACACAAACCTTTCCCATGTCCTCATAAATGTGCCTTCCTTGGTGGTGGATCTAAATTTAGACTAGCTTTGTAGCTGCATTTTGCTCTTGTAAATGAGATGATTCTCTTGGGCTAGATGACATCTGCTACTGAAGTGGTAGCTAGGGCAGAATTAGTAAATCAGCCTTTTCAAAGCATTTTTCCAAAATCTGCTGTGTGGAAGAGTAGATTGACAAACTGGTAACTTCTCACTGGGGTTTATGGAAATTATTAAGTCAGTTATGGAGTGCAAGAAAGCTGTACAGTGCAGCTCGTTTTCTTTTCCTTGTGTGGTTTTTAAATACATTGCAACAGTTTTGAACTGGGAATGGCATTTTAAGAAGAGACACTTTGGTGCCACTGTGAGTGCAGATCACACAGTGCTGAAGAACCAGATTGTGCAAAGGATTTCAGAAGTTGATAATAAAAAAGACTCTGCTCATTGGCGATACAAGAGTAACAACTATGTCGCAAGTCAGATTACAATCTCATTATTTCAAAACAAAAGTTACCTGGGATACATATTCTTGTTTTGATCAATAAGCCAATCTTGTGAAATATCAGAGTTTTGCCAGGAAGAATTAAGACTTTAAAATAAAGCATCTGCTGCTGAAATGTGATCCTCTGATCTCTCTATTTAATCATTTGGTAACAGAAGAGAGAAATAAAATATTTTCCAGGTTATTTAGCTTAAAAATCACGGCGTTTTGGTTGGTTGGTTTTTTTTTTTTTTTGGTGGGTTGGTTTTTTTTGTTTTTGGTTTTTTTTTTGGGCATCTTGACCAGCAATTTGTAGGCTCTTAGAATGGGATTGGAGCCCTAATTATCATGACTTGCTCATTTTTATAAAGCCTTAATAGAATGGTATTTTGGTAGGGTGCAGCCTTGTTGCCTTGAACACTTGTTGTCTAGAAAGCAGCATCTAAGGATTGGATGTGAATCATGTGGTACCTCATGTTGTTCTTGTCAGCGTTTTCTGATTGGCAGTTTGCTGTGAACCACTTCCCAGGACAAATGGGAAAATGTTTTGAGAGCTTTTGAGAATATAATCCACTCTCTGTGGGTTGTTCTCCATGGTTTTCCCCAGATGTTAGGGAACTACAGGTCCTGTCTTGCCTCCGCACTGCCATCAGTTGTGATTCCCAGGTCAAGGGACAGGGCACAGACACAGCCTTTGGTCTGGCTGAGAAAGAAGACAAATCCTCAAAAGTATCTTTTCAACCAGGGGCTGTCCTCATTAATAGATCTTTATCACATGTGCTGCTTGAAGGAACTTGGTCGAGGTCAGCTGTAAATTCTGAAAACTGCAGTCTCTTTATTAAGTTTCTCATAAAAGGTGAGGAAGCATGTGGCAGTGATTCTGATCTAAAAGAAAAATAGAAAGTGATTTGTTGAAACACAACACTTACTTTTTGCTGAAAAGCTGGCAAAGGCTTTAACCTCCTGGCAGTGTTGATGATGAGGGAAGAGCATTGTTCTGGCTTGGAAGAGCACTGGGGTTTTCCTTAAAGTTGGTTTTCTGCAGAGGGACATGGCTTTTTAAGTTATTTTTTTCTGATGTTATTGAAATGTAACCATAGACCCTAGGTGGGAGATTGTTTTGCAAAGGAAAATCAATCAAAACACTGCCCTGAAATATTTTTTTAGAGGTTTTACAGTATGCCGCAATTGGACTGCTGTGGTAGATAGAACCTTTCTTGGAGAGATGATCTGGGCTTTACCAGTCTCTGCCCATCTCCTCCTGCTTACTCTAAACCTGTTTTGTCACTAGCAGCAGAGTAATAAATCAGCAGTCTGCTTTAGGTCAAAGAGAATTGTGTTCTTTTTCTCCCTCCTATTTATTTTTAACTTGGACTGGTTCCCCAATCCAGTCCGTGGCACAAAACTATTGATGCAGCTGGGGCGGTGACTGGACTCGGGCCCTGTCACTGCTTAAGCCCTCAGTGTTGCTGAAAGATGTGCTTAGCAAATTATTGCCTCGATTACAAGAGATGAATATGCTGTTACACTAGAGACTGTTGTGAAAACTTGGGGACTATGTGCCCTGGTAGCAGTGAGCCGTGTTGCTGTCCAAGAGTCCTCTGTTTCTCTTAAAAGAACATGCTATGGGTTTTGAAAGCATTGAAGTTAAACTATCTGAAAGCACATGGTTGCACTCTCAAAGGTATCAATGTTAGTACTGACCTATTTTAGTGAAGAGTTTTGGCACCATTAAGTCTCAAAAAAAAAAATATTCTTTTTTTCTTTTCCCCTTCTCCTTTGTAGGTATTGGGCAATTGGCTTTCAGTAATGTTCTCAGTGAATTGCTAGTGATACTATCGCTTAAAGCTATTTTTTGATGAACTCTAGATTTTTGTTCAAAATATTTGAAGTATAAAATATGTAACCTCAAAAGAGATTGATATACTGGCTCTGCAGTGAAGGCTTGTGATTGATAAAATTTTCAACTTGAAGAGATTTTGCATGTCCTTTTTCCAGAAAGTGCATGCACTGGTGGCTGCATTTGCATCTTGCTGTCAGTGTTATCCAATGAGACAACTGGTCATTACAGGAATAGTGCATTAGTGCTTTGAGATGGGCAGTGAAGAGTCTTTTGTTGTCCATTAAATCTCTTGAGGGACATCAGCTTCTGGAGGACTGGAAAATAATGGGAGGTAGTTAGATTTTTAAACTTTCAGCTTGAGGAATAATTTTCATTTCATTATTGAAATTGGAGTGGTGAATAATGCTGAAATCCTGTTTGTCCATATTAACTAGAAGCTGACTGATTGTGCCCTCTCTTGAAGACGAAGTAGGGACTTGCTTTTTTAACTTCAAGAGCAGATCTATGCTGAATCTCAAATGAGTAGACTCATCCTGGATATAGTAATAGCAAGCATTTTATTCTACAGATTTCCTAGCAAAACTAAACTCAGTCTCATTGCTACATTTGTATTAAAAATTTCAACAAAGAGAAGATAGCTTCATCAGCTCCCCACTCCCTCAGCACAGTCATGCTTTTTAAGTTGTTTATATGAGAGATATCATGCTGTACTCTGTAATATTACTTTGCTTTTTACCTCCCATCCAAAGATCTGAAGATGTTGTTGCAAAGTACTGGTCTTAATTCTTGTTTAGAGGTAGCAGAGCTCAGGAAAGCAGAAATGGAGCAGTGTGTTCAGTATTAAGGAATGTCTTAAAAAAGGAGCAACAAATTTTTTTTTTTTTAAGTCTTGTCTTGTTTGGGGTTGTAGTGTTGAGGCACTGCCTGGCACAGAGGCATGATGCTTTGCTTGGGAGAAACCTATGGAGTAAAGGTATCACCACCAGTGCCTGTCTTCTCTTCTTCAAGCTATTGCTCCATCCCCCTGAGACAAGGATTAGGCATTAGTGTTTGCAGGTCATGAGTAGAATTATTGTTGCTTTTTCTTCATTTTCCCCTTGATTAGATGTGGGAGGAGCTTGTTAGATATTTTAAGGCTGCGTTGCTTTAAGCCCCTACATCAGCCAAGAGCTTGTAAGGGCATCAGTTTCAAATTCTGTAGGTGGTGTGGGAGCAGTGATGTGCTTTGGGGGGCACAGGGGAGTACGAGGCTGTCACTCTCAGGCCTGGGCTGTGTCACACTCACAGTGCCAGCACAGCCGATGGAGGTGGGCTCTGCTGCGCCTTGGCTTGCGAGGGACAGTGGGCTGCACTTTCTTTGCTTCACTTAGACACTGTGCTCTAATGGCTAGGCAGTGCTGATGTTGTTGAACCAGCAGATTTTGGGGTAAGATAAAGGTACACAATTTTTTTTTTTTCCCCGCTTGCACAAAAGAGGCTGAAGCAGTTTCATGTGAGACACGTAGGAGGATGGGGGAGAATCAACATTTGCCAAACAGAAAGGGATAAAATCTGGTGGAATAACAGAAACTTTCTGTGAAGCTAAGAGAAAGGCAATAAATAAAAAATGAAAACCCCAAAACCTGAAGAGATTTGCAGGGGAGGAGAGAAGAAGGGGAGCCACAGCATCTTTGTATATCTGCAGTCAATTCTCACAAATCAAGAAGTGTGCTTCTAGAGGCCACATGAGTGTCTCTGAATATTTTAATGATTAGATTCCTCTTTTGTGTCTGTATGTGTGCATTTAACAAGAACTTTCCAAAAGCGCTTGGTCACTGAGGCATTCAAGCTGTGCAGCAGCTTGGCAGTACGTGCTTGCTAAGTCAGTGGGCAAGCACTGTACTGGCATTTGAAAGTTTTTTTTTTTTCTTCTCTCTGAACCTTAGGTTAAAAACAAGCTCAAAACAAAACTGGCTGTGAGGCCCAGGCAGTGTAAAGGTGTCTGCAAAGCATTAAATAAACAGGCTTTGCTTATAGCAAAGTTGGTTCATTTTTTGGTGCGTGTCAGAATGTGTTTATTCTTGTGAGGCTGTGTGACATCATCCACTGAGCAGGGAGGTGTAAGACAGCAGAATAGTGTATGAGGTTGTTTGCAGCTGTCCAAGGGGTAAGCAGTTTGCTGAGAGAAAACAAAACCAGCTGTAAGGGTTGTTGGTGTTTTTGTGCTTCGTTGGAGAAAGTGTTAAAAGTCTAAATTACATTTTTCCTGATTTTTTTTTGGGCAAGGGTGTTGCTGAGAAATATGTGTGTGTCAGTGGAGTATTTGTAAGAGAGCAGCTGCAGGAGCTCAGAGGTCTGTTTAATTCTTCTCTTCCATTAGCCCATGAAGCAAAACGAGTGGGAGGTCTGTGAAGCCAGATCAGTGTTGATAAGGGAAAATGCAGTTCCCAATGCAAGGATTAAAAAACTCTCTTTAATACTGCATGAAAAGCGGAGCAAGAAGGTGTGACTGGGTGCGGGAGCCAGCAGTACTCAGACTGGAATCAAAGCACATCTCTCGGAGTCTGACAGGGCAGATACAGAGTAGTGCATCCCTTCTATGTCGTGATGTCTGTACTGAGCATCAGCCTCGATTCCTCCCATACTGAGTCCAGATTTGCTCAAGTCAAACAGAATTTGGGTTCAGGATAGTGGTAGTTGCATGAAATGTCATGTGCCCAAGGCTGTGAGAGGCTGGGCTAATAATCCATACTAGCCTTCTGACTTGAGGCACTGTAAAGCTGAACTGGAGGTCTGTGCAACATGCACAGTTGTCTTTGGCCATGTGGCTCACGGCAGCACTGCCCTGGGCTTCCCCATTATAAAGCAGGCAACTCAAGAACCCGAGATTTTCCTCTGTGTGGACCTGAAATGGAGTGATTGGGATGTGGATGTTTCTGGCCTTGGTGAGTTTTTAGAAGAATGGTCTGATTTTTCTGGAGAGGGAGGCACATGGTTCAGGGAAGATCTGGCTGGTGTGTGACTCTGTGCATGGTTTGTTTCCCTCTCCGAGGTATCTTTGTTTCTGTTTAGTATTCTGTCTGCTGTGCTGAGACCTGGGTCTTGTTTAATCAGTTTAGTTCTGATTGCTTCCTTGTATCCGTGGGTCTCATCTTGAATTCAGTGTTTTGCATTACAAATCTGCTCTCCGGAGATGGACAGGATATATAGCTCCATCTGCCACATCCAGTTTTAGCCCTTTTTCACAGGGCCATGTTAACAGGTTACATGTACCAACGATATTCCAGCTAATTGTTGGTGTGTAATTAGGAAAATGAGTGCTGAGTGGACCCTCTTCTGCAAAATGGAGGGACTGCTGCAGAGATGGGGAGTACTGGCAGGACCTCCTGGTGCAGCTCCCCTGCTCGCTCTGTCCCAGAGGCTGCCTTGGCATTGAAGGGTGGGATGAGGCGCAGGAGCTGGATTATTCTCCTCGCGTGCCAGCTTCTAAATGCTTCAGGAGACACAGGGAAGTAGATGGATCATTTGTTCTCTTTTGTTTTGTGACTTTTTGATGATGGTGTTCTTGAAATGGTCGTTTATGCTGTTACTGTTGTGAGAAAGAGGTTAGTCTAAAATCAGTGTGTGGAAGTGCTAGTAAATACAGTGTTTATGCACTATCAGTGGATAGATGACTGTTTTGATTTTGTATCTCATTGTTCTGCTAGAGCAAAACCTCTTGTTGGTACAGGATTAAAAGAGAGAAACTTCATATTTTTAGGCTTTTCTTAAGATAGAAAAGCTAGAATTGAAATGGTTTGCAACCTTTCTCTCCAAAGTGGTGACATAAATTGTTGCACTTAAACTAAAGGTTTAGTGGAATTTTAAGATTAAAATTAGTTCAGAAAATGTTTGCAGGGTAATTTTGTTTTTATAAAAGCCTGGTAACTGGAGTAAGCATCTATGTTTTCAGGACAGCAGTAGTTGCTGTTCAGAATTTCGTAGTGGATTTTGTTTGTTTATTTTTCTGGTTTTTAAAATCTGTTATCACTAAATAGTGTCAGGGAGACAGAGTGTTACACTTCATAGTTGCAAGTGAGTGCAAGGGAGTGCAAGGTGCAGAGATGAAGGCACTTAACAAGGCTGTGAGAGTCCTTGCACTTGAAACCAAGGTTGGAGCTGTGGATCTGCCTGGCTTCTGGGAAAACAGCCCCTCTATTCCGCTGTATCAGATGCAAAAGCAAAGCACAGCAGGGGTGTTAGAGACTTTTCAAGAGCAAATTACAATGCATTCACCATAAAATAAATGCATGGTGCCATTTTTATAGAAATAGGTGTATACAGATGTAAAATACACACAGATGATGTGTGAATATGTGTGGACATCATGTTAAAAAGTCCTTTGGAAAGAAACTCTTAGCAGATCTCTGTTGGAGTCCAGTAGAAGTGAGATGTGCTGGTTAAGTAAAATCTGGGGAGTCAACAGCAGCTGAGACTGCCATCTCAGTGCAGAGGAAGCCCAACAAGATCTCATGCACTGGCTCTTCCCTGCTTTTAAGGAATCTTTTCTGAGATGTTATAGCCCTGTGCTGCTGTCTCATAGCATGGACAAAATCCGATCATCCAGTCTGGGAAGGCCCCAGGGAAGGAGCTTTCGAATTGTGTTTTGAATGCAGTGAGTGGGTTTGTATCCTCTACCTTTAAGTATGCATTTTCTTTTGTATACTTGATGACTTGGACAGTTGAAACTAGAAGCTTCCCTTGAAACAATATATTGAGAGATGAAAGTTTTGAACAAGGGCTCTGGCAGGTAGTTCTGAAACACAAGTGTAGTTTAAAGCGGTTCTAAAACAGCTGTAATGACAGTACTATCATATATTGCTGTCAGAGAAAAACACAATTTCTTCCTCTGTGGGGAGAGGGAAATAGCTTGTTAACAGCTACAAACTTACCTCCCGAGATTTACCTCTTCAGATGAAGTGTTAAGGAAAAATGTGAGGCTTTCTTATCAAGTAGATATGGTTAGCTGTATTCGTTACTTGTTTTGCTGCCAGGGTTAATGAGGTGACTGGAGGCCAAATAAAAGTAATGTGTTCATAGGTAATGGTATTAAAAACGAAACCTGAAAAGGCTGGCTAGCCGCCAGTCTGGGGTCCCCCCTTTTCTCACCATTCCATTTGGAGATAAGCTACGAAGAGGAGCATCTGTGAAAAATGGGAGATGAGGCAAAAAATGTTTAAAGTTGTAGCTTACTATTTAATTTCCAAGCTGAAACCGGGAGTGCTGGTGCCTGTTGGGTAGTTTATTAGGGAATGTTCTGTAAAGTTGTTTCAGCACAGGCAGCTGTGGTCTGTCAGAGTTGCACTTACCACTTGCTTCCCACAGCTCATGGAAGCTAATGTTTAACTTGACCCGGTATTTTGCTGATCTTGAGTTGTACGTAACACTTTTCTGCAGAAATATAAATTTATCATAAAAATGGATATGAAGTCTTACATAGCAGCTTGGTGCAAAACATAGGTGGGGTGAATTTTATGGGTATTTATATCCATAAAAGTTATTTTTAGAGATTGTCAAGGAAGAGAATACCACTGTAGTGGATTTATGGTGTTTCATGAAAAAGATACCTGCATCTCCAGTTTTGGAAAGCGTGATGTTAGAGTGTGGCTTTTAAATTATTACTTAGGCGGTTTTGCCATCTCCCTTGTTTATGGGGTGATGCTTTTTGTTTTTAATGTATATTTTTGTTTTGATTCATTCTAGTTTCACAGCTATGGCCTTACATAATTATTCTGAATAATGCAAATCTGTTTTGTTACATCAGCAGGGCATTTAATGTCCACACAACTGCTGGTCATTCTTCAATTTGTGCAATTAGGATAAAGCTTGGGTCATAAGTGGTAGAAATATGAGCAGGTCTGATGCTGCTATGCTCTTGTCTGCTCTTGGTTTATATGCCGTGGAGGTGATTCTAGTCTGCTCCTGAGCCAGGGTATATTTACTTCAGCTTAATTAAGCACCAGCCCTCCCAGTGCTTGCCTCCTAGTGCAGTCAGTGATCTTGATTCATTGGTTGGTCTGGAAGAAGATAACAACCATGGCATAAAGGATGGGGTGTTTTCTCTTGCTGGTATGTGCTCATCACTGCTAAGTGCTTCCATTGATTACAGCAGCATGAACACAGCGGAAAACAACACGGTTGGTGGTTTCTAGGAACGCTTGTGCTACCTTTACCAAGCCCTTGCCTTGTTGCTTGAGGACTTTATTTTGAAACAGAAGAGGAAATGTCAGGCAAACAAGTGCAAATGCTTGTTGTGATTGCCGTTTGGAGGAGCTACCTGCTGACTCTTTCCCAGCTGTACATACTGAGCATCCCTATCAGGCAGGCTCTGGTTGCTCTTGGGGTGTTACTGGAACTAGTCTGCAGAAACAGAGCAGGTACAGGCACATCTGGGATAGCTGGGTGGGTGAATGGAGGTGTAGACTGTGCTGCAGTGGTTATATGTGTGTCGTGTCATGTTAGCCTGAACTTTTAAATGGCAGGTGAAAAGCTTCAGCTAATGCTCCCTTAATAATTAATTGATGTGAACAGGCACATCTTTGAGCCATTTTCATTTTATATGGTATGATAGACTTTTGATTAATTACCTTAGCTTGTAGAGTTATAATAGATTAGTGTCTTACTTAAGGGAAGGAAAGGCTGTACTTTCCTTGTCATTGACCAAGTGCTAATGGATCAGGTAGGCTGAAGTGCATGCACCCTCAAAGGCACACAGCTCCCTGTCCTGCCACATGAAAAATGTCAGTCTCTCTTGAGTGCATCTGTTTACTTTGTTATGTGTTTGGACTGGACACCCCACCGTAGGCACTGCTGGAATAGAAATTAATTGTTGTAAAGGGGCAGTAAGCTAATTTAGGCCCCTTCTTTCTTAATCAACTTGGCTACCTCACGTTGTGCCTAACTGAGATTACAAATTGCATCCTCTCAACTGTCTTGGTATACACTGGAGCATTAGGAAAAGCGTGAGGAAAGATAGCAAAGGGAGGGGAAACGCAGACAATAGGCAGTGATGTGTGGGACCTCTGGGGGTAGACCTACTGCAGTTGAATTGCCCATGTCAGCTTCCTGATTAAGCTGCTTGCCTCAATTAGGGCAGGCTATGCTCTCAATAAGGTCTTAAATGCTACTGCAAGACACCTTGGTGCTACACCTGTTTAATCTAAATAAGAACGGTGTATTTTTATTGAATTTAGTATGAAAATGAATGATACAGTGGCCTCTAGGGCACTCTTGTAGTACAATTTTGTATATAAAAATGCCTTTTCTCTTCCCCGTGTTTTTGTGAAGGGACAGAGTAAAGACAGCCCTTTTCAAACCAGTGTTAACTGGGAGTGTTTGCAGTTTGATCTTGTGACTCTATCCACCTCCATCTCCCCTAGATACTATTAGTCTGAGATAACTTGGCACTGCTTGGCAACCTTTCATCTCCAGCACATGTATGGCTGTCCCCGAGGTGCAGCCATTGCTCTGAAAACACAGCAGAGTCTGAAAAAAGCTCAAAAGTACTTATTAATGGTTCTTTGGTTGTTTTAGTGTCCCCCACAGGCTGGGTAAGAGAGCCCAGGAGTGACAGAGGTGCTCTCAGCAGGGGTTGTATCAAGCACCTGACAAGGATTTTCTGGTAGCACCATGCTGGAGCTGGTCTGGTTCTGGCCATTGTTGTTTCTCACTGTTCTTTAGCTATGGGAGCTGAGATGAAAGAGTTTGATACCTGATGCTTTCTCCAGAAGTTAATAAATGTAAAGGGCATTTTGCATTCTCTCTGCCCCCTTGATTCAATTGCTGAGTGCGGAATGGTTCAGAAGACTTTGTGTAGTTCAGGATTCAAAGCCACTTGAATAAACTCGGGGTTTAATAAACAAAAGATGGATGAGATGGTTCACTGTTTTCCCCTGCACATTTGCCTAGGGCTTTCAGCTGTCCAGAAAAATGACAAACTACATCAAACAGAACCAGTTATTGGTGGCAGGGTGTTTTTTTTAATATTTCATTTCAAGAAAGTTGCTACTAAGGTGTTTCCTGTAGCTTCTGAGACACTCTGTCGGCCAAAAAAAACCAAGTCAAAAATCCCATTTGAAAAACCGTTCAAAAAGTCAGTGATGATAATCATTAATTTACAGAACGTCTCTTGATAGAAATCTTTCTATATTAATGCTAATTGGAAATGTTTTAAAGGTAACATTTAGTAATATTTTAGCACTGTCACCTGTAGTAGGATTTTGACCTTTTCATTGCCCCTGTGAGCCTGGGTTATTAATCAGGGAAATTGCACATGAGACTTGAGGAATGTCTGAGATAATTTACCAGATTCTGCAGGTCCTTTCTTGTGGACAAAAATACCTGAAACTTGGGACTTCTTCTTGTAGAGGAGTCAAATTAAAATAGTTGTACATGATGTGTGCTTTAACTCTCAGCTTGCTAACAGCTCAGAGATTGCTGGCTGCTCTGAAAGCTTGGGAGGATATGAGTATGTGCTGTTACAAACTTGGATGGGTTAAGAGGGCTTGTAGTTAATCCAAAATATAGAAATGCTACAGCAGCAGAATTGCTTCAAGCTCTTTTAAAAAAGTCCTTTCAAGTTAAGATGACACTGCTTTTGGTTTAATATAATGAATTCAGTAAAGCAAGAAGGCACTAGCTGTTCTTCTTGTTCTCGCTCTCTGGTGAGGAAAAGGGGGCTTATAGGATTCTCGTTCGGCTAAATAAAGTTTGACTTGCATGTGGTGTGATAAATTCAAGTGGCATGCTTTCAAAGATAAAGAGCCAAGCGTCTGCAGCTTTTGTGCCTCCAGTAATTTGCAAGCAACTCTTTTGGACAGTTGATGGAAAAGGTTTTGGGGATGGTGGGTTTTCCCAGGGTAGTTGGTCTTTGGAAAAAAATAATCAGCTTTGCCTGGTTCGTGCAAAGGAGTGCCAGTAGTTACTTAGTTTTGGTCTTAACAATGGCTGCTGCCTCTGAGTCTGCTGTGCCTGTAGTTTCATTTGGCCTTCCCGGTGCATCCTCCCTTCAGGCAGTGGTTTGATCAGCTTTCCCTTTCCTGTTTGCTCGGCTGAGAAATGAAGTCCTGCTGGCTCTGCTTGTAGCGCTGGTGCTGCTGGGCGGCAAGGGCTCTGGAGGAGGCTGCTGGATGGGCACTTGCAGACTGTGTGAGGGAGTTTGCCAGGCCCTTGAAAGGGTGCCCTCCTCCCAGCCACGGTACAGAGTCAGGATTGATCTTGTAGCTGAACACCAAACAGGACTTGGGGGCACAGTCCCGCTGTGGATCCTTCCTGGAGAAGTTGTCAGGACAGGCATGTGGCAATGGTTAAATGTCTGGTGGTCAGTGGTGAGCTTTTAAGTGATAGACACCGCAGTATACCCAAAGGCTTTGTCATGCAATCAAAGGATAAGGTTTTCCTTGTTTCCTGGCAAAGAAAGGTACAGAGGGATGCTTGCATGTGTAAAGCCCTGACTGTTTATTTCAGCCCTTGGGAGCTCTCCTCTTGCCTTTGCTCAGAAAGGGTCCCGTTTGCCAGGGATGGTCACTAGGGTTCAGGTAGCCCTGAGTCTTAACTGGTTTTTAATGAACACTGTCAAGGGAGAGACATACTTTCATTTTGTATTTTTAATAATTCTATCAGACAGAAGATCAGCCTGGCTTCCTTAGGAAATGCCAGGTCTCAGGCGCATTCATTTGGACAAGTGCAGGTTCACTTGACTGTCTGAAGCCTGTAAGTCTTGGTGTAAGAGCAAGCCCAGAATACTTTCTCACAGAGATCTACACCACCATGACCCAGCTGGTGTGAGGCTTTAGTGCTTCTGTGGGTAGGACAGAAGCACACCAGAGCAGTGGGGAATCTGCAACACCTTAAGCAGACTTACACTGCTGGTGTCCTCACTGTGACCCAGAAGGCTAATCCGTCAGGAATTATGTTGCCTATGAGTTGAGAGAACAGAATAAGCTTTATTCTGAACAGCACAGCTTCATGAGGGATAGCTATTCAAATTCCTTCATGTGTTCTTTTCAGAAGGGTTGTACACAGATTATTTCTCATAAACCACCTGCATACATAAAGCACATTTTCTGTTGCCAGCATCTCCTGCAGTTGGATTGCTGATCTAGCCCTGATAGTGCCTTGGGTACTTTGTTCTTTTGCTTATAAAGCTTTCATTGATACTTTTCCAAATGTTTCCATGTCTTTAATGTTAGTTAAGAATATCTAATGCATTGCTCCTACAGACAGAGAGGGCACCAGTTGCATCAGGCAAGTTCCTGTTCTGTTGCCTCCTCCCATAGAGTCAGAAATGGCCCCTGCTCTTTGTGGAAGAGGTTTGAGATTCACTTTCTTTAGGAGACACAGAAAAAGTGGTAAAGGAAAAGCCAAAAGACAGATGCATGAGTCTGTCTCAGAGCCCTTTTTTGAAACCTTGTCTACCCTCTGAAAACAGAAAATTACCTTGTACATTGCATATAATTTAGGCTGAGGTTTTTTCCTCACACTTCAACCCTCGACGTTTATTTTATTTTCGTATTTTATCCTTTAAAAATTTGAACCTAACCTGTCAGTAAAGGGTAATGCTTTCTGAAATAAAGCCTTCTGGGCTTTGAACCTTTGGTAGTTGACCCCTAAAATGCTGCTAGTGGGGTACTTCCCTGCTATAACTATTTCTGGAACACTTAGTGGTTGCTTACCAGGTAGAAAGACTTGGCTTACTAGCCATGGAGTAAAGAAGCAAGATTCTTCCAAGAAGCTTCTGGGAGAACATCCAGGTCAGCGGAAAATGTCCCAGAATTTCTAACATGATATCTGTGGCTCTGTCTAGAGTATCTACCTTTCTCCTGCTTGGAAGTGTTGGATGATTCTGAAAGATGACCTAAATTTTTCAAGCAGTAGGTGGGCTGCCTTTACTACAGGGAGTGTTACAGCTTCTGTGTGAAGGAGAGAGACTTATTCATTGCTCTGTCCTCAACCCATCCCATTTTGGGGTCTTTGCTACCTGAGATGGGTGAGAGCACTTGATTGTACTGGGCCTGCCCTAACCTTCCCCATCAGTGACACAGTGTTGGCATGTGTCACTTCACATGACCTTAACAGTGGCATTGTGGATGGTGTGTGAGGAACACAGCTGCCCATTTCCTGACAAGGATCCAGTGATACAGCAGGTCCTTGATGTACTACATGGGTGATACCTGATGGGTGATATTCCCTACACTTTCTAAGATCTAATGCTTTGATGCAGAAACTGGGCAATGAGTACATTGCAAGCATAGACTGGCCTCCCTTCTGCAGTGTGCATAGTAGCAGCTCCTTCTGCAGGACTGTCCTGACCTTGTTTATTTTGGACTTAGGCACCGTAAAATAGCTTGTTAATTGCTGCTCATTTAGAATTATAATTAGGTGTTACCAGATGAGTTCTGTAATACACAATTAAAATGTTATAAAAATTTTTGTGGCTTTTAATACTTCATTTATTGGTTAAAATTTAATTCAGAGTACACTGATTGCAAGCTCTCTGTGTATGTGCATAATTACTAAAACCCACAAGGGTAAAACCAAAGCAGGTTTGAATGATGCAGAATCTGTGCACTGCCTGGAGGTCAAGCAGCCAGGGATATGGGCTCTGGCATTGGATAACTTTGTCCTGCTTTTCTGTAGCTTGACTAAACACAGGACTGGCATGAACGCGGTGTTGTGTGCTCTTGCTGGTTGGGTAAAACCACCCCTCTGCTCAAACCTAGCTCAGGTCCACTTTAATGGGCTGGGCACACATCTGGAAGTGATGGACCCAGAGCTGCAGACTTGGAGCACACAAGCTTTCAGAGGGAATGTCATCAAAGCCACTTTGATGCGTTAGTCTGCAGGTAAGAAAAAGCTTGGACATATGGTGGTATTGCATATCCAAAAGTAAAGGCTTAAAACTTGGAGCATGTTTCCCATACGTCACTAAGAGCTTCAGAGCCATTGTTTTTTGGCAGCTGATGAGTTGCTGTGCCCCTGTTAATTTGTTTGGTTTTGATGAACAAGGTGCTGCATTTTGTGTTTTTAGTTCCATGCCAGCATCAACCGTGTGGAGAAAGAAGGGGCTGTTCCTTTTCTTGGAGCTGTACTTAACTTGGTCCACCTTAAGCTTTCCTTTTTATTCATGAAACTAGGTAATATCTTTCCCCTTTAAAATCTGTTCTGTTTTTCTGCTGGAAGCTTTTTTTCCTTCAGGATTGTACATTCTGGCAACTAACAAATTGAAATAGCTTTCCTCCTAAGTACGCTAAAACATACATTGAATCTGATTTCAATGGCGCCAAGTATGTGTTTCAGCACACTAATGCACGAATGGATTGGAAAAAACAGCTAGCAGTAATTTTCTTTCCTTAGGTTTTACTGAATAGTCTCCCAAGAAGCTGTACATTATGTGTTATCCTCTTTGTGTTACTCAAGGTCATGTAAAGGTGGAGGCCTGGAAGGAAAAAGTGAATAATTTCAATAGTAAAGCTCAAAGTTGCTGCAGATGGCATATGGGATGTCTTATTTTTCAAAGGTCTTTCCATCTGCTATTGGCAGAAGTCTCCATTAGAAAAGGGCAGTTTTGTGTGAGGTACATTATTTATTTTCCAGGTTGATCCTTTATTAGAATTCAGATTTATCTTCACTCAGACTGTTAGCATGGGATCACATCCTGGTAAAGAGAATGCACAGAAGTTCTGAGTTACATAGGAAATGCTCTCAAAGTTTGAGGAAGAGGAGCTTTTAAAGACATTTTAAAAATCAAAAGCAAGCTAGTGTCTTGTGGAAACAGATGTGTTGCAGGGAAATTTGTTTGTTTGCCTTTTTTTGTTTGAATACTTTACTTAAGGTTGAATTGCAAAACTTATTTTTTTTAGAGCCATAGGGTGTAATGGAGGACCACCAAGAGCTGAAGAAGATCCCATATGTCTCTATCTGTGCCATGTGTGTTCTGTGCTGAATGTGAGAACTTCTCTCCTGCTGCCTCTCCAGTGCAGAAATAACAAAGCCATTGGAAGTAGCTACGTAACTGCCATGCACTGAATACCCTTGGTTAGCAAAGCATGCCTTTTCTAGTCAGAAAATTGCTGGATATAAAAAGCAGGGTCGCACATCATCCGTGATAAATTTAGCGTGGGTTTTTTGGTGGATGAGGAGGGTCCGTGGGAGGTTCAGGTTCACGCAAGATGCAAGGAGCAGCAAGTGCTCTCTGGGGTGATGATGTACCCAACTTACCTGAGAGGTGGTAATGTTTACCTTGGCTTTGTGTTTTGAATTTCTTTCTGAGGTTGGCAGAGGCAATTATTACAGGTTTGTTATCATGTACAGAAAATTGTTAGCCTTCCCACCTTTTCTCATCTTTCTAATCCAAAGCAGATGAGGGTTGTACATCGTTGATAAGGTGTCAGGCAGCAGGGATCCACAGCTGTGTGGAGCCTTCCTATCTGCTGCCTGTAAGTGCTCAGCACTTGTGTGTGGTCCCCACATAAGAATTTACTTGCAGAATGTGAGTTTGGCAGCATTTTGGCCTGTTTAAAGAGTCCTGGCATTTGCTTTGTGGCATCAAAGATGGAAGATGGCTGGTCTGTCCAGAAAGTGTTGGATTTGCTGCAGCCTGAATACAGCTGTTATCTCAGTCCCTCTGGATGGGAAGTAGCTAGGAAACTACTGCCTTGATCTGACAAACAAAGAAGACTTGTAAAATATATTAATTGATTTCCTTCAATCAAACAGTTTTGAACACACAGCCTCAGATCTGAGTGAGACAAAATCTGATGTATATATGTTTTGTATGTCTTACTGTACAGAATGTGATGCAAAAAACATGAATTTAATTTTTAGCCTGAGGTGCTACTGAAGGAGAGAAGTAGTTTGGAATAAAAACTTAGGAATAGAAATTCTTGTATTAAGAGTTAAGATTGACTTGCTACCATTAAATCAGGATTTGACAGTTTGCAGACCTTTAGCTTCTTCACCTTCAATAAGCATTATATTTCACCTAGGGCTTTTTTTATTTGCATGTCTTTAATATGGCTTAGGTGCTGTGTCATATATGCCACCTCAGAGGCTGTTTTCTTTCGGCGAAGCAAAGCTAGGGGGCCTTACTAGAAGGAAAAAATAAGAAGGAATAATCATAAATTTAGCATCTTACTACAATAAGCTTGATTGCATCTTGGTTTCTTTAGAGGTTACAGAAACAGTTTTCATTTTTCATACAGAAGGCAATTGCATGAAACTTGTGCTTTCATAGTTCTTGCTTATTAGTTGCGGAGGGAATTTTTTGGTGCTGTCTTCCAAATGCCAGAATGCCTCCAGAGCCAGTGAACTGCAGGATGCTGGGGGCGTTCTGCATGGAGAGAATTCACTTTAATAAATGTAATAAGCCCGTTTACCCTACTGGGCTCTGTTAACTACCTGCATGTAAACCGAGCATACATAATATTTGGGCAAAGGTTACAGAAGCAGTTTTCAGGAAAGGCTAGCTCCAGAGCACGCTGCAACAGCAGCTATTCTTTTTTTAGCCCTCAGTAACACACACACAATAATGGGGTTCAAGCAGTATCTGGTTGAGAAGTAATAACAACTATGATATAATTAACTTCAAAGCCCTTTGGGAGACAATAATTCCAAAATCTAGCATTGAAAATGTTCATAGTTTCACAAGATGAGAATTACAGGAAGTTTAATTGGATACATAAACCCTCCAGTAGGGCATAAGTTGTCTGCTAAATGATGGCATTAGGAAGAAGCCAGCCCTGTGGCAGCCTGCTGCTGTCTTCTCCTGCACAGGTTCGTGCTGGCTGCCAGGGGTGGCTGGGACAGGCGGGGATCCCGCTTGGTGGAGCCGTGCTGCTCCTCAGCTGGTGGTGCCCATGTCTAGAAAGGAAGGCAGCCAAGATGTATTTGAGAACTTGGCACTTTGTGTGCGCTTGGTGGACCTGTGGAAAAGGATTATTGCCTGTGTGAGCAGGATCAAAGCAGGAAGTCCTTTTTTTACTAGACTGCCACGTGTGACAGTGGCTGTGAGACAGTGGGTGGGGGGTTTGTCACCAGCGTGTGTGTGCTTTCCAGAGCCTGGCTTAAAATAGCTGCAGGCACAAGGAGTTGCTCAGGATTATTTAATCACTCCTGTCTTCATCAAGATGCTGCAGCATCAGCAAGGTTGAGGCTGTTTGTGGGCTCCTCACGTATGTCTTCATGAGTGGCCATGACTGTGGTGAATGTAGGGCATGAATACATCACGGATCTCAGAGGGGTGAAGAAGGGGAAAATGTTGAGCATGATGGTAAACTTTAGAAAGGGTAACTTACAAGAAAGTGAACAAGTTAGTCAGAGCATCCCTAATATTATAATGGGGAAAAAAGAGTAAAAAATAAAAAGGGAGGGTGCAAGGAGGGAGTGAATCAGTTCCTTGATATGGTTTGAAATCAGTAGAGGAATATAAGAAAGCAAACTAGGAAAAGCAGTTAAATTAGCAAGCAGTTAGCTGGGAATAATTTGCTCTAGGTAGGTGGCAGGCTTGAGAAGCTGTTTGAGATGAAAATTTGGAAACCGAACTCCCATTTGTCAGCAGTAGAGTGTATAAAGTAAAATGAGTGTAATAGGAAAATTGAAAGATCCAAGGTGGGCTTTGAAGAACTACTGACTATACATAGAAGATAAATAATTTAGGCAAATCAGTGCCATTGTCTTGTGTGAAAATTTGTCTTGGTGGATGATGGGAGGTTAAGGAAGGCAGTTGAGGAAGAGGAGTGTGCTGCCGAAGAGGGAAGTTATTACTTTTAGTTTTTAAGCGCTGACAATATTGTAGAAGACTTGGTGCTAGTATTGTGCCCAATATGTCTAAATATAAAAGCTAAGCAAATTCCAGAAATTGAGGTCTTGGCGAAAGCAGATTTAGAATAAGCTGTTAATCTGAAAGGCACTAAATGAGCAGACCCCAGTAGTATGCTGTGTTACATAAAACATAACTGAACTTCCAGCAAAAGTAAAGTATTTTTTTTATTAAAAAGAACAACTTTATTTTTCCCCCCACAGAAAAAAAGTTCTTTATGTACCTTGTACTCTGGTTGAAGCAAAAATTACTGCAAAAATAATACAATATGTGAAGATCATACTCTCACAGGGTCCAACTTTGATGGATTCTGCAAAGGAAACTTTTTAGAAGTTGCTCAAAATCTCCAAGACAGAGAAAGTGCTTGTTCAGATTCTGGGAGGTCTCTGAAAAAATCTGACACTGATGGCTTTTAAGGAAGCTGTTCAGATACGCAGGTAGAGTAAAAGCATTCTTAAAAAGAGGAAACTGATTTAATTTTTAATTAGAATTTATTTAGGATTTAGTTTGGCTTCAAGCCATTAGACATCATGCAAATCCTGTCCAGGATGGAAGGACAGATTATCTCTCATCTGGTCAATTGTTTGCATTCTTGCCATTTTGATTAAAATTAGTTCTGGTGCTCAGTGGATCTTAAGTCTGCCCTGCCTTGCATGTTCTGTCAGTCTGAGAGATGCAGAACCAGTATGTCTGTCACTGCTGGAGCCAGTTGCAGGAATAACAGGACCACAGCTGTACAGTCGATGGCACTCAGCTGTGGTGTTTTGTAAGCTGCAAGCCCAGAAGGACCGTGCTTCTCAGCTCTTCCTCTCTTTAGTGTAAAACCACCTGTCTGCACTCTGGCTGTGCAGAAGTTAATGCCCTGGAATTTGGTTTGGAGGAGAAGACTTAGTACCTAGTGATTTTAGTCCTTGCACTGTTTTCTGTTGTGCTGAATTCAGCCAAGCCTGTTATAGCACAGTCCTTTTTATTAGGATTATATTGTCACGTGTACAGTAATTGGTAGAAAAAGCACAGCAGTTCTTGCTTTGTGGAAATGTCTGACTCACAGGCATGATTCTCCGCATTAGTGGAGTTTGCTGATAGTTAAGGAATAGGTGAATTTAGTTTTATTTTCTGTGAGACTTTCTACTGCCCTGGATCTGTAATTCATGCATCTGGATGCAGTGCTGGGCCTTTTCTGTAAATGCAAGAGACTTCTGTTGAAAAGCTGATCTGCAATAGTTTACTTCTTTTAAGGAGACTTTACAACAGGCATTAGGAGCCTTTACACTTGGGTAGGGTGATCTACAGCAATCTGTGCTAGGTGCTCATTGTGAGTGATAGCTGGGCTTGTGAGGCTCAAGGCTGATCTATATTTTAAGTGGATGTTTTAACTTATCTCCATAGTTATTTAACGGGGCCCTTCATAATCCTTGTTCCAGTGGAAAATTTCCTCTTTCTTATCTGGTATTGTCTGCAGGCAATGGCACCTTCAGAAATTAATGTCTTTAGAACCAAATGTAGCCAATAAAACTGACAGCAATATTCAGGTTGTGCTTATATTCTGCTTAAACATGGCTCTGCTCCCCTCCTTGGGTCAAGTTGGGATTGCATGGTCAGGATCACAGTGACCTGGAGCTGAGCCAGCTTGTGCTTAAACACTTCTCACTTTTTTGTGCTTTATCATAATAAGGGGAATCTTTTTAAAATACTTCTGAGTTGTTCTTGCTGTTAGATATATTGCACCATACCATTCTGCCTGTATTAGTTTGTTGGTTTATTTTGTTTTTCTCCAGATTATGGGATATTTTGGGTTTTCTTTTTGTTTTTTCCTACTCCATTTTTATTTTCTTTCCGAACGGGTGATGAAACATTTTCCTTCTGGGAAAAATATTTCTGGGGAGGAGTGTGTTTCCTCCCCCCCCCTTTTTTTTTTTACTGTTTTCTGAGAACATTCAGCATAAACTTTCGTTTGCAATGTCTCATGCTCACAGTTACACGCCCATGGCTAATTATACTCCTCCACTCCTTTCTTGGTGTTTTGTATCCTTCTTGTACTTAAAGATAGCTATCAAATTCTTAGCCAGTCCATCTAGTGCTTGTGACTTGACAGAGACTTTTATCCTTCCTGGTTCTTGAGTTGCTTTGCTCATTCCTCGTCTCCAGATGGTTTGAGAATCTTGTAACTGAGAGCACCAGACTGATGCTCTGGGCCTGCTCACACCTGGGTCCCAGAGGTGCTACCTTTGCTCATGTGGCAGTCTCTTTAGCTCTTGGCCTTTTTATTGTATTGCAAGCTCATAGGAAGTTCCTCCCTAAATCTGTTCTAGTGTTGCCATTGTTGCCATCTTCATATATCTCCCCACTGAATCTCTCTAATACATTCCCTGCATGTGGGAGTTCGGAGTGAAATGAGACTCATTTTGTCTTTTTTGGCCATATTGCTGTACTCCCCAAGTCTCTTTATATTATATTTCTCGCAGAAAAGCACAAAGAAATCTATGCTAGAGGAATACTAATGTAGTGAAGTGAAACATTGAAAAGTCATTAGCTTGTGTGTAACTGCTTCCACAACTTTTAATGTGTGCAGTATGATGATCTTGAGTTATATGGTGTGTCATGGTTTTCCTGTTCCTCCTTCTGAGCACAGATGAGGCATTATGTACAGAGCGAAGCAGCTGAGCTGTAGCCAGTTATTGTTTTCACTTTTTACAGAATAAAGAGCTGCCTTATTGCTCTACGTGGTGCATGATCACCATTGCTGATGTGACACCCCAGAGTTGATCAGATGATATTGTGTTGATTGGGTCCCTCTGGAGCACTGGTTTTCCTTCAGGTATTTGTGTAAAATATAGAGGGTGGGAGTCCAGAAGGAAAATTTGATTGTGTTGCACATGTAGTAGCTCTGGGAGAAGCTGATGTAATTTCAGCCCCCTCTTTGCCACCCTCTAGGTGTGCCCAGTTGGTATTTTCTGACCTGCATCCTTGGGCTCACCTTGAGAATACTCAGGAAGTTTCTACCTTGAAAAACAAACACAGTTGTTTCAGGTTCCTTTTTCAAAAGACTCTATTACATCTCCAGGTCAGATAAGGACATTGCTTATGCACTGGGCTCACCTTCCCACCCTGTAAGTTTCTCCAGAGTCTCTTAACCGTGTTTCACAGCAAAGGCAGTGTCAGTACTCACAGACACAACGAAATCTGGCAGTTCCGTGGATATACAGGGGTTCCTGGAGGGAACTTTTTGTGCTGACTTCTTAGATTCTTTGGATTGCAAAGTAGCTTAACCTAAAAAGCCATTTTAGTGCAGTATTTTTGTCCCTGGTTTGGAATGGGCAGGCTTGCTTCGGCAGTGCTTTTCTTCACTGTGCCAGTCTTGGCTGGTGACCCACGTGACAATTGTTTCAGTTCAGTTTATCTTACAGAAGAGTTCATAGAGGACATAAGCTATTCAGTGCTGGTTTGAAATTCCTCTTGACTCTTGAAAGTTGACTGCTTTCTCTAATCTCTTTGCTGTCTCTTGTGAGACGTGCTCATTGCCAGAATTTCTTAGTACCATATGAGCTGTTGGTATTCTTGGCTCTGTTTTAAATGAGTCCAGCTTTTTCTGCCTGTCGGAAAGAATCAAACCATGTAGGTTTCAAAAAATGTCCTCGAGACCGCCTCTTTTCCATCCACCTTCTCCACAGCAAAAAACTGATATATTTAAATGAAGATTGCTAGTTTTTTGTTGTGCTTTCCCACATTCTAGTTTTCTGCCAAACTATCTCTCGGTAGCTCTAACACTGAGTTTGGAGCAGAGGCAGGAGTTTATCTTGCTAAACTCGAAGCTGTTTTTACAAAGCCATCTGGAGTGCTTAGCCTCAGCTTAATTTTGGGTTATGTAGTCTAGAGTTTATAATATTGCCAGGACCAGATGCAGAAGAAGAAATGAGAATGTACATGTGTTTTTGAAAAACCTTCTTGTACAGTGTCTGGGTTCCCAAACACAGTATTAGTTCTGAGATGCTGGCCAAAAAAGTGAGATTAAAGGAGGCCTTCAAATGAAAGGACTGATGATCTCAGGATGATCTGGTGCACAGGACATCAGTCCACAAACAAGAGACAGCAGCCTGAAGAGGCATGAAGTTGCTGGGGACAAGACACGTTTAGAATTGCAGGAGCATTATTTGGTCGGTTGCTGTTGTACTTGATTTTGCCAAAGCAATACCAACTTTGTATTTGTTTAGCTTGTTGCCAAAATGTACCAATATTATCTTGTTTTTAGCTGCTTTCCATCCTAGGCTGCCTTCTGCCCCAGGAAAGGAAGCCTTTAGCATTGGTTCAGGATTGTTGTGTAACACTGGCCCTTCTAAGGGTTATAACTGAGCTTCATCTGACACCCTTGCTTTGAGTATTGGGTTGTCTCGTTGGGAGAGAGCATCGTCCCGTCTAAAAAATGGGAAAGCTGAACCACTGAGAGAAGCTTTTTTAATATTTTCACTTTCAAAAGAGAATGACAGCTACTGAGATTTATAAAATTTTAAAACATTCTAATTTAAAGCTCTTTAATTATTGAATGCAGAAAACTTTTCCATAGGCAGAGCAACCATGGAAAGAGGAAGTGGCAAATTTTGATCCTGTTAAAGGCCAAAGGAGGTCTATTAACTCTGGAGGGACAGACAGCAGTCTGGCATAAGAAAATCGGGCTTTTCTACCAGATGGTAAATTATTTAGAGCACTAAACAGTTGAAAAAGATCAAGTCTATGAAGCATCTGGTAGGGTATGTGACAATTCATCGGATTTGCATAGTGCATGCTGTACATATCTCATGGGCTGGAGAGAAATGTTATAAGTCTGTTGAAGCTGGAGAGAAGCTTGATCACATTTACTGAAAGAAGAGAGGAATCAAGAGACAGACCTATTCTTTAACTGAGGTTTTTGTGTTCCTGAGAGTTAGTTCTGAATGAGGGCTGTGGAGGTGCCATTGACACAACTCTGAGCAATCTGCGCTCAAGATACACCGTTAGATGAGACACTTTTGTTGCTAATGGAAGTGAATGAAACAGGAAAAGCTCTCTGAAAGCTATTCATCCCCAATGTGGTCTGACAAATACCTAAGATGTTTCAGCACCACCTGTAAAACTCGTTCTCTGTCCTAATCTTAGAGAGCTTGACACACGTCGTTAGTTTTGACACAGTAATTTCAACTCTTGGTGTTCCCACCCCCTCCCCAGGAAGGGTAACCTCTTAGGACTCTGGCTGCTTTTGAGCCAGGTGTAGTGCTGCTTAAAGTGCTTCAGTGGGTTCTCTTCTCCAGGCAGCAGAAATTACCCCTTTACATGCAGAATTTAGAAACATAATCATCACTCTTGATCTGTTTCTTCCCATTCCTGTGTGGACCATACCTGGGAGCTGGCTAACACTGGGCCAGCTGCTTGGGGACTGATCTGTTCTACTGTTGGAATAGAGCTTATGCATCTATAAAGATACAACTACCTGGATCTGTCTTTGCTATGCAAGACATGTAAATGGTGCTTTTAGTAATCCTTTGGTGAGAGTTGAGTGAGGATAGGGAAGTTGGAGGGCAGCAAAGATATCTGAGTGTGTGGCTGGTACAAAGAGCCTTTTCCGCAGTATTGAAAATTTTGCTGCTGAACTTAGTTCGATTTATGCCTTCTCATTGAGACAATAAAAGCAGGATGAGATGATCAGTATTCTCTCTGCATCTAGGTTAGAACTAGGTTATTTTGTGAAATATTTTCAGATGTCTTGGCTGCAGAAGATGTTGCATAAATAAAGATGTCTCTGTGTTATGCGATATTATAACATGTGAAAAGATTTGCTGTGCAAATACAGTAACAGAATGGAGAAGAATCATGATCACCTGTTTGTTAGTACTGTGCACTGTAAATATTTGCAAGGTAGATTCTCTTGAGATTTCTTGTGGATTTCCCTGGGCACAGTCATTGCTGGCATTCTTTGAGCACCGTGTTTTTGTCAGAAGTAGATGTGTTTGTAACTTGTGATACTTCCATCTAAAGCTCAGAGGTTTCCAGTAAAACAATACGCTTCCAAACCTAGCAAAAATCAGAAATATCTTTGTTAGAGCAGTGTTGAAGATGTTTTCGAAATGTCTGCCAACATGAGTAAGAGTGTCATGTTGGGCCACGAACAATGTGCACAATTGCAGGTACTTTGCTTCAAGGATATTCATGAAGTCTGCTCAGGCTGGCGTCCGCCAGCATGAGATTTTTTTCACTAATGATGCTGTGTTGGTAAGTTTTGTAACTTCTGCAGCTTGGTGGAGAATCACATCTAGTTTTAAATAACTCTTGGGCTTGCACTGAGATGCCTGGCACTGCAAGTGTGAGCCCCTGTCATTGCTGAGGGCATGGTGCTGCTAGCTCCTTTAAAGTCTGTTTTAATAGGTAGACCTTAGACTGAGATGGAAGTACAAGGAGTATATTGTCATAAAAGATAAAGAAGGCAGATACACAGAAATTGTATCCTTTTTAAATACTTGCCTTTTTTTGGTTGGCTTTCAAGGAATTTTCTGTATTTCAGTATTCAAGCAGATGCCCAAGTTAAGGCAGTTAGCAAGATAATTTGCTTTGTTTTGGAGAGGGAATATCCAATCATGAATCCTTTCAGGTAGTCATTGCCTTCATTTTGGAGAGTTTGAAGCTGAGATGTTTGCTTTGGGTAAAGCTTCTTTTTGTAGACACTTCCCTTAATAACATTCCGCTGTGACTCTGGTAGACCTGTGAGCTGACAGCTGATCCAATTCAGCTTCTGTTTCTTCTGCTTGAACCTGCTGAGACTTGTCTGGTGTACACCAGCCCAGCTGGATGGTCCAAGCTGTGCTTCAACTGCAATTTGATTGCAAACCCTCTCTACATATACAGTCAACCCCATCTGTCTAGGGCACATGGAAGGAGAGTTACAAGAGCTTAAGACTGTTTCTTGTATGTAATGTGCAGCTTCAGAGCTATTTGCTGTGAACAACAGCAACTAAAGGATGCATTAATGGGCGACAAACCAGACTGTACATGAAGGTAAACTTGGAGACAGGTGCATTTATGCCTGCTGACCCTTGAAATCAGCTTATTGAATTCGTATGTGTGTGTGGTGCTCTGCTGCTCATGCAGGGAAGATAGGTAAATTTCTCTTTAAAAGTATCTGTAATGATGTCTTTCAATGCAGTTTGGTATACTGGCAGTTAATCTGTATGTCAAAATAATTTTCCTTTTCTTCCTCTTTTGATTTGCAGGAGTAAGTCTGTGTCTGTAACACTGGATGTACTGACCACTTGCCTCAGACTGAAGAGGACTTGCTCTGTTTTGGAATATGGTGCCTAACTTCTGCATCCCAGTACTCACTGTGCCAGCAGCCATCCTCTGCTGCTTGATGCTGCCTTTAGCAGGAGCGGACAGTAAGTAACATTTGGCTTTGGAAAGCTTGAATGCCTTGCAGAATTTCTTTCCAGAAATATTAAACCTTCTTTGTACTGAAAACTGAGGGCTAAGAGACAACTCCCCCCTAGTCTTCTTTTTCCCAATGTGCGCATTGCAGATAAACAGGGTGTCTGTGAAGGGGCACAAGTAGAACTAAAAAGACTGACAAAATTTATTCAAGTGCAGAAAGAATTTCTGTAGTAGCTGCGAGATCAAAACCTGACAGTTTGATTTCTAACACGCACAGATGAGTAAAGAAAATTGGGGGCGGACGAAGAAAGAAGTATTGGGGTCACAGTAATCCCTGTTACTTTTTCCTTGTTCTTTTGCCAGCTCTCGTAATTTGTGTAGCACTGAGACATCTCTCCTGAGTCAGCAGGCAGTTGCTGTTGGAGAAAGCTGTTGGGGAAGAGGGTACGAGTTCTTACCTTCTGGTATAGCTCTCCTACACCTATATTTTGGCAGAATTGGCAGTGTTTCCTTGTGGTCATCCTTTTAGCTGTTGTGTCCTTGCTGTTGTCCTGGTAGTCCCATAGAGCTGTTGTGACTGGCTTTAATTAGCCCCATCCAGCCAAGGGGAAATATGTGCTCAAAATGCTGTTGTGGATAAACAAGAGGAGAAAAACATGGCTAATGGTAGCCTACTAAAAACACCTTTTAGTAGGAATGTGGTATGGAATGAGTTATGCAGAGAGCAGGAAACCTCGTGGCTTCTTTTGCATAATCTTGGGGTGTGTATTTGTTAAGCAATGTCCCAAGTATTTGTGCAGACCCCCTCCCTTATTTTCTAACCTGTGTGCAGATTTTCAGTGTCCAAATGTCTGCACATTCATCACAGACTCTGGCAGTTGTGACTACTTCTTGCCTCTGAAAGTACCCAGGGTTCCTGGGATGCTTGAGTTGGAGCTGAGGTGACCATGATGCACCTCCTCAGCTGCCAGCAGTCATCTCTTTCTCACTGCAGCTTTAGTTACCAGGCTTATAATGAGATGTAATTTTGTGAAAGTTGAAGGAGATCTTGATTCATGTTGGTAGGAGCCTGGTGAATGTAGGAAACAGACTGGGAGGTCCTAAATGACCTTGACTGAAAGGAAGACCTAAATTTAGAGAAGCTGGAGAGAAGAGTGAAGGAGGGATGTGAAGAAATGTACAAATTCAGTTCTTTTGTTGTTATTAGGGATGACTTGTGCAGGCAGCAGATTAGTGTGGGTCTGTATGAGTCTGAGCTGCCCAATTAAACTGGGGGCAGCAGCTGTCTCCTTCTTCAGCTTACTTTGCTGTGTGCTGGTGGTGTTGAAAGCTGCTTATTCAGACCACTTGATGTCTGCACATTGTCGCCCATTTTGGAATCTGGCATAAAGAAGTTCTTGTTTAGTGTTCTGAGGTGTATAAAAATTCCCTGAATTTTTTTATCTTCATACTGGCTCCTGCAAAGGAGAGAAGCATCACTCACATCACAAATGTGCAGAAGCCGGTGGAACTTGAGATGTCCTAGGACAGTTCTTGGCCTGAGGATAACTTGTGGTAGAGGTGGTTTGCTAATTTTGTGGACTACTTCCACATGCTTAAATTTAACAAAATTGGCTCTGTTTCTGTGTGGTGTCTCAGATGTGGAACATTTCTGTGTTGAGCAGCAAGTTTATCTGTATGTATGTCTTTTTCTCTAGTGCAGACTGACTCTGAATTGCTTTTTCCTAATCTGGAAGGCAGCTCTGAAGGGCACCGACCTTTTAACCACCACAGCCACCATGGATTAATCAAGAGTTTCCTAAGATGGAAAGTGTTTCTCCGTATATTTTAGCAACTTAAGTGTTTTGTTTTTTTTTTTCTATCATCTTACCCACTGAATCTTGGCACTGACCCTCAGGGTTGTGTGAAAACTGTGTGAAAGGACCTGACTGCTCAGTGCCTCTGCAGGGGCAAAATGTCAACCCCGAACCCTGCATTTTATGGGACCTACAATTAGTGATGCAGTAGCAAATCTGACATTGGAGAGTCCTGATTCAGTTCAGTAGTGAAGGACAAGGGGAAGATATGACAATATATGGGCACTGGAGTTTCCAGAAGAAGTAGAGAGGGATGCTGTGAAGGCAGCACCCCATGTGCGCACTCCTTCGTTTTTTAGTCCCCATAGCATCCTGTTGACTTCAGTGAAAGAGCATTTATTTACACTGGTTATGGCTGTTCCTAAGAAATCACTGTGATTCTTCCTTTTCCCCATTACAGTACTGCTTGGAGTCAGTGGAGGGATGGGAAGGCTTTGTATCTGCCAAGCATTCCTGCATTTCCCCCACTAAAAACAGCAGGAGAGTGGGAGCAGGGTTATCCCCAAATTTTCTGGAGTCAGTCCCCAAATTGCTTTTTACAGGAGCAGGAAAAGGACAGCTGGAGATGGGCTGTGCTGCATCCCTGGCAGCAGCGTGGCTCGTGGCTGGGTGCTCAGGGAGCATCCACGACTGGGTCTTCCCTACGTTCCCCACCTGCTGTTGTTGTAACACATCTCAGTGTCGCTGTTGTAGCTTCCTGACAGTTAAGGCAGCTGGCAGAAAGCTGGATGTTAACGCCTGAGATACAGCAGATTTAGCATGTACTGCCTGGCAGAATTAGTGCTGCGCTGTGCCGGTGCCTCCCCTGGAATCGAGTTCGCGGGAGCTGTGAAGAATGTCAGTGATGAGGAGTTGAAGGGGCATCCAAAGGTTAAACTGAGTGGCAGAGTGGCAGAAGAAAAGAGGCTCTCTGGGTGCCTCCCTGGCAGCAGGAGGGGAGTGGTGGTTTCCTGGCTGCTCTGCCGGGGTGCTGGGAGGAGAAGGTGAGCGGGAGGGGGCACATGCGCACGAACGGTGGATACAGAAGTGCTAATTTGGCAGACAGCTATTTCAAATCCTCCCCTGCTTTTACAGACTGCAATAAGAAATTATTAAATTTTCTCTGTGATCTGACTGTGTTTCTGTCAGGGTGACCCTAATTCCATTAGAGCAGCTCGGAGCTGATTCAGGATGGCTGTTTTACCCATTCTCTCTCAGCTTGCTTGTGTGGATTCTTTTATACACTCTGTGCTTCCCTGTCAGCTTTTGATTGTGCATGGGAAAAATGGCTTTACAGATTTCAGTTAATGTTCAGCGCAATTATCAACTAAAAGATGCTTTTTTTCAGCTTTTGAAAATGTGTAATTTGTTCTAATAAAATAAAAACCAAAAAATCCCCTCTCAAGACAAAATGCAGAGAAAATGGGGAAAAATCAATACTGTCGTGAGAAATCATCAGCAATATCTTTTGTTGTCTCGGTTTTTTAAAAATTAGGCTTTGTTTTTGAAGTCCTGGGCACAGGTTCCATTAGCCAAAGGAAGAGACTAGGTGACCCATCCTAGGCCTTTTCTAACCACGGCATATTTTGGTTTGTCTTGCACAGATTTCAAAGGGCTTAAGGAATAAAACCACTTCAAAAGTGACCTTGTAGAAGGAAGGAACTAAGGCAGAAGTAGGCCAACTACCTGTGAATTGATACCTGGTAAACAAACAATTTGTACCTTTTGATTTCTAGAGGTAAAGCAAACTTGGCTTTTATTTGAGGAGGTAGATGAAACATGCCTCAGTGAGCTGGTGTGGTCAAGGCAGAGCTCAGGCTCTCACCACCCCTGGCCAGAAGGGACCCCAAGTCTGAAGTGTCTCAAGGCTGCCCTGCCCCTGAAATGAAGAGTTACTTTATATCCGAAAGATGTGCACCTTGTACGTCAGGGGTTTTTATGGGGTGCTTTTTTTCTTTTTTTTTTCTTTTTTCTTTTTTCCCCAATCATTGTTTCTTGGATGGTAATTGAATTGAGGAGACACATTAGAAAAAGAAAATAAAAAGGTTAGGATGCTGATGCCTGGGAAGGTTGGGGAAAAAAAAGAGGACTAAGATGGTTTTTCTAGATATGGTGATGTCTCAGAGTCTAAGAATAGTAGGAGGGCCTTTCTAGCTTCAGGTGAGCTCTGTTTTACCAGGGATTTTTCATTGTACCAGAAGTGCTGTCTGGAGCTTTTGGGTGGAAGAGCACTGGAGGGAACATTTTTTATTGCACTAGTTTCTCCTTGTCCCCTAACTCTGCTGTCTGCCCTTACTGTGTTGTGCTCCCAAGACCAGCTTGGCTCATTTTGACTCCCTGATTCACCTCTGCTGCTTTTGGTTCATAACCTGAATAATGCCTCAACAACAGCTCAACCCCAAATACAGCTGCTCCAGGCCGTGCTGTGGGACAGACTTGCTGTTGTGCAAGCCTGGAAAATGGCCACTTTGCAGGGCTGGGCAGCAGGATCCCATTCCAAAAGCTGGACATGAGGCTTCTCCACTGCTGCCTTGCATCAGTTTCTGTTTCCAGGTTTCCTGTTTGCATGCCTGTCCCCAAACACTGCATCTAGTGATTATGTGTAATTGATGCGATAGGATCCAGGTATTGCAGCACAGGTAAATACTAATTTTCTGCAATTTTACCTTGACTAGCTTGACATATTCCATCAGCAAAAAGAACATGGAAAATACTGTTTAGGAAAACCCCTGTACCTGAGGCATTGAGGTGGCGTCATTAAGGGACGGGTTGAAATATTAACCACAGTTATTGTGCAGTGTTTATTTTTGGTGTCCTTACTCATAATATATATAAATATATATATTTAGGTAGGAATGGATTCTGCACTTTTGTGTAAAATACCTAAATGCTGCCCGCCTGTAGCTAAATGTTGCAGACATCAAGGTAGAAGGGATACTGTGAGGACAAGCATCACGTATAAAGTAGGCAACAGATCTTTTTCTGCATTTATAGCCCTTTTAGCTCCAGCACTTGCAGAGAGCACGAATTTGTACGGGTTGCTACCCACAACAAATCACAGCATGATGATTTGTCTTTTTTATGTATTGTTAAAGCCAGTAGCATTCACCAATCAATGTGAGCTGGCAGGTCAAAGGTCTATTTAACCCCAAATCCCCTGTCCAGTAGTGGTCAGTACGAAGACCTGTGGAGGATGTAAAAGCAGAGTAAGTGTGTGGTGATCTCTTCCTGTTGTCCTCTTGGAGCCCTTGGTGAGAGAGCCCAGAGAGGTGCAGTAGTAACCGCTGCTGAGTTTACTCGGGTGTTGCTCCCCAGCAGCTCTGAGCACGTGGTCAGACATGGAGCATGGGGACATGTGGGGGGCAGTGGTTTGCAGGGAGACCCAGGTGTAGGCTCTGACTGCTGCCTCTATCCCTGGCTCCTTGTTTAAGCCCTCCCTGCTGCTGTGCAGGGCTAAGCGTCCCCGCTTGCCATTTGCAGTATTCAGGCTCGACTGCGCAGCCAGAGTTTCTCTCCTGCCTTCACAAGGGACTTCCTGTGATTAAGTATCCGTGTAAATTATCCAGCACAGTGACAAATGTTGAGGGGATGATATATTTAATACTTGTTCTTTGAGAGAGCCTGTGCTTATTGGCTTGGTGATACAGAAAACCGATAAAATTACCTGCTTACAATTTTATCTTCAGTGTAGATTCATAGATTTTAAGGCCAGGAATCAGATCAGAGCAGTCTTTTACTCTGACCTGTGTAGCACAGGCTGTATAATTTCAGTAGTAGTTTCTGCGTCTGCTTTTAACAGCTGTGGATGAGCCAGCACATTGCTTTTGGGAGGCTGTCAAATCATGATTTGAAAACTAAATGATAGAGAATTTACCCATCTCCTATATGATCTGTAAAAATGGCAAGTAATCATTACTTCTCCAAATGTGTATTTATTTCAAACTACCTTTATGCATTTTTAGGGTTTAGACACTGGATATTAGAACATCTGTCAGTGAGGCTGGAGACTCCTGCTATTTAATGCAATCTCCTGGAGAAGCAACTTGAAGTGAAGGAGTTAGAGAACCTGAAAACTTGTCCTTTTTGTTGTAGAAAAATGGACTTGTCTTGTTTTTTTCTGACCTGATATAATTTTTATTGTTCTTCACTAATCATTCAGACTTTTCAATATGCTTTTTAAAGTCAAGAGACCAGGACCAAGACAAGTAGGTGGCTGCATTTTTCAGCAGTACAAGGGCACTTCAGCTTTTTTACCCACAGCATTCAGCTGGGAACATGGTCCTCCACTGTGACCTCTGAATTCCTTTCTGGACCTCTGATTCCCAGGATGCAAACTTGTATTTCATTAGTGTGACTTGGATGTGTGCTCATGAATATCTGCCCCTAGGTACATTAAAATGTGTTTTGTTGGATCCCAGCTTATTTAGTCATCTGAGTAATTCTTTAAACGTAATTTTCCCTTTCTGTTAGTAGCTGACTGCCAATCTTGGTAAAGCTTACCCATTACTTTCCAAATCTAGTTGCAAGTTAGTTGCATTCATTCACAAATGTTAATCAGTTGTGGCTATTTGCAGAGACTGTTATGTGTATTTTAAGGAGATATTTAAAATAGCCTATAGCAGTGATGGTAACATTCTTTCCAGATGCAAAGGAGTGCCAGAAAACCAATAAAATAATATGGTTTGTAGTGATGCCCCTGGCTATTAACTAGTACTGATGTCAGAAAGGGAAAAAGTACAAGATCTGCTGGAGCTTTCTTTCAGTGTTTTAGCTGAGTAGTTGTAAAAAGCAATGATGTGGTAATGTGAATGCTTTTTTTTTGTTTTGTTTCTTTGATTATCTCTTCATTATACTGGTGCTTCAGAATGATACTGTAATATAAGATGATCAAGCTCATTTTTGTGAACAACCAAGAGTATGAAATTTGTTTGCTCAAAATGTTATTCAATCTTTTTTGATGTCGAACATGCTTGGTTTAAAAAGGAGTGGGGAGAAAAAGCATCTGTTCATGGGTGCTTTTTCTCTGGTGACTTGTCTGCCTTTATGTATCAGGAGCTGAAAAGCAGTAGTGTACTCTTAATTGAATGCTCTGTTTAGTCCCTTGTGAGAATCAGTGCTTTGTCTGTGCCGGAGACAAATCTCATTATTTTGTTGGTGTGAAAACACTGCTTACTGAAACTTTAAAGTCATAGAAATGTCTTTTGCCTTGCACACTTTACTGACATATGATCACTGAATTAAATCAAAGCACTTTTTATAGTGGATGATGACTTTACATTTGTATATGAATTGTAGCCTGCAATGCTAGAGCTTTGAATGTGTGTTAGTTTTGTCTTTCTCTCTTGCATCGTAATATTAAGCCTTCACAATAAGGGGCATTGACATGATATTAAAAAGAAATAATTACAGAATATATTCCATTTTGTGTAGTATAGGCTGGAGTGACTTTGCAGTCCTGCTGTGCTTTTCAGGTGGCCCTTCATTGCCTACATTACTCATTGCTTTCTCCCCTCCCCACCCCAACAGTAATTAATAATAGAATTTCCAGGAAATTTGTATTTTGTAAGATTGGATTGAGACATACAGGTAGTACCTGGTCAAATCTTAAAATAAATGGAAATGCTACCATTTTCCAACAGACGTTCATTGCACCAAGGGTGACTGTTCCGAGTTGGTGCTTTGCATAAAGTCAGCACGTCAGGAAGAGGTTTGGAGTTGGTTTGTCTTTGCTATGTGAGGTTATCCTCCTTGAGGTGATAGTGGATTTTCTGGAAGTAACCAGGGTCTCATGGAAAGGACCATCATCAATCCACTGTTAGCACTGGTAAATACTGCAGATTTAAAAAGAATCACTGAGAATTCTTGCTTGCTTTTGCTGCTTTTCTTGCACATGGTTTTAAGTTTTTTTACAAACTCTGTCTGCATATGATAACTTTGTTGGCTCACCTCAAAGGTGAATGATATAAGCCCTTGGCAGTTAATTGTCACACAGGGAGTAGACGGTGACTGTTGAGCCTCGCTCTTTGTTATAAGGGTGCAGAACACCTACGTGTTTTCTTTGTGTTTATTTTTAGCCAAATCCACTACAACTGTTGTATTACTTCTGTTAAAGGTTGTTTTGAAAAGGGGTTTTAAAGAGGCCAGGAAATACTCTGCAGCTTTACACGTGTAGGGATTTTGCCCCTGAGAAACTCCACTTGTAATAATAATTTTGAGCCTCAGTGTTAGCACAGCTGTGCCTGGCAGGTGGGCCTGTTCCTTTTCACCCACTTGTCAAAAGCTGGGGACTTGTGAGGGTGGGAGACAGTGTGTTGCAAAGCTCTCTTTGGCGTTGTTCCTGGGACAGGGGGTTGCCTTGCTTTTCAAACTTGACACTGAAATTCTGTCTGTTGAGGTAAATGCGAGAATTAGCGTGCATTGATTTCAGAAGGGGTTTCAATCCCTGCATTTGGTGGGGGAAAACGTTTTGGAAGTGAGGCAGCTATAGTGTATTGTACTTACAGAGTGTTTAATTTACCGGAGGGAAGATTCATTGAAAGAACAGAATGATGAATAGTGAGATTCTTGTTATATGCTGAAAATGGTTAAAATACTGATCTGATGTTGATGGCTATGTATTTTAATCCTATTTAGTATCAAACGGAAGCTTTCAGTTTTTCCAGGACAGAGGAAAACCCTTAGAGAAGCAAACTGATCTCATAAGCAAATAGTTTCATATTCCTGTTTAAAGGACTGGGATGCCTGGTCCTGACACAGTGTTCTCAGTCTTGGCACGCTGAGTACAGGGTTTAGTATGGCTCTCAGGAGGATGATGAGGGTAGTCCAAGACCTACAAAGGCTCCCTTTACTTTTGTTTGATGTAACAGGTAATGGTCTTGGTTGTTGACTTGTTGTTTATACTTGCTGTATGTAACTTCCAATATCCCTTTTTATGCTCCATTACATAGAGTTTACCAGGGGTTAACATGAAGTTCCTTAGTTATAAACTGTTCTTTTCAGCTTTTTATGAGTTTGTTTCATGGCTGAAATGTGCCGTGCTTGGTCTTCAGGCAAAGTTCAAGTTGAAGGACTGTATTTTATGAGTTTGACATTTGTTTTTGGTTCTTTCTGCAAAAGTTGTCTTCAAATGCTCTTAAAAGCAAAGAGAGTGGAAAAGTACTTTTGTACCCTTAAAGCTGACTGTGGTGATATTTATAGATCTCTAGTCTAAAATGTCTATGAAAACATTTGACCATGCATCTGTAGTAATGTCCAGAGAGAGTGGAATCTGATTTGTGGAAGGAGTGACCCATAGAGAAACAGGCTGCTGAATAATAGAAAGGGAATTTCGTGATGGATCAGTGTGTAAACTAAATTGTCATATAGTCATTCTGTGCATGTAGCCAGAGCCACTGTGATCTCAGCCTTCCCAAGAGCCAGAGGTGCCCAGCAGAGGTGTCCTCCAGGTCCTCCAGTGCCCAGCTTGGAATGTGGGCAGAGAGAATTAATTCACACTGACACTGTGAAGTTCCTCTTCCAGTGCAC
The DNA here is from genome assembly GCA_013400175.1 of Phainopepla nitens. Lineage (NCBI taxonomy): Eukaryota > Metazoa > Chordata > Aves > Passeriformes > Bombycillidae > Phainopepla > Phainopepla nitens. Next base: position 280,459 of record VXBQ01001306.1, on the reverse strand, counting down.
TTGTCTATTTCTGGAGGCAGTTATGGAAATAGAGAGTGTTTTTTGTTGAAGTTGCTCTGTGGTTGTACTGCAGGCCACAGGGGCTTGGTCTTGTCTTTCTTGGCAATGCCTGTCGAACCTTTATTCTGTCTTAGTAAATGGAGGGAACATTTAACATATTTAACTGCCAAAGTTTTGTTGTTGTTTTGTTTTTTTTCCCCCTCAAATGCTAAAATACACCACTGTCTGTAGAGTTGTGTGCCGTATTTTAAGAGCAGAGTATGATTTGGGGTTTTTTTTACACATTAAGACAAAATCCCTGTATTGTTCAGTCAGCATCTATGCAGTGCTCAACATCTTTTCCATTAGATACTCAGCCTTCTGTTGCAAATAAAGGGTTTTTTTAGAGGCAAATTTGGCTCAAAAATTCTGGCATGGTCTGTAATCTGTAGTGTTTTGTGTGAGAAGAGCTTCCTGTGTAATTTTGTGGAATTTAAGAAACCCTTGAGTATATAAAGAGTTACATTGCAGTATACCATGGTGTGTTTTCCAAGTTTGTCAAATTGCAGAATTATTTTGTGTTAGAACAATTGCTGGATGGTGTCAAACTCTAGGTCCATTTATACCAAAACTTATCCCAACATAAGCCTCCAGTGATGGCCAACAAATTCTAGGTGTTTTAAAGAGGTACAGAAAAGATCATCTCATACTCTTGCCTTTACTCCCCACCCACATTAGTTCCCATTTCCTATGTAAAATTAGAAGTTGTTCTCAGAAATTGGACTTGTATTACTCCTTCTATAGAGCTGTAGTAATTGCAACAACTCTAAATATTGTTTTATCCACATGGGCAAAGGAATAATATCCAATGCATGTTTGTGAAGGTCAGATCAATCTAATTTCCTTTAATGACAGGCTAACAGGCTTTGTGAATGGAGAAGTAGTAGATGTCATTTATCTATAGTAAAGCTTTCAGTGCTCCCTCATGAGACTTTTTCCTGTGAAACATCTGCTCATAGGGTGGGTATTTGGCAGTTTGGTAGCATTCAGCGTTTGCAGTAATGATCTCTCTGATGGAATAGAGAACATGCTTATTAAATTTGCAGGCAACAACAAGCTGGGAAGAGAGGCAAGCATGTTGGAGGACACTGTTAGAATTCAAAATGTTCTTTACAAATTGGTGAAACTGTCTGAGAGGATGCATGTCAATAAGGAAAAATGTGGATAGATGTTTGAAAATAGGAGTAATCAGCTACATAAATACAGAATGAGAGACAACTGCCTAGACAGCTGGTATACAGAAAAGGTCTTGCAGTGCTAATGGATCATAAACCATACAGGAGTCGACAAAGCAGTGCTTTTTTGAGGGGGACAGACATCACAGTGACAGGCAAAAATGAGGAGTAGCATTCAGAAGATACATTTGATAGTCTTTCTGTTCTGCTGACATGGTTAAGACCTCTGTTGAAACATCTCATCTTGAGCATCCCATGGCCAGAATGGAAGGGTTATAACTGGGGGGAAGCCAGCCCTTCCTATCCAGTGCTAGGAGAAGAAATAATATGCTTGAATTGCAGCTGGGAAGTTCAGGTCAGGCACTAAGTGATGCTCACAGACATGCAGGATTGTTGGGTGGGGAATTGAATTTCTGGAATTTCATATGCAAACAGAAAGTGCTCCCTCAGATATGTTCTCAATAGGCAGTGTGATATTTTTTTTTTTAATGAATGTTTCTTTGTCTTCATTTATGAACCAGGAAAGGTACAGTCTCATAGCCTGTCTTCTCCAGGTCACCTAATAACTCTTCTATTTTTATCCTGTCCTTTTATATCCTCCTCTCAAGTGACAGTCGCTGTCTTTTCCTCTGAGTATGTAGCTTGGTGTGAAAGTGTTTTCCAGGCCCTTGGTCCTCTTCAGTGCCTTCTCTGACTTTGTAGCTCTGCTCTAAAGGTGCTGGTAGGCGAAAACAGGGGAGAATATTAGACTTGCAAACATCCACTAATTTTCTCATGAGCCCTCGTAGATCTGCTATCTTTTTGCCCACGTCTGTGCATGACTAAAGGTCAGCTGCCTGTTCCAATGTGTGATTCATGTTCTGAAGCCATACAATTAACTCAGCTCTGCACACTGTAGCAGGTAATTCTGTGTTTGTTTCTTTCTCTCAGTACATGTTATGTATTTATCTGTAGGTAGCTGGCTGCCTGGAGACTTTGCCATGCTATAGGTCTGTTCAGAGGCCACAGTGTCTGAGCTTTGATGGTTGCAGGGGTTTTGCTTGCCAAGGCTGGGCTCTAGTGTGCGTCTGGAGGTTGCTGCCATGGTGTGCAGGAGCCCATCTCTCTGACAGCGCCAGACATGGGTGCTGTTCTGCACTGACTGTCAGATATTCCTAAGAAAGGCACTGTGGTTGTGCCAGCCCCTGTAACACAGCACCCAGAGCAGGTCAGAGGGTCTGCACGTGGACCACTCTGGGCAAGCAATGCTGCTTTGCTGTCCAGAGGGGCACTGACCAGCAACTCTTTGGGTGGGGGATTGAAATAGCTTCTGGCAGCACGTAATGCTTTGAGAAACAATTGCAAAGGATACTGTAGGTCTTGCAAGATCTTCTGATTAAAATGTTTAAATGCTTATTTATGTGTATGAATGGGAAAATGTATTAAAAATGTGTATTTGTATAGAATGCTTTTAATGTTAATGGTAGTGGAAAGGAAGATGGGTAAGGTTTTTCACCTTCTCCTTCCAGTAGTCATTCTAGCTATGAATAGCTATACATCAACTCATGAATTTCTGTCTGGGTGAGGTCCCAGGGCTGTATGAGATGGGAGTATCTCGTGCTTCATGTTAAAAGATTACGGTTAATTTATTGCATGTTTGTTGTGGATAAGAAAAAGCTATTTACCCACCTAGACTCTTCCTTTCCTGGGTTTCATAAAAGAGCTGTGTACTTCTTGCTGAAGAAGTACATATCAGAAGAGATTTGTCTTTTTAATGAATTGATTTAAATCAAAATGCAGGCTGTTACATGAGTTCCTGAATTCTGGAAACTCTAGCCATTATGTTGGGTGTTTCTTTGCCATCAGACTTTGACTTCAAACTGCAATTATTTTTCACAAGATGAAGAATGAAGTCTGTTGCCTGTTATGAATAATAGAGTATGGTAATATCACAGCTATATATGCAAACTCTGCAGACTGGCAGCACAGCTGCTAAACGTTACGTTTTTAAAATATGTGCAATCTGTTGTCAACAGAATTAAAACCAGGAACATTACATGGTTTGTTTTGTAGGGAAATTTAGTAATGAATTGTTCAACATTTTGACCTTTAAAATATTATTGAATCTATGCACCTTCTAGTGGATTGGGGAGATTCTCAAATTAAGACGTGTGGAATTCTGATGGCCACCCTGACATTTCCTAGGCCTGGCTGGATACCTGGTCTTGATTTGTTTTCTGGTGTACCTGCACTGCCAAGCTGGAGAGGCTCATACCCTGCACAGCTGCGCTTGAAGTGATTGCACTGTAAACCTGATCCAATTAAAAGGTGAATCGTGTTCTGGTAGTGGAAAGTTGTTACTGTTCCTCTCCCCGATACGGATGCAAGTGGAAGTGTTGAAGGGAAGTGCTACCGCTGTTGTTTTTGTAGCTTGTTATTATCTTCTATCTTCATATGCAAAAAAGTGAGAAGTGCAGCCTGCCTAGGTGTCTGAGAGCAAGTGTGACTCGGCAAGATGAACCTTCACTGGCTGTAATGGGCCTGACTACAGATGATCATTCAGCTCTTCTCTACCATCTGGTAGTGTCCTGATTTGAACCACAAGCAGCAGGAGAAATAAGGTGTAAATACAGCAAAGAACAGCAGTCCATAATTTTGGTGCTGAGAAGGGAGTAATGCACACGCAGGACATGTTCTGCTCTCCTCCTCCTGACTATGGAGTGGGAGAGTAAGAGGAAACAACCTAGGAATGTGAGAAAGGAGTAAATGTGAAGAATATAGAACATTTAAGTTTACTGTCCTTCATCAAAACAGTCTTTGAAGTCCTGCTGCTTGGGACAAGATGTAGACAAACTCTTCCAAAATGCCACTTCCAGGGTGAGGGAGCCTGGCACTGCTGAGCAGCTCCTTGAATTTCTGTGCTCCTTTCCTCTCACCTGCAAAAAGAAACACCAACATGAGCAGATCTCTGATTGTGTCTGTGCTGGCAGAGAGTCCCAGAACTGATTTATAGCCCTTGTTCAGCTTTCAGCGAGCAGCAAATGCATTGCTTAATTATTCATGGCAGATGTATTATTGCAGGAAATTAAGACATCGAGGAAACAAGTAAAAACTACTACTGAATAGAGCTATAAACAAGGTAAGGTAGAAGGGAATGCAGTAGAAAAGCTCTCAGATGCTAAAAACCCCTCGTTCTCAGAAACATTTACCCCCTTGCAAAAATAATTGTTTAAATTCCCAGATATGCAAGTGATCGTTCATAGTACATAATTAAATATTCTATTAGCTAACAAGTTGGGTTTAATTTGCTACATTTGTCATCTGAATTATCACATTTGTGAATATGTGGAACCTTCTGTGGCTTATTTCAGTGTATCTACTTACGTAATAACACAGTTCTCTTTGTCTTTGACTTACCTGAAAAGATTTGACATTTTACTTGTGCAGGAAAATTTAGGTCAACCTTTGGCTTTCTGTACCAAAGAAAGCGGTTTTGAGTTTGTGGTTTGTGTCCTGGAGGTATTGCTGTGCCCTGGAGTAATGATGTGCAGTGCTGCTGCAGAGATGCCACCCAAGGCCCATCTGCCGGCCCTGGATTTCCATTGTTTGAAACCCCTCTGCAGGCAGGCACACGTGCACCCAGCTCTCTTTCAGATGCTGCTGTAGCTTTATTCAAAGATTTATTCGTGTGTGTTGGTGGCCTGTGTCGTTAACCTGTTCTCTAACCTGTGTCGAATGCCCCACACTCACAGAGAGGCCAGAGCTGTTGGCTTTGAGGAGCATCAGCAATTTCTCGGTCATCAGGTGGCATAGGAGGAGCCTGGTGTTTGATCTCTCTCTGTATGCATAGAGGGAGTTTCTCATTATTGCTGCTCCAAGTCCCCATTAGCTTTAAACCTTGCACATTTCATGACAATTTTTCAAATGTGTAGTCAGCAACGGACCAAACTTCACTGGGAAGGAAGTGGTTTAAAGACAATCCTTTCAACTTCGCTTTCAAGAATGGAACTGTTAGCTTTATTATAGAAGTTATGGGGAGCATCTTTTAAGATTTTGTATAACCTCAGGCTTCCGAGAGTTTCTATTTCATTACTGTTCATAAGCTCATTATTTTGGTACATATGTAATAATTTTTGAGCCCTTTACTTTGTAATTTCAATTATGCAGTTTGAAATGTAATGATATCCAAAGTCCTGTTATGGAGAATTCAGAGCCATTTTAAGGCAAGCAAATGAAATTTAGTGATAAAATAGCCTTGTGTAGTTCATTCCTGTGATGGGAGGTGTTTTAGTCCATTTGCAAACTTCACCTATTTGGTGATTGCAGATACAGGTGATGGAAGGAAAACACTCTATAACTTGTCCTGTAAGGTTAATTTTCCTGACTCTTGAAAGCACGGTCTGTGTGCAGCACGTGTGTGAATATAACATTTCATACAAAAAAGAGATCTTAGAGGAATCATGCTAAACCGGCAGCACTGAAGAACATGCTCCTCATTGTGTTTTGCAAATGCTTGCTGTTCTGTGCACGTGCATCTCAGGATCGCCTAAACACAGCTTTGCTTCCAGACCTAATCAATTGGTTCTCGAGCCGTTTAGCTTTTTAATTACTCTTGTCAAAGTGAAAATTATGTGAAAGGACTTGACTGTGCAATTAGCTGCTGAACATTTTCTGCAGCAATAGTGGGAAAACAATACCAAGTCCCAGAATAGCAGTAGATACAACCACAAGAAGAAATCTGCTTCAGCAGAGAAAAAGATATTCTAGTAACTAATCTGAATGAAAGATAATTTATTTTTTAAATGTGCATATATTCACAGATGTGAGCAGAAAAGGCTGTTTATATGAAAAAAGCCTGTCCCTAGCAGAATGCCAGGTTAGTTATCACTTGCTGATTTCCCTCTGATTTGAGGGCTCTGCTCTTCATAGACAGAGGCTGCGGCTCTGTCCTCAGTCAGGGCTGAGTCAGGTCATGTTGGAAGAAGTGTCAGCTCTTTGACCTCCAGACTGCTGGGGGCTAAATTTTAGAAAAAAAAAGCTTCGCCTTTCCTGTGCTGCAGCCATGCACAGTGTGTTTTTTCTGTGGACAGCAAGAGCCTGTTTAGTGTTCATTCGGTGATCTATAGATCATCTGCTCAGACAAATTATATCTCTCAACAGCTTCACTCTAGACTAATCTGGGCATTCAAAAAATAAATAAATGAGGCAGTGTCTATAAAGAGCTTCCGTCTAGTGAAGTGGAGCAGTTGGAGCCTGATAAATGAATCCCGTTGGAGCACACTGGCCGGGTGTTCACTGCTCCCCTCTGCCGAGCTCCGTCACCCAGGACAGCCCTTGCTGGGACACGCCGTGCAGCTCCGCCTGGGACCACCGTGGTGAGGGTGGGACTTGTGCCACCTCAGTTGGGTCATGGCCCCAGTGCAGAAGCCAGAGCTTGCCTAGGATACCCCTGCTACTGCTGGTGCATCCCAGGAGCTGCGTGATGCTCTCCTGGCTCTGCCATGTCCGGGACCAAAGTGCGGAGTCACATTGTGGGGAATTATCATTTGGAGAAGGATGCATTCAGTGCTAGTTCCCCTCAGAAGTGTAACTCATTGGCCTTCACCAAACTAAAACCGTGTTTTTACAAGTGGGATTGAAAACACAGGTTAGATTTACTGGCTGTTAAATTGCTGAGCTGATGGAAGGGAGCTGAGTCACTGCGTGCTGACTGACTGAGCCCACGCTCCTTCCCTGAGAACAAGGCAGTGAGGGCAGCTGAACAAATCCTGGTGCTCGTCCTCCTGTGTTTGGAAGTGCTTAATAGATTTGGAGGCTTAGAATTTTAATGCAGTTCTTTTCTGTATTGATAGAGGTCTTTGAAGTCACTTGAATGCTTTACTAAGCATGCATAGGAGAATTTAGGTTATTTGTATCAGTGCACTTGATGGTTTCTGATCTTCATTAGGCTGTGTACCAGAAGGTCAGTGTGCCTGCACACCCACATGCCTAAAATAATTTATTCTGCTGCCTTTTAGCAACTGCTGCATATGGAGGTGTTACTAGAAAAGGAAATTGTAGCTTTTGAATAGGGAATACAAAATTTCACTCAAGACAGGATGTTTTTTTACTAGGATTCAAGTTCCAAGACCATACATGGGTGGGATTTTTTGTTTTCCCGGGAGGTGATGAGCACAAAACCAGCAGTAGCAGGACGTCCATTCTTTGTGGCGGTTTGAAAGCAGGTGAAAGGGCTCAGAAACCAGAGGGATGCTTTTATTTGGTCTGAAATAGTCAGCACATCAACTTCTAGTTTTGGATTATAGCTAGAGGCAGCAAGATATGAGTATAGAAAGTTATTTTTAATTATGTAGAATGTATTGTCTGGGCATGTTTGTAAGCTGGCTGCAATGAATTAAGGAAGCCAACACATTTTAAGCTTAATTGTATTTTTTGAACAATCTGAGAACAGAAGTATGTGATGGTAGCTCCTTTTTGTGTGTAATACCTATTTAATTCAGTGCTTGAGACAGAAGGGCTTTGGCAGTGAATGGTCTGTGTGCAGGGAAGGACACAGGTGCTCTGTATTACTAGCTTTTTTAGCTGAAGAAGCTGGAAGGAGTGTGCTGGGACTCTGGGAGGGAAAAAGTCTCATAGTTAAAACAGTTTTTGATATCTCAGAGGTTTGAATTTCAGAAGGCATGGACCTATCTGTAATTGTCAAAGGGCAGCAAATTTTTAAAAAAGTAGTAAAATGTAACCTAACTGCAGAAGATAGTGCTATTCCTCTTACATCATGAGAGCATTTACTAGCAGGACAAAACTGCATCAGTTTTTGGATTACAAAGAGTTCCAGGTTGTTTTCAGTGCTTGCCATTCTATGAATGTTAGTGCTGAGGTGTGTATTGCAAGTCCCTTGGACAAACATTGAAGGGTTGCATTCTGTCCTGAGACTTGATTAAAATTATGGAAAGTTTGAGACTAGGCTGTGAGCATCAAGTTTTTAAGCTGCAGAAAGGGTGAGCAGGAGGGAAAAAACTGTATTTGCTTGGGGAAACTTAAATACCTTTTCTCAACATGTTTGCAGATGGATCACCTTACAGGAATGTGAGAAAGATTTGCATTTTAAAGCCCTGAGAAGTGCTTGAGAGATGCTCATCTCCTGTCTTCCGTTCCCTCCTCCCCCTTTGCTTCTTGTCATTTAACATTTTTTAAGTTCTTTGGGTAGTTACATTTTTGTCTCTGTAATAATTATCAAATTATAAATTATTTTTATAAGCAAACCCTCTTGACTGTGGATAAGCAATCTTCATAAATTATTTGGTGGGATACTTAATTTGAAGTTTCTTTATTGCTTATGACAAGATGTTTCTGCTGCTGTCACAGTTGATGATTCATAGCTCAAGTGAAGTGCTTAGCACTTCAGAAAAGTTGTAACACAGGCAGTCCTACTCAAAAGGCAGTGTGATATAAAAAAGAAAGAGAAAAAGAGGAAAAGAGAGCTGTGGTGGACTGCTGAAATGGTGTATGAGGCTGTTCTGCAGGACTGGCTCCAAAAGATGGAGAGGGAGGCAGGGGCTATTTGCTGATACTGAGTCAGAGAAGAAGCTGAGGTAACCCACGTTCTTAAATCCTTTCTTTTCTCCTAAGCACATTTATGAGCAATCAGGGGAGTTTGTGGGTCTGCTGATGTTCACATTGATGTGGGAACAGGGTGCTCCCTGCAATCTCATATGATTTAGGGCATTCTGCTTGACCAGCTGGACCCATAGCGCTGGATTGCATTTTCTTGCTTCAGCCATGGGGCTTCTGGGTAGGTGATTAGAAGAAAGTGGAAAATGAAAAGGCCTTAGACTGGTTAGAGGAAAAAAAGTGCAACGTGAGGTATTGAAGTACTGGCACCATTTGGTTGTGGCTGATGCTGTGCTCAGTCTGTGTGGCTGTGTTGGAGCAAAAGGGACCTCTATTAAAATTTCACAGACACAAACCTCAAACCTTTTAAGGGATGGATGAGGAGGTAGTTGGCTGCCGAAATTCCTGCTGTTTTGCCATTACTGATGTTTTCCTTGTGAGAAGCTTCAATGAGGAAGCCTGACAGATGGCAACAAGGGAAAGGTACAAACAAGGCACTCCTGCAATATAAACATGGGGCTTTAACTGTTTCACTGAAGTGTTTAAAACACATGTAAGAATTTGGGCAGAACTACACAGGCATGTTACAGCAGTTAGGTGAAATTTCAGAAAAAAAGCAGTGACAGTTGTTTTTTCCCCAGCCAAGCTGAATTCCAAGGATGCCATTGAGAGCAGCTGCAGGTGCTGAATATTGATGGGCAGCTGGTGCAGGTCCTGCGCCCCCACCAACTTCCTTCATGTTTCAGGAAAACTCTCCTGATCTTCAGCCATCACATTGCAGGAGTGCATTTGCAGCTGTACAAGTTCACTGGAAAGAAACAAAATCAGGAATGAGACAGAAGAGTTTAATGGAGCAGGGTGGAATCTGGCTGGTTTGGACAGCTGGTGTTTGGGGACTCTGTACTGGCAACCAGTGGGTATTAGGACAAATTCAGTAATTTCAAATGCTTGTTCCAGGTTTTGGTAGGGTTTTCAGTCTTTGACTACTCTTGTTCTCGTTGGAACTGGATAAGGTAAATGTAAGTGGAGGAAATTTTAGATACATTTAGGAGTTCATAATGTGGGCCGTTTATAGGCTTCTATCTTTTAAATCAAAAGCATTGTTGTAGCTGTTGTGTGTTTGGAAGCACTTAGGGTTTGAGTGGACCATAAAGATGCTGGCAGATGTTCTTCCTTCTTGACTCTGAGCATTCAGGATATTCAAACCACTGCAGTGGCTTTCTTCAGAAACTGTTTTATGGGGATCTCCACAGTATTTTAAAATGAAAACAAGACTTGCATGCCTGTGTTTAACCTTCACTAGAGATACTGTGTAAAAAACCACTCCAGTCGTGTTTCTCTACGTATAAATGGCACAATTTACACTATAAAGAGAAAGCCTTTTTAGTCAAAAGCAAAAGGTGGTGAAGTGGAAAGGTGAGCTGCTGTCTCTCCACATCACTGCCTGGTCTCTTGAGTGCTGGGTTTCTTGCCCCAGCTTTGTGCTGCTGCTGTGGAAGGTGTGATTTCGGGCTGAACTTAGGCTGGTTTTGACTGGGAGTTTTTGTTTGGAAGTCAGTGAGATATTATTGAACACGAACTCAGTTTACAACCTCCTAGGGCCTTCTTTATTGCCTGTTGCACATTTGCCTGAAATGCTGACAGAGAAGGTAATGCTCTTTTTTTTAATATTAAAGAACAATAACAGCTTATTTAACACTGAGTAAGAAAGAGGCTTTAGCAGCAATGTACTTCAGTGAAATAACGAAGATATTTCTGTGAGCTGCTCTACATCAAAGCTTCATGAAGCAGGATTTCTCTGCCACAGTGTGACCTCTGCAGTGCTTCAAAGTGCTGGTTCTTTGCACATCAGCCAGCTCCATGTTTTTACTTTGACTGGTGGTGTTCCTGCTTAAACCACAGAAAAGGACATTTATCTAAGCACTTTCTGGGAAAACTTTTCTTTACGCATATGGACTTTGAGAATCAAATGCCACAAACATTTTTTTCAGTTGCCATATGAGCATACTTGGCAGAGATAGAAGGACCTTGAATACAAGGGAGCTTCTTAGGGAAGAAGTTCTCTCTTTTGGTGATTTCTGCAAAACTGAATGCATGTCCCTTCAGTGGTATTAAATTTTTGCTCTTTTGGAATTGTAGCATGTGAACTTGAATGGTTTTGATGTATTGCTGACGTTTTCACACTCTTACTCATCAAGAAGCTCCGTCTCATTTGAACATGTGAGCTTTATTTCTGCACATTGTGTCATGAAAAGTGAGAGTAATTTATCATCTCTGTTAATGGGATGTGAGATGTAGATCAAAGTTCTCTTGAAACCCGTAATAGCCATCCCTTTATCAATGGATGCTGACCAATATCAGCCATTTTCCCTATTGGAAATGAAAATATACCATCTTTAGGGTGGGGGCCTAATTGGGTTTCCTTCACATTGCTCCCTTATCTCCATATTTCCATCACGTGTTTCTTTGCACTGGAGACTACTTGTGTGCCATATAGCTTGGGTTTTAACATAACCTTCAAACCTGTTTGTTTCCTGTGGATTTTTACACACTGGTAACTTTCCAAAAAAGCTGTTTTAACCTATCAGTCTCAGAAGCTGTTCCATTTTGGTTGGGATTCCCCTTGCAGAGGACTGCATGATGGGGCACCCTTTTCCATGTGTCCTTGGGAACTTTTTCCCTCATTGCCCTTTCCCAGGCAGAGATCAAGGCACATGCCCATGGTGCTTTACAGCTCCTCGTATCAAACACGGATAAACCAATTGGTAGCCCGTCTAATTTTCATCCTCGAAGAAAGTGGATAAAAACCAGGACTGTCAGTTCAAGTGGTCTGTCTTTGTACAGATCCCTTTTCTTCTCAGAAAAGCCACAAGGAGCCTCTGAAAGCAGATGTAGCTTAGGTGACACTGCTCCATCTGGATGTGCAGACAGCTTTGGATTCTGCTTCCCACTCTGCTTTTGGCTTGCTGGGAGGAGAAAGGACTTGGCAAGGATGCTCGGAGTGGCACAGACTTTATTTGTCCTTCCAGACATGGGAATTAAAACGCCTCAGCATTTATGGAGGAAGGTAGTTAACAAGGCTAGTTACAGTTAATCTCCTTATGCTGATTTCCTTATTTTTAGGTATGTTTTCAGCTATTGCTAATGAATTTAAGAAACAGATGAGTAATTTTTGCTTTAATTAAGAGTAATCTTGTGATTTGAAGTAATATGTTACTTTTTACAGTGGTTTTTTTCTGCTTTAAAAGCTGATATGGAGAAAAAGCAGCTCAATAGACCATTTAATGAAGGGTAAAAATTATCAGGTCATGCATTCTCTCCTTGTATTGTTCGACCATAACATAACATAATATATATTCCGTCATTATTCCCCCCCCCATCCATTAGCCATCACAGTTCAGAAATAAACAAATTACCTGCTCCCTTCTCCATTAAATGCAATTTTATAAACTGCATTATAACAAAGCTAACTGAGCTATAAGTAGAGAAAAAACCCCTTAGTTTTCAATGTAAATGGCATAAATTCGGTTGTGCAGAGAGGATGTGTGGGAAGGTATTGTTGCTGTAAGGATATTAGATGAATAACTTTAAAAAAAAAATTAAAGAACTGTTTTGAAATTCAGTAGTTGCAATCAAGAAGTAAATTTTTTTGAGGGGGGAAATGGAAGTGCTTCTGATCCTAGAGGTACATAGTGCAAAACAAGAGTCAAAAAATCACAGTTTGCAGCCAGATGATACAAAATATACAGGAAAACTTTTTGATTGTGAGAGTGGTTCTCAGTTGGAACAAAGACCAAGAGAGGCTTGGGCGTCTTCATTTGTGGAGATATTCAAAGCTTAGCAGGACAAGGTCCTGAAATACCTTTTTTTAAACTTTAAACACAGCTTTAAAGTTAGTATTTCTCTAAGCAGGAGGTTAGAATAGCTGACCTGCACATGTCCGTTCCAACTTAAATTATTCTCTGCTTTGTACAAGAGACTTAGTTCATTTAAGAAATTTGGGACACAGCTTTGTTGATGCTGTGAGCTTCTGTATGGATCTACTCAGAGCACATTACAGTGGGGTGAGAGGTGATGTGTTTCCATGATACCTTGTTTGCAGCTTCTGGGGACACTTGTGTGAAAAGAGCAGATGAGTTGGAAACGCAGAAATAAAGCTTTCTATCTATGCAAGTAGTGCTGAATAGAATGACCTTAAGTTTTACCTTGGTTCAGATGTTGTCTTCCTTTTTGGTTGGAGAGTGAGGGAGATGCTTCTCTTCTTTCTCAGCTTTTTGACTGCATTTCTGTTTTATGGGGATGGTAAAAGCTGGGGCGTAACATTATTCAGTACACCGTGGGGTGTGCTGTAAATGAGTTTGGATCTCTCCTTTCTGGGTTTTGCATTATTTATGGATCAGCCACTGCATAATTGCATTTGAATACTAGCAACTAGTCATGTTTGCCATAAAAATAGAAAATGCATATTTTAGGCAATTTCTTTAGAAGTGTTTTATCTTTTTTCTTTGGGTGTTCCTGTCCTTCTGAACTTAGCTAGACCCCAGCTCCTCCTCAGTCTGCATTGAAGTGATAGCTGCTTTCCAGAGTTAGCCTCCAGCACTGAGATATCCATCGCTCTGAGTTGGCCCCAGAAGTGGGGTTTATTTGTCCCACATCCCAAAACCATTGTAAAATACTGTGTCCTGGTGCCCTCTTAGGCATCCTTGTCTTTGGTGATCCAGTGCTTTCTCCTGGCTGCTGGTGCCAGGTTTTGAGGCAATACCATGGATCTGACACTGCTTCCAGTGGTGGGGGAGTCATCTGGCCCCAGTATTTCTTCTCTCATTTGAGTCCTTCTGAAACAGAGGTTTTCGTCTTTCATGCTGGTCTGATTCTCTCAGCATAGATGAATGTGTGTAAGAATTCAGTCGTGGAGAATCTTGGAACAAATTTAGGAAGAAAGTGATCTGATGTGATAACCAGCAGTTCAAGTAAGAGATATAGGGAAGGTTGAGGTTACTGCAGAGTGTTTGTTAATTAGGAATGGAAAGAAGTGCTTTGCCACAGAGTGACTGAAAAGCTTTAGACCTACTTCTGTATATCCATAATGCCCCTTGTTGTGACAGAACTCTTCAGAGTGCTTGTGTTTCGTCTGTGCTGAGCTGAGTCGTTGTGCCACTTGTGTCCTCCTGACTGATCAGTTTTGTTTCTGTAATTGGCAGGCAGTGATGAATGCAGTCCTTGAGCGAGTTGCTCTTGGTTGTCCTGTGTTTAAAAACATCAAGTGGACATATTAAATAATGCCCTTGCCTTCTCTTCTGTGGTTGTGAAAGTAGCGGCCAGTGTATGGTGAGTTGGGTGGCTTTTGGTCTTTCAGCAGCCCATTTCCTATAAGGAAGGCATGAGAGCTTCTCTGCTAATTCTCTGTTATTATTGTATTTATATAAAAATAAAGAATTTATTTTTAAATCCCTCTCCCCACCTTCAGCCCAAGTCCCTAGCTCTGTGTGTGTTTTCTGTGTTGGGAAGGGGCTGGCCACGGAGACTGTCACCATCAGCCTAAAGCTCAGGTGTCTGCAGTGATTAGATGTGGGACCTGATTATCATTTCGGGGGCAGAAGACAATCAACATTACACCTAATTACAAATGTGCTTGTTTAATCTCTTAACGTTTCTTGTTTGACCTGTGTCATGCCTGATCCTTCTAACCTATGTAAATGGTGTTGAGAATTGCTGCCTCCTGCTCACCGTGCCTTGCTGCCCGAGTGTCTTGGCTGCGTGAATCCAAGTCAGTCCTCTCTTTTTCAGATTGAGGTTAAATCCATTTAAGGTAAACAGATTAACACATTTTCCCATGTCTAACGTGAGAGCAGCGAGTCTGTCATTTCCCTAAAAGCATTACATGCGACAGGTCCCAGATGCTGAGCTTTTCTGGGCAGCTGTGTTATTTGCTTGACTGGATGGGTTTTACAGCTGGTGTCCGGCTGTTCTTTGTTATGTTTATCTGCAGTCTCTGGGGCTAATCAGATTAGCAGATAGCATAATCTTGCTAAATATCTGATTCCCTTCTGAGCCCCTGGGTGTCAGCTTTGCTGGTCCTTGTGGTTTCTGTGGGGGGCTGGTGGAGGTCGCTCGGAGGCAGCAGCTGCGTCTCGCAGCTCCTGCACTTGAGTCCAGCGTGGGCTTGTTCTGGCAATTTCTGTTACAGCTTTGTGCAGTCAGTGTGTATCTGAAGATTAAGTCAGCTAAAAGGAATTAGCTTGGATGACAGGCCTGAGGATCTGTCCTTGGTCCATGTTTTTAAGTTTTTTTACTGCAGGTTCTCGGACACAAGTTCCTGTTGCTCGCTTGAGAGACAGAGGCTCTTGGGTTTCCAGGCACACTGCAGGTGGCTTGGGCTGTTTGGAAATGGCAGTTGGACCCATCTCACTGACTTCTCCAGCCTGGAGAGCCCTGGTGCAGGCTGCCATCATTACTGGACATGGCTCTGAAGATACCGCAGAGAGTAGGACTGGGACAAGTCTGCTGGTGGGCTGTGATGGAGCTCAGTTCTAAAGTGTGTTTGATGGGAAGAAGGAAATGAGTGGAGATGAGACATAAGAGAAATACAAAATCCACTCCACGACTGCAGAAATTGGAGGTGTTGGCATGTTTGACTCGTCTGCAGCATGCCATGCTGAAACAGAGCACAGCACTTGTCAGCCTGAAAAAAATTGTTTTAGTGACTGTAAGAAGAATCAGTATGGCAACACTATGTATTTTTAAAGCACATCCGGCACATGCAGTGAGAATATTTAGAACGTTATTCCTTCTATATAAAATACCTTTGATTTTTTTCATTTTTGAAGAAGTATGTCATGCTATTAATATAGCTTAGAACTCTACACAGATTGAAACTCCCTGTGGTTTTTTTAAAAAAAGTTTTGGCTACCAGAGTCCAAAGCTGCATAAGTCCTGTTTGTACTGGTAAATGGTTTTTAACTGGGAAGTTTTGCTGAGTGTATCCTGTAGTACCTACTTCTGCCCTCTGTGCAACCAGGACACAGAGCCTCCACATTTGCTGCAGACTTGTCTGAAGTGGGAGAAAGCTCACCAGTGTTGATAATTCATGACCATGCCCAGGTAAACCCAGTGTGGATTGCTGACTTGAGGAGCACTGCTATTAAACAGACTTTACCTGCTGTCGTCTCCCCTTGAAATGATGCCAGCTTTGTTGTTGGTGGATGTAACTTAAATAGTTTGCAATCTTTTATGATATCTTAGAGTTTGTTTTTTTCGACTGTATGGAGGACCTGAGCTTCCTCTAAACCCTCAGTGCTTTCCAGAGAGGAAAGAGGGTCCCTATGCTGGTGTCAGGCTCTAGTTCTGTGAGTCCTGAGTGCAGACTGATGCTGATTCTCTTGGAGCAGCAGCAGCATCCTGCCTGTCCAGGCTGACTCCTGCCAGCGTAGAAGAAACTCCAGTGTCTCTCACAGATACAAGAATCCTTTTCTTCTTTCTCCCATGAAACCTTAGGAGTGTCTTTATGGGGCTTAAGCAGAGAAGTGAACACTCGGAGATTAGGCCTCAACAGAAAAAAGTAATGGAAGGCTCTGGGTAGAAAAAATATGGGATGTATGAACTCGCTAATGCCGTCAGGGGTTTCCAGTCATGCTGCCTCCAGCACTGGAGCTTTATTTACCCATATTTATGAACACCTTCATTGGTTAACAGCAGTAGGAGAAAAATCAGCAACCTAGCGAGATTTCCTGAAGGAGGGCGCAAGTTTCATACTCAGGACCTCTCTACACAAAGTGCAAGTGGCACTTAATGATCCACATACTCATACATGTTTATTTAAACACTTCAGCTAGTCCAGCCTGCAGTTTCTGTAGGAATCCCGCTGTTATGGCTTGCTGGTGTTTGCTGTTTTATCCCTCCACAGTGCCAAGATGGATCTCCACACCACAGATCTCTGACCTAAATGGTTGCCCTTTAAATTGAACTGCATTTTTGATCCTCTCTAATTTTGAAGACAGGTGGTTGTTGTTGATTAAAAGGGATTCCAATACTGGTAATATATTCCTGAGCTGGCAGTAAGTGCTGAGGCCCTTCCTTACAAAAGTGTTTAATGAGCTGGAGAAAAAGTTCAGCATTTCAGAGATAGCAGAGTGGGGAGGAGGGACTTGCCCTACTCTGATCAGCAGGACTCAATTTCTGCTTCAAAGATCAGGCTTGATCTGTTCCAGGCTCCTCTGAAACAAATTTTTTGCCTGTGTTTGTTGAAACTTAGGTTTTCCATCAACAAGACTTATGTAGGGGTATAGGTGGGGCAGTGCAATAACTTGGTTATACATTGTAGTCACCAAGTGCTTTTACTGGACTCATGTCCTGTCATATTTCAGTTTTCCATGCTTTGGCTCAGGGAATGGCAGGCAAACCTAAGAATCAGGCACCAGAGGGGAGCTAGCATTTTTAAGCAGTTTACCTTTTTTCCTCTCTTTGTCTGTCTGTTGTCATCAATATCTGAGGGTGCAATTGCTGCTGCTGTGGCAGGAGCTTTGCTCAGACAAGTGCCAATGTGGCTGCTTTTGTTCTTGACCAAGAGGTGTAAAAGTGATGTCCTCATGTGTGGTTTCCACCGTGGCTGGGCACAGGAGTAGAGGCAGTGGAGCACGTGCACCTTCTCTGCAGCCTTGGGGTTGTGATACAGGAATGAGTGTCCCCCTCTCTTTCTTCCCTCTTTGAATTTCACTGTTGTAGGGGCCTCAGTTACTGCTTGATTCTTAGACAGGTAAGCAGACATTTTAAATTTTTTAACAATTTCTGTCACAGAGGTATCAGTCTGAAGGAAAGTGCGTCAGGGTAAGAATTATTGCTCTTCATTTCCATAAAACCCATAGTGAGTTAGAAACTGTTGGAAACTGTATAGATTAAAAAAAATAAAACACACTAAGTTTTCAGTTCTTATTTTCTGAAAGGATCCCTTTTGAGTGGATCTTAATGCTTGTATTGAAACATATTTAAGCTGTGCAGTTCATAAGAATTAACCTTTTCCAAGAAAGGGTCACCCAAAAGCTGAACCCTTCTAAAATTAGGAATACAAATCCTCCTTTTTTTCTTTCAGTGTCACAGAGGTGAGAATAATTAAAAAAAAAAAAAAAGAAAAAGAAGAAAAATGTTGTTTGCTTCCTGGGTATTTTTGGTCCAGAATTGCTTAAAAACATATGTTTGGCCTGAACATACTGCCATTCCAAAAGCATTAGCTAACGGGGAGTGGTGTGATTCCATCATCTGTAACATAAAATATTGCTGATGTACATTGTGGAAAGCCCCACACTGCATTTGTGGGTGGCCTCATAAAGATGCAACCACACCCTGAAAGGGGTCTGGAGAGGGACTGGGAATGTGCTTTCCTCACCTACTGCACGTGCTCAGGTATCATTTCCCATTTCCTGCTTCTTGGATTATTTGACTGCAACTGTAGGGTTTATTTAATTCCTGACACTTGGATCTCAGCTCAGTACTTTATCACCAGATCTTGCTGAGCCAAAATTTGCATTACAACCTCCGTAGAGCCTTTGTATTACAAGCAGCCTCTTTTGACCTAGCAGAGAAAAGCCTAACAGGAGCCAGAGGCTAGAGGATCTGTATGAAGCACGTCCTGTGTCAGGATAGAGGTCAGGCTGGATGATAGAGTGGACCATTCAGTCCTAAAAATCTATGAATATTAAAATGCATCTATTATAGTATAGAGTACAGTGAGGTCATTGATTAATACCATTCCTGCCCTAAGCCGTTGTCCTGTAAGGGGATTCTCCAAGCCTCCTGCTTCTGCTGCTGCTCTGGAGCACCTCACTGACTAGAGGTTAATTATCTGTTGTGTGGATATTAAAACAAGAGACTTACTGTTTTGAATTTATCACTTTTACATTCAGCTGAATTACTGTTTCTCTTGCAAGTATGAAATGGGATCACCCGTCTCAGTCTTTTCTCACAGACAGTTCTCTAGAGTTTTGTCAACCTTACTGTCTAAGGGCAGGTCACAGTTGATGTAGGTATTAGATTATTTTGCCTTAAAAATTCTCTTGCCTTTTTGCAATAATGTAGTTTTATCTTCTTCCAAGTCCACGTCTATGCTCTTTCTACTTTTGTGACCACAACTCCACAGAGCGCCTCACTGAAAGCATCTTGGTTGGGCACTTGTGTCCAGTGCCTTTCTGAGTGGTTACAGTTAATTTAGAATCCAGAGAAGTGGTTGGTTGGTTTAAATTGTTCCCTACAAAACATGTTACCTTAAATTAGGCAATGCTGACTTTCATCTGCCTTTTATCTGTTGACCACCCTATTTTGTTATGATTTTCATTTAGTTCCATCTTGGAGAACTGACCTGTGCTCATCTGCTTTTCCTAATTGAGTAAGCTCTGGTCTCAGGTGAGAACTTTGGGATTCTACAGTGCTGGTATTTTTTCTGTGCTAAAAATTAAGTAGATCAAGCTGTACTGGGAATTTCACCGAGTAGCGAACAGGCCCCGAGTTAGCCTTACGGAAATTCTGCTCAGAGAAAACAGCTACTCTTACATCATCACAAAAAACAGATGTTGCTGTGTCTTTTGCAGAGGACTCAGGAGTGTCAGAGGGGAGCCCTTAGGCATGAGTGGGAGGGAGTGGTGTCCTGACAGCTGCTGATGACAACAAACCTTGGCTGCTCACTGCTGTAGGAAGCTGCCAATGGTTCATCCAGGACAAAGTACCCAAGTTTGGGGACAAACAAAACCAGTGCAGAGACTGAGATTATGCCTTAGCAACCTTGAAAACACGCAATAATGTGGGCATTGTTAGTTCCTATGGATGGTGTTCAGCCTGTGGTGTTGGCCAACCCTTATGGTTAAGACTTCCTCAGATGGTTTTCCTGTTGCCTGCAGGAGCCTTCCAGGGCTTCCCAGGGCCAGGCAGAGCAGCAGTGTCAGAGGCCAGCACTGTGTTAGGCAGCACACAACAGGAACTAACGCTGACGGGGCTCAAACGGGAGGAGCTGCTAGGAGAGTCAAATCTTTTGTTGTGCTGTTTGGGATTTTTCGGGTTATTTTTTTACTGTCCTGTCTAAAACAGATTAGTGAAGAAAACTGGTGTTCAATTATTTATTTCTTCCATGAAGATTTCCATGAGTTCTTTGAAGAACAGCTGTACTACTAAACTAACAAATTGACCAAACAACAAATACCCCTAAACTTTGAGACCTATTGTGCTCTGAATGTTCTTTAGACATGTAACATACACCTAAACAAAATTTGTGCCAAGATTTGTTTCTAAATATCTTAAAAGGAGGATCTTTTTAGTAGCCCATGTGCTGAACAGAAGTGTTAAGAAACAGCAGTGGTGGTAAGCTTGTAGAAAGTCCAGTTCCTGGACCTGAAAGGTTTAAGTTATTGCTGGTTTCAATCTAAAATGAGAAATAACTTTAGAATTAAGGTAATTATTAAATGAGTAGTCCAAAATATTACTCTTTAAATGTTTATTTTTTTAAAATACATGCAGGACTTAATGGGATTCCCTGCATTAGAAATTTTTTCCCTTTAGCTCAGTAATCCCTTGTGCTGCTCGGGAGTTTTCCCTGTATACTTTCTAGATTAGGAGTCTGATGCGGAGCTATGAATTCATAAACCATGCTGTAATCTGATATAAATCTGAGGTTGTTTTGGCTGCAGTCTGGTTGAATGAGGAGCAGGAGGAGGTGGGCTGCCTGCAGACCACGTCCATGTGCTCAATGTGGGGACTGCCCTTTGCAAGGGGCGCTGCTTGAGTGGCTCTGCAGGCTTACCTGTTCCAGGCTGGGGCTCTCTTGTCTTCTGGAGCAGGTAAAATCTGTCTAAAATCTGTAAAGGAATATTTGATAATATGAGGTTACCATTTATCAGTTCCAAATGTTTTCATCCCTGTGGAGCAAAGGGACGTGGGAGTACCTGGCAGCCCTGTAGCTGCAGGAACCTGAATCTGCTTGTCTTTAGCTATCTTCCTGCAGGTACATTGCAGCCCAGGGGTTACAGCTGTGGCCAGGACTGAGCTTTTCTGCAGAATGTGAAATAAAACTATGGTTCTTGGACTTGAAAAATGAATAGAAGATTTCTACTTGAAGCAAATAGTGGTGAAGGGAATTTTATCCTGCCTTTTTCTGCTCAGACAGGATTGCTCTAAGCTGTTCACAACAGATGTTTGTCTAGCATGTCCTTAAAAACTTCTGGTGAGAGAAGAGCCCACCATTTCTTCAGTAAGCTGTTAGTGTTTAACTGTCAGTTTATTTATACCTTGGGAGTATGGTATAGAAGTTTACCCCAAACATAACCTTAAACTCCCTTTCAGCAGCTTTGTGACTGTGATTTGTGGACCATTTGCATGACTTGCAAAAAAAAAAGAAAAAAGTTTCTTTTCATCTCTCAGTTCCTTTCAAGATCCTTGAAGGCTGTTCTCACCCTCCCTGCAGCCGCTACTCCTTCTTTCGTTTGTAGGTAAGATGGACTTCATCTTTGTTGTCACCTTGTTTTCCTCCATTCTCATCCAGCCTTTCCTGACTGCTGAGACTCTTGGTGGCAGTCTCCCCTCTGTTTCACCCAGGGTTCAGTGAGCTGTCTCCCGCTTATCTGGAGTTGCTGGGTGGTTTTTGTTCTGCTCATTTGCTTTCTCAGAATAGCCAAGGTTCCCAGCAATATGCAGTTTGTGACAGTTCTTAGTAGTATTCCTGAAAATCATGTGTGTTTGCAGTCAATATGATGCAATTTACTGTTGGAGACACTGAATTTCATTAGAAACAGGGAAAAACCAGGCAGATAACAACTGACTTGATAGGAAATAATTCAGAGGATTATGCCAGTAATGCACCTCGAGCTGTTGTTCATTTCTGTGCACAGACAGGTGACAGCCCATGACTGTTACCTGTCTGGAGTTGTTACTGCACACCTGCTTCCCTCCTCCACAGAGCTGCAGGAGGGCCAGTGGTCCAAGCCTGGCTGCTCCTCATCCCTCTCACTGGCAGAGTCTACTGCCTTGATGCTCTGTGCTCTTCAGCTAATGGATGTTAGTTGCTGTATTTAGCTGCATCCTGTGGGCAACCTTTCTCTAGTGGCTGACCTTACAGCTAGATGGAATCACTTGTCATGGTGGATATTTCCTCAGTGCAGGGGTTGAATTGCTGTGGCTATTGGTAGGAACAGGCTCCCTCATTTCCCAGACTTTCCAGTGAAGCTATTATGCTGCTTCTACAGTTAATATTTTTCTTCTGAGAGGGTATATTTCTTGACAGTCGATCATTCCTTCTCCAGGAGGATGCAGCAGGTGAGAAAGGCCCTTTTTTATGCCATGTCCTGGGTGTTTAAGTACTAGAATAAAAGGATTTGCCCAGCCTGAACACATTCGTCAGCTCCCTCTCCAGCCAGCTGGTTCTCAGTCTGAGCTCCCAGACTGAGCTTCAAAGACGTTAAGCCTTAGCTGCTCTGCTAGTCTCAGTAACATTTCTCTCCACCTGAAAGATTTAATAACCTCTTCACTTGCACCACACAAAGCAGGTTGTCTTAAGGATCCAGACAAGCAAGGCACATACATCCTCCTCCAGCATGTAGGTTATTACCCAGAGATTGCAGATGGGCACTTCTGCTGTCTCTGCAGAACCCCTTCCATGTTCCAAAGAACAAGGAGCTAGCCATTATGAGAGGACAGCAAATACCCTTGTCTGTACACCCTGATGGATGGCTAATCAAGGAGGACCCTTCCACAAATTATAGACTTGACTAATTCTGCCTCTTGTTACCATTGGAGGATCCCAGAACTGCCAGGAAAATGTCAGACTTCTGAGAACAGGTGGTGGTTACACATCAACAGTTTCTCTTGTCAGTGCTCAGACTTGGGTCCTTGTCAGTCTAACCATTGTCTGCTGACTTGTACACAAACCTCCATAAAGATCCTGTACGACACAAACTGCTTAACTCTTCCCTTCTGCCATGCAAAACAAAGTGGCTTTATCAAGTTGAAAAGTAATAATAGCTCAGCTTCTCCAGGGAGGAGTTCTAGGGTCCTGACCATTAAATGCAGTTTCCTGAAAGGCAGGGAGAAAAAAAGTTGGAATGATGCTTTGGTTTTTTGGTGGTATTTGAATACCCCCATCAGTGCATCCTCCTCCAAATGTTTCTCTAGAATCTCCCCATACTGCAGTTAGCAGGCCAGCAACAGCATTACTTGTCAAACTGGCAAGAATGTCACATGCCTCGTGTGTAAGAGTGAGAAACCAGTAACTGCTTGTCATTGCTCATCTGCTTTGTTGATTGATTCTAAGAGACCTGATGATAAAAAAATGTGGTGTTGAAAGTTCACTTCTTGGTGCCCATCAATTAGCTCTTGAACCTGCATATGAGTGGGAATTAAAAATGTCTGTTAAGAGCTGCATACAATGGGAAATGAAAGAGCACTTGAGAAATCAAGAAGAAAGATCTGTTTATATGAAAAACATACAATATATTTCCTATTGCATATAGTTCTTGTGATGGTGCCAGAACCTAAATAGTTTTGTTTCTCATGGGCAAAATTAAAGTAATTCTTATCTTAGAGGAAAAAGATTGTCTGCTGTGATTGCTGCTGGCAGCAGAACCTGGTCTTTCCCCACTTCCATGGTCACATTCAGTGGACTGGGGAGTTGCTAAAAGCAGTTTCCTGAAAATCGAGGCTTGGCAACACTGGCCTCTGTATGCTGATGTTCCTACTCACCACATGGCTCTTGATAGTCTATGAACAGTCAGGAATAAGTAAAAATACACTGATGCAAAGAGTTAATGGAATTGCCAGACTGAGACAGTGGTCTCCTGCTTTCATTTTTTCATGTCAGAATTGATAAAGTTTGTTGCAGTCATCATTCACCTTTGATTAACTGATACAGCCTTCTTTTGAGCATTTTATATCTCAGATGTCAACCTCTCTTTTTGCAATGACAAAGGGCTGGTTTAGTGTAGCCAAAAAGAGGCAAAATCTATTGTTTGTGGCTCTAAAATGTTCAGTTTCTTGATTACTTAGTGGAAGTTTCAACTGGGATTCATTTGGTGCATGGACTTAACATAATAACTGAAAGTAAATGGAGGTGATGTGTTGAAACAGAAGTGGGAAGTGACTTTCAAAGTGTTTTAATGTTACTAGTGTGTGTAGCAGTCCTGTGTAGTGGGAGCCCCATTTAACTGCTTTTCCTTTGGAGTGCCAGGGATTCTGAAATTGCAACAATTGTAATCCCCACATTTTGTGATGCGCTGCATGAGCTTGGGGAAGTACAGCAGAAGAATTGTTTGTCTCGCAACCAGTAGAGCGAGGAAAGTAAATAGTAGAAATCTGATTAAAAAATAAATAGAAGATGTATTGTCTCACCAAAGGTGTGTGGAATATGGCAAGCACAAGGGAATAACACTGTTCAGGGGTACCTGGGAATAACACTCTTCAGGGGCTTGCCTTTCCCTGAGCTAGGGTTGCAAGATGTGAAAACATTGGAAATAATCGTAACTGAAGTTTATTTGGAAGGGATGTGGCTGCTAGTCAAGTAATATTTCTGTGTAAGAGAGATAAATTTGCAGGTTGATATCCTGCACTGTTCATATGGTGTTGGAGGTATTGTAAGAAGTCATCTTTCATTAGCAATGGTCATACTTTATGCTTACAGCAGAAAGCTTATAGAGGATTTTGAACACACTGAAACATTGGAGAGGTAGACTGACTCCTAAATGTAGCCCTTCCTGCTAGAGGCAGGTAGCAAAAAATTCTATCTTCTGATGAGGAAAGGAGTGCAGCATCATGGACGGGTGCCTGGGCACACAATACACTGGTACTGAGCTGGTTGAGGGGTTTCTGGAGCCCCAGATGTCCCAGGCAAGGTGGGAGGAGATGGGTTTGTTTGGCCTTAGGATGAGATGGATGGAAATGGGACCTCACTGCTCTCTTCAGCTGCCTGATGGGAGGGGGTGGAGCAGAAGGTGTAGAGCAGGAGTAGTCAGGCTCTTCTGGCAGGTTTGTAGTGATATGAAGGGAGCCAACAGAGACATAAGCTCCAACATGGAAAACAGTGATAAGCTATAATAACAATGTTTTTTTTAAAATTCCCCTGCCACGAAGATGGCCAGTCATTATACCACAGCCCCAGGGATGTTTTGGAATGGCCACTGTTGAAAATATTCCAAGCTTGACTGAATGGGACCCCAGGAAACCTGATCCAGCTTCAGAGTTGAACCCAGCTTTGAAGCTGGCACTGCTTTAAGTGGGTGTTTGGAAAGGATGACCTCTAAAAGTCCCTTCCAAGCTAAATTGTTGTATGAATCATACTCTCTTGACATGCTCAAAACTGTGGCAGGGTGTTTGTGCGCGCGCACACAGAATGTATATGATGAAACAAATTCAATGTCCATTTTGTTTAATTTCTTTTGTTATTTAATCCACTGCATTTGATTGCACTCCAGTTTTTCTTTTATGTTTGAGACATATGGATGGAGTAGAGCTCAGTGTTTGTTGAAGCCAGTCCCTGCTGCTGCAACATGCATCCAACCATGTCGAGGAATCCAATTAATAAGTCTATTGATGTGGTGATTAGCCGTGTTTGAAAATAGTGGGTTTGTTTATTTAAACGTGGGCTCTGATGAATGCGTGCAGTCAGAGTGTCTGCCATCTTTAGTCATCCCGTTGCTCAATAGTTGTCATAATAGATAAGTTTAGCAGAGATGAGGTGGAGAGACAGAGGAGATTGTATTGAAGTTCACTGTTAATAATTAAAATAAGCTTTTCTTCTTGGAGGGCAGATCAGACTGGAGGAAGCTGTTTAAAAAGGTGGTCTTTTCCCATTCCTCAGAGCTTCTCAAGGTTCCACTGGACATCACTACTGCTCAAATGATCTGCTGTTGGTGAGGGTTCCACATCAAGCGGGAGGTTATACTGGAGACCTCTTGAGGTCCCTTCCCAGCTATGATTTTATGATCAAATGGACTCTTTTCCATAAAGAATGGAAGAAAATAGTTTTGCATTTTCTCTCCTATAGCACCTATATTGTTGCAGAAGTGGTTCCAGGCTCCATGAAGACAGTTGTATCTGATCCAGCTTTTATTTCTACTGCCTATTTTTCCACCCTTTGCAGGTGCACCAATCAGAAGACATCTGAAAACACAGTTTTCTCAAGTAACTAGGACCACAGTATTTTAGGAAGCTGTCACTTGCTTAGGTGAGAGGAAATACAGTCAGGTTTGTTTCAACATTTGCTCTGTTTTTCAGCCTGGCCTACAGCACTAGAAATTAGGGTTCAGCATGTCACTTCTGGCAAGCAGAGCACATTATGGAGTCTTGGTGGTGGATGGGAGGAGCTGAGCTGCTCTTGGAGCAGTGAATGTCTTGCCCTTTCAGAGAGTAGTTATCTCAGTTGCATGGTCTTGGCTGTTTGTCACCAAAAGTTAATGAAAGATGATAGAAACAAAACCACTTGTCTCCTCTTAAATTCCTGATACTAGAAAACTTGAAAATCCAACTGCAAGCATCTAGTATTTTCTTAGGATATACTGGCTAAGATGTTAATAAAACAATTTTATATGAATTTATATAGGAGGTTTTAGAAGGATAGAAAAAAGCAAGTTCTCGGAAGTGTGTGTCACTACTACTGCTTTGCTATGGCTTTCTCCAGATAACAGCCCTTTTAAAACTCCTGATGTAGGATTTTCTTTGTTTCTTTCATAAATGGAATGGTCTTCTCAATGTTAAAGAAGAAAAACACAACACAATGAAACACAAAAGGTTTTCACTACTCTGTGTCATTTAGCTACATTCAGTCTCTTTAAATCGTGCCAAAATGGCAACAAACCTGGATTTTAAGGAAACTTCAGAATTCTGAAAGAGGAATTACAGAGCAGGTGTCCCAAACAGTTGAGATCTGATTCCTCAATAAAATGGTGAACAAAGAATTGGAAGAGAGAATGGGCATAAAAAGAATATGCATTTTTCCTTAATCCTGCTTGTCAAGTCCTAAATTCAGGTTTCTCCTTTCTGTGCAATTGCAAATTCACACTTGGGCAGCAGTGAAGCAGCAATGAAGTTGTTCCTGTTCTTCGTTTCTGTTGCACACTTGACAGTGTGTGACAGTCCTGCATTCAATTTAAGCTGTTTTAATTTTAGCAGTCAGAGTTCTGACTGATCTATTCAAAAATCATTATTCCAAGAAGGAAAAAAAGACACCAAATGTCTGCATCCAGGGAAGGAGATAAGAGTCAGAAGGGCACCTCTTGGAGTCCCAAGGCCTGTGTTTAAAGAACTGCTGTCCTTCTGCCCTAGGTTTCCTAGCCAGTCAGCTGTTCTGCTATCCAGAGGGGATTCCATGAAGGGTGAGCTTGGTTGCAGGCCAGCCCATCGTGCCTAATGGCATTATGTGCAGTGTGGGTATAGTCAGAAACCATTCTGCATGAATTACATACATGGATGCCTGTTAATACAGTAAGAACAGCACTAATATTGCTCTATGTAATTTATTTTATGAAGTTCAGTTATTCATAGGTGAAGCACCAAATTAGCAAAACAACAGTGGCTAATATTAATAACGATCACAGCAGTCTGAAAGATAAATCCCTGTCCGCTGCAGTGTCACTGCTGAATTTCTAGTACTTTTAGTGGGGCTTTCTAGTACTTGCAATTTAAAACATTGGTCCCCAAATATGATTTGTTACAACTCCATGAAAACACTTAATAGATTTTAAGATGCCTGGAATAGGAGATTGTCTTTCCTTAGGGTGTGTCACTTCTCTCTGGGATGTGGCAGTGTGATGGCTTCACAACGCCAAGACAGTCGGAAGTTTTAAATTAATGTGTGATTAATTTCCATGCTGTCATCATCCTTTCTCAAACCTTTAATTCATATGCCAGCTTGATCACTAGTAGTAGTGGTAAAATGCTCGGCTGAAGGAAACGTGCATCTCAGATTATGGCTGGTGCTGTGGGGTTGTGCTGTTGTGTTGTCAGCCTTGGTTTTATGGTCTAAGCACAGAGGATGTGGGCAGCTGCTTTTATGCTGGTGGCCTTGTTCTTCCAGATTACTGTTCATCTGTTTTTCTGTTTATCTCACATTTGATTGTCTGAGACTATATTCTAATAACGCAGAATTACATGTTCTGTATGACCCGACAGCCTAGTTTTGAATTTGCTCAGTAACCATGCATTTGAGGCTGCTAGCGAGTCATGAAGGAACTTTTTTGTTCCATAACCATGGTTAAAATGGAGATCTGGACATGTACTTGAATATGAAAGTGCAAGGGTAGGTTTCTAAGTAATCTTGTTAACAAGCACTTCTTGCACACATGATCAACAGAACTGCAAGTTTTCTTGAAGCTTGAAATGGTATTTCATGAGGACATTGTAAATGTCACCTTATAAATTAAACTAAGACTTAATGGGTTCTTGGTTCAATTTAAGTTATACAGAACAATTAACAAAAACCATATCCAGCTGCATAAGTTAATTTAAAAAGAAAAAAGGAGGGATCGAGAAGAAAAGGTGGTAGTAAGATGATGAGTGGTCAGCTGGAGATGCCCAAGCCCAGATGCATGTTTTAAATAATATGATGATGATTAAGTATTATGGATTCTATCAGAAGAGAAGTATGAAGCAAATTCAAAGAATTCTGCAAGAATCAACACACAATATCTTTTTTGTTGTTTGGTTCTTTTTTTTTTTTAAATGACATCTTTAGTCTGTGGAGTCTCAGGGGTTATGTAAGACAGAAACATTTTACTGTTTTAAGAAGGGTGTAAAAATGGATTTGAGGTACATTTTTGAGGAAGGAGAGAAAAGGCACAAAGATGGAACATAACCTTTTTCAGCTAAAGGATCGTGTTTAGTACACAAACAAGTGAATACGAGCGACAACAAGTGACTTGAAGAATCAGTCTGTTTCCTCACATTGTTTCCATGACCATAATTTTGGAACAGTTTTCCAGTGAGAAGTGTGGCTGAAATTCAAACCTTTTTTAAGCTGGTGCATGATCCCTTTGCAGAAGAGGTTGTGCACTGCAGCCCTGGGGAGGCTGTGGGACAGGACTGTACTTGAGAGAGCCTCTTCAGCCCTCTGTGTCTGTCTGTTTTGGCTGTCCCATGTCACACTTGCTCTGACAAGCTTCAGTGCTCAGTTGCTGCTGCTTAGTGTTTGTGTTTCAAATTCCTCTTTGATAACAGTGACAGGTAACAACCCATTTGATACCCTGTTGGTGTAACTAATTCCAGCTCAGCAAATGGGGAGCCCCCCTTTGATAAACATTTATTCTTGGAGAACACAAGCGGAGTTGGCAGGCACCTACCTTCAAGTCAGACTTTAAAACACAACATGAAAATCAACGGTTGGTGATAGGCAGGGGATTATTCCTGCATGGGTGATTCTTAAGCAAGATCCATTTGCCTATATAAAGGTATGCTATCCTCACTGTTAATAGACCTGAGTGACTAATAAAATTCACTTGAGGCAGGCATAATTGGACAGGCTCTTTTGTCTTATACTGTTCTTTCTAGGCTGCATTATGGTATAGCAATGTGCTGACTTGCAATAGGTTAAGAAAGGCTCAGATGTACATGGAGATTTGTGCTTTACCCCAGGGTATGCCCTTCACAAAACATCCTGGGATGTCATATCCCCAAGGTGAAACAGTACCTTCTTTCTCTTGCATGTAAAGCCTGAGAGGTACAGTTAACTTGCTCTGAGGTAGATTGTCATCCTCTTTGCTGGTCTGGATTTAGCTCAGCAAATCGACTGTGAAACCAGGAACCTTGGGACTCGGTCAACAAAGCAGTGATGGGTGAGGGAGACGTAGACACAGCACTCTCAGAGACAAATTTGTTTTCTAAATATATCCTCTGTAGTCTCCACAAAGAGCTTAAAAACAAGCTGAATCTTGCAGGTTTGACATACATGTTGTGTGTCCCTTAAGTTTGTAGCATGTGATAGTTTTGTCCAGCAGTGAGAATGAAATTAAGTGGTGTAGGCAGATACCCTTCTGGCAAATACAAATGTGGCAAATCTCTGTAGGCAGCATACTTGTCTTCTGGCTCTCGTGGCATGTGCAGCATTCCATGTGTTCATCCCCAAACCTGAGAAGCACAAAGATCTTTCCAGGCTGGAGAAGTCAGTGTGAGAGCGGGTATACCCAATTCTGGGTTCTCCCCAGTGGATTTACCCTGGTGAATGTATTACAAGGAGTCAACCCCTCACAATGCCTGGCACTCTTCTGTGGTCATATGAATTATGCACAGAACTGGGACTTACTGCTATGTCATAGGTTTAGCACTAGCCAGGGGCCAGTGCACCCATGAAAATATTTTTTTTCCTCATGCTGACATGAGGAAAAATGTGGAAGAAGATGCTGGAGGTCTGGGTTGAGGGGAGAATGGAATACTGTCTGCAAGTAGGTTATGGCTAAAAATACAAAACTGAATAACAATGCATGAGGGAATACAAACAAAAAAATGGCAGGAGCTACTGGATGCTCTTCATTTTTCATAGATATTTCCAGTCTTTGTACTGAGCTCCTGCTTGGTAAACGTTACTCTTCAGGCACTCTGCCAGCTGACGTGTTGGCTCATGGCTCTGAGTGCAATCGGAGCAGTAAGGTTCTCTCAGAGAAGGAAGTTGCTGAAGGGTACCCAGCCTGAAAGGTCATGTCAGGAGTGCCAGTTTCTCTGAGTTTAGTCATATGCTGTAACTTCCTGCCAATGCTTTGTTGGATTTTGGTCTGCTGATGTCCTAGGAATTAGTACTGCAGGAGTTGGTGTCACAGTGAGGTCTGTGATTTGCAGCAAAACTCCATGGTGAGCAGGAAACATGTATGCCTAAACAAATGTGGATTCTACTTTTGGTGGTTTTAGCTAGGGAAGTTTGTTTCTGGGTAGCAGGCAGCATTCTGGCTTGATGAGAATAAAGTACACTGTCTGAAATACCCCCTTCTTGATGGAATATATGCACTGCCTTGCCAAGATACCTACTGCAGTGGTGATGTTAACTGGTTTTCCCTTTTCCCAGAGATACAGATAGTGTCAGAGGTGCTGAAAAAGAGATAATTCATGACACAGAAGATTTTTCTCCTTTAGACAGATCAGCCCCTGCCGAGCGGCGCGCTGCCGTGGAGCCTGTGGCGTACCTGGGCTCCCCAGCAGCCCCAGTGCTGCCTGCTGGGGGGTTCCCCAGCCCCACGGGTCCCAGGTGCAGCCTTCCCTCTGCAGGGCACCCTCCAGCCTGTACACACATCCTCAGCCAGCTCTGGAAGTTCAGACTCAGCACCTTGCGGTCCCATTACGTGATCTGCTAGGCATCAGGATAAACCTGGTGGCCACAGCAACTTTTTATTTACAGCGTGGCAGATGGTAACTTCTCCATGTGGACTTGGGCTTTCTGCATTTCTTGCAGCTCCATGCATAATCAAGTGACATAATGTAAAAGTTTGGTGCAAGTAAAAGACCACAGAAAAATAAAATCTGGAACTGTGCCTGGTAGCTGGAGATTTAAGAAACTCAGTTTAGAAGCAGAGGCTGAGCTGATTGTCTACACAGAGAAAAGTTATTAAAGTGAAAAAAGAGGTTTTCATTTTATCTGTTAAATTCATAACACAGCAAGGAATGGGTGCTAGAAAAATTACATCAAGAATGCAGCAAACATGAAGGTGATTAATTTTGGTGCTTTTCTAGCTCTCAGTCCTTTCTGAACCAGAAAGCCTTGGGTGCTGGAGGGGGCTGGGCACCTCCTAGGATGAAGCACCTACCCTGCTCTGTGCAGAGGGCAGAGCTGGGTCATAACAGCTGTAAAACTCTAAATCTCTGGCATCTGTCACTGATTCTTTTTACTGTGGAGTTTGGACATCCATCAGGTTATATGGAACCAGAGGTTTTCCTCATACGTACAGAGCCATTTTGGGAGAACTCAGGTGTGGTTTCTGGACAGGACACAGTGGCTTCTGGAACTTTCCTGACTCTGCAGTGTCTCAGTCTCCCTGCAGCCCCTGGGTGCTGTGCAGTGCGGCTGTGACACTCTGTAGTTCTTGCCTTTCTGATGTGGAGGGTTGCAGTTGCTCAGCAGCCCTGTCAGCACAGTCTAGCTGCCAGGTGGAGGTGGTAGGCCTGACGTTGAGAGTCTGCTCAAAGGGCCTTTCAGTTGTGTGAGGCTCTGTGCCTTCTTTTAGCCATTGCAAAAGCATATCATTACTGAGTAAAAAAAATGCTCAATGTTGTCTCCCAGAAGTGTTCAAACCTTAATTTTTGAACGTCTATCCAAGCTTCCAAGGAGTCTGACTTGGAGGAAGCCTTTTAATGGGGAAATAGACCTGTTTTTCAGGGAATTTCAGGAAAGGCTGAGTCAAAATGATTGAGATCCTGAGATTAGCTTAGATGGTTGGACCATGGTGCTGATACCACCGGGGTTGTGGCTTTAATACCCTTGCGGTCCATTCACTTAAGAATTGGACTTGATGATCCTTGTGGGTCCTTTTCAACTCAGAACATTCTGTGATGTACTTCTTCTTTCTTTCCCCCCTTGAGAGTATTTTGCTTGGGTACCTAGTTCTGTGTTCTGGTAAACATTTAAATGTGGAAATTATATTTCTTGGTTTTCTGCAGACTGTACTACAGCTGCTGCATGATAAAACAGTTGACATAAATAGAAAAAAAAATACTATACTACAGAAGTGCCAGCATGCACTTGCTATTGTTAACCATAAAGTCTTCCTCTTTACCAGTAGATGAGGCAGGAATTTGGTTCATTACAATGAAATGCAAGTCCCTTCCTGAGAGCCCAGAATGCCTTTGCTTTAGTAACAAATATTCTGAAGAAGTCGCTTACTCGGGCTCCCAGTTCTGCTAGAATCATTCTACTATGGTATCTGTTTACAAAATAAGGTTTGCACTCTCTTTTAATTCTTAAAAGCAGAGGAAAAACTTGAACTTGGCAAAGCCTTTTGAACTGCTGAATCAAGAACTAGCTGCTTGCAAAAAAAGGATTAAAACCTTTTAATCCTTTTGTTGAAAAAAAAAAAAGAAAAAAGGTGTTTAATGTGGTAGGCATGCTGGCAAAATTAATTTTCATGTTTTTTCAAGCACAAGATTTCAGTTTTGTCTGTTTCCTGGTTCTGCATATCTTAGCGGCTTCTTTACACTATGCAATATGCTTTATTAACTTTGAAGTTTTGAAGAAATCCGCAAATAACAAAATGCAGATATGGAAGGAAAAGTAAGTTGCTAGGAGCAGGCACAGCTGTTCTGTGCTGCATTAGGCAGTGTGGTGATGACTTGATTTTAGAGCCCCTTAGATGGGGGTTTTATTCTCTTGTCCCCTGTACATATTGTGGGCAGGAGAGAGGCAGTCTGAATGCAGGTACTGAATTTTGTGTATGATTAAATCAATGTTCTGTAGGTATGCATTTGAAAGCCCTTAAGTAAATGTTGTGTAAATGGTGATAATTGGAGACTGTCTCCCTGCAGTCCTTTCTCAAGCTGAATAAGGTCTAAGGCCAAAGGCCCGAATGCTTAATTGTATTAAACACAGAGGCTGAAAAATTTATTAACTCAGAAAGTGTGTATTACCAAGTTAATTGGAAGTGCCTTTAAGCTATTACCAGGTGGAAATTTGACTTCAGGTTTCAGTTTTAAATTAAAGCAGAAAACCATTCTGTGAGGCTGCTGGAAGGTCTGCAGTTAGAGCAGTGCTTTTCTGCTCTCCTTTGTTTTTCTACTCTGTGTAATGCTTAGTATAAATGCTTGGAAGTTAAAACTGAACCCATATATAGTTCTGGCTTTTCCCCAAAATACGTAACAGGCTGCACACACAAGCTGTGAGTGCTCTAGGGAAACGTAAAAGCAGAAGATGGGTAATGAAGGCAACCTCAGGTTCTAGAAGGATGTTTTACTGGGCTGTTTTTCTGCTTTGTTTTTAATCTGTATTCTTCAGTAGTATGCAGAGCTGCTTTATGCTTCTTGGAATATTTTTCTTTTTTTGGTTACGTGTTATTTCAGGTATTGGAAGCAAGTAAGAATGATGTCATAGTAGAGGGATTGATTTATTTCCCCCCCTCCCCTTCCCATGGATGAGAGTCAGTCAAAGCCTAGGGATTAGCTAGAGTTAGGGATTTTCTTACTAAGATGTAAAGCAGCTCACACTGATAGCCAGCCAGGCACTTTGAGAAAGACATTGCAATTACAACAGCCTGCAAAAATAACAGAGAAAATTTGCCACCCTGTGTGCAAAGTCTGTAGGTCTCCTGCAGATGTGATATGGAGAAAAACCACCTCCCCACTGTGTTAAGGTCTAAGTTGTCTGCATAAAACTCCACAAATAAATCAGCACCCAGAATGTGCCTTGCGCAGCATCCTTGTGTGATGGCTGTGTGAGACAATTCTGGTTCAGTATCGTCAGTTAATTTTAGGCGTTTAAACTTTGTCAACAATTTCCATGATTCATAAAGAGACAGAATTAGAAATGTACTCAAGTGCAATACTATGATGACAATCTGTTGCTGTAGTTTATTAATATCCAGTAATCATGGCCTTAACACTTGAGTGAGCTAATGGTTTTTAACCCATATTGCTGTGGAATAAGCAGGTTTATCTGAATATCAGCATTTAACAGGGAAGGCTAAGTTTCTGTTGGTGAAGGGTTGATTTAAGTGTAACTGTCCAGACATGGAACTAGAAGGACACAGGACATAGGAGGTTTTAAGATGTTTCTTCGAAAAGAAATTTAAAAATACTTGATTTTCGCTTAAACTTGTGAGTATAAATCCTGTGTTGGCAAAGGAAGAAGAGGACTTGGAAATGCCTGTCTGGGTGTGGAAGTTCCTGCTGTTTGTCTGCAGGCACCTCAGCCCTGTCAAAAGCTTTGCCTTTAGACTGGGCTTATGCTCAGGAAAGAGCCTCTTTGCCAAGATGGTGAAGAAGCAGGAGTTGAAGATTGTCAGAATTTCTGAGCTTAAGTCATTACAAATGCTGATAAAAGTATATGTTTAACCTTACATGTACCCTTGCATTCTCCTTTAGTTAAGCTTACTCCAGATAAACAAAGCACGGTGGGTCTTGCCTGCTGAAATGAGTGCCTTGAATCTTAGTTCAGTGAGTTTCCTGCTGGTGTTTAGGGAGAAGCACAGCTTCTGCTGCATGACTGCTTTTGTTATTTTTGTAATGTAATTTTTTTACTGAAAGTTACAGAGGTCATGGAACATGTTAAAAGATCTACTTCTTGGAATTTTTGATATTAATCATTCACTTTATTTGATTTTGTTCTGTACAAACTCAAAAGTTATCTCTGAGTAACTTCGTGGAAGTCAGGAGAAGGCGGCGAGGAGAAATGCAGCTCGCTCTGAGATAATGTTTGTAGATTTGATTATCATGGACAGTCACACTTGAAGCAGGAAAACGCAACCAGTAAAATTGGATTGAAATAGCAGAATCATTTGTCCTCGGTCTTGGGAATCTCTTAAGCATTAAAATGTAATAAGATAAGACTATTAAAAAAAAAAGAGAAACTATGCAGGTAACATGAGGTAACCTGTAATTCAGATTGATCTGAGGAATATGTTGAATTCGGAGTGCCATTTTCTGTAATTGGGGTGCTGTTAAATGGTTTTTTTTAAGTGAATGGGAGAGAGGGTTATGATCGATAACCTGGATAAAAAGAAAATTGTGGAAGTATCTGAGCATGCAGTGCCCCACCACATACATTTGCATTTATTTAATAAATACTTTGCACCAAACAGTAAAGGACAAAAGTTTCATTTACAAATGCTGCCATCTTTGTGAAAAAAAACCAAAATAGGAGAAATAAGGAATGAGTTAACATTGTGCTCACTGAGACCCACAAAGGCTTTACTGAGCTGTTGGTAAAGAAATGTTATTACAAGGCTCAAACAGGCTCTTCCAAAAATAAAAAGTGCAAGTTTGAAAAATTATATTTTGCCAAACAGTATTCCTTCTAATCACAAAGGGGCAGAAACTGTATTTAAACAATGGTGGATATATTGCAAGGAAAGCATAAGGGTATTAAACATGAGGATAGCTGGGGAGCCCATTGACTTGTCTCCTGCCCTGCAGTGGATGCTTAGGAGAAGAATCACCGATTAACTTTGTGCAGAGTGTCTTTGCAGTAGACATCCATCCATACAGATATCAATCATCCAGGATCATAAAGGAAACCAAGAAATACTTCAGCTGTATACAACAGCATGGGCCACCTCTGTCTTTTAGACCACTTTATTTCCACTTCAAAGTCAGTCATGAACATGAGAGAGTCTGTGTCATTGTTGCTTTCTTCCCAGTGTTATAACTGAGCCACATCATCGTTTTTCGCATATTCGTCCTGACAGCAGCCATGTGAGAACAGCAGGTTAGTTTTACAGGGGAAGGTGAGCTGCAGTTGTGCCTTTGTGTATGTGACAGGGAAGGTTAAAGGCAGGGATTTAAACCTGAATTTCACAATTTCCAGGTTCAGGAACTGATTTCATTGTGATCTGTTCATTCTGGTGTCAATAATTTCTTACTATTCATTTAGCCCAGGCACTTAAATAAGATTGCCCATGCCTATTGTATGTCCTTATCCAGTTCATCTTATATTGCAACTGTAATTTTTTGTTCACAGAGGAGTCTACTTCCAATCTTAATTTAGCTCAAGTCGTAAAAGCTTTCGGATAAAAATATAAGCTTCTCTCTCCTACAACACAAGTCTTATTTTTGGCTGCCCATCTATTTAGAGTAGTGAGAACTTGCGCCATGAGGACAGAGATTTTTTTTTTTCCTTTAAAATATCTCACCGCAGGTGGGTGTTCATAGAACACTTAATTGCAGACATGTTCAATAATACATTTTTTCCTCAAACCTGTGTGCGACCCTTTGGAAAAATCACATTCACAAGAACAGAAGGAGCATTATGTTGCCAGTCCTTGAATTAAAATTTTTGGAGAGGAATATTTGATGCGGGTGCTAAATACTGAAAATGCATCAGGATTCCATTTAGTTTTTCCATTTATTTTAAGAAACTGAAAGGTCTTTGAAATAAGACAAGTTAACATTTGTGTTTATTATATATATTTGTATTGGCATATATTATGTTTCAGCCCCTTGAAATTTAGAGAATTACATGGAAATATATTTTATGTGACAGTTGTGTATTTAATGTGTATCACAATGCAAGTATCTATGCTAAATACCCAGGAACCAGCATTCTTTTTCAAGGATCTTCTAGTATTCAAGCCAGGTAATGCAGATTATATGTTACTCTTCAAAAACCATGGTTCACATAAAAGACACCTGGCCAGGTTAGAGGGAGGCTACACCTCTGTCCTCAGCTTTGAAGGAAATCTGACAAGAGATACTTTTGTCCCTGGAAAAGTCATTTGCATTCACTAAGAAGCTGCACAGCCTAAAAACAACACATGCAATGAAGTGACTCTTACCTGGTAATGAAAACGAAACCTGGAAAAGGGAACTGAAATTTTACTCTTCTGCTAGAGATGTTTGGTAGGGCATATTTTAAAACAGGTGCTGAGATGGTTTTCTGATTTATAAGAGTTGTTTCACAACAAATTTTTCAGAAGAGCAGGGAGCAACAGTGATTTTATATATAAGATACAGGAGAGAGAGGCATCTTCATGGCTGTGCCTGGCTCTGAGGTGCCCTGCAGGAAAGGTTCTTGGCTCTCCAGGAAACCTGAGGTTCTGTCTTTGAGGGCTTCAGGTTCCCCTCCCAAAGCCATCACACTTTGTTTTGGAGGGAAGGGCAGACAACAGCCATATTGGTTAGAGCATACCTGACTGTCTCTGGCTTTCTTTGCACGTTCTTGCTGACCTTTTAAAATATAATGCAAAGGAGCTTTTATTTTGAACGCGTCACACACCCAGCTCAGGACACTGCATGAGTTTTTTGCTATTTTTCCAGGATAGTTTAGTAGAGCGGTGTGTGCCTAAATCTCTGAAAGCATCTTGTCCACACCATGAGGCCCTCTTTGGGATTCACTTTATAGGATTATCCACAAATCTGTGCTTGCTCGGCAAGTGGCTTTTTCAGCACTACCAAATATGAAAGGAAAGTCCTTTTCTTCTGAAATGTTGTTTTTTGGTTTTATTTTAATTTCTCAATGGAGAGCATGTCTGAGCAAGTTGTTATTTTTCTGCCCCCAGCCAAATAAGATGAAGCCAGTTGCTTACAAGAGAAAGAAATACCCTATTTTTTATAGTCTTCCTCCTCAGAACTATGTTGTTCCCATAAGCTTTCTAGAATAATTGTGTTTTGAGCAAAGACCAAACAGGGAAAATTTCAGCCAAGAAGGTGAAAGTTTTCCCATTCTCCTGCCTGAAGCTTGTGAGCGAATAGAAATTAGAGCAGTGACTTCTACTCCTGGTGTAATAGGAACTTGGTTTTGAAGTGAGGAGCAAGAATTAGTTTAGAGGCCTGAATGTGCTCCAGGGATCTGTCATCAAGCAGAGAGGCTAAGGAGAGAAAGACTGGAGTAGTTTGGACTTAGGGGAACTGTGCCAGTCTGGAGTTGTTACTCCATGTGATGGAGTAAGCGAGGGTGGGTGTGATGGGCACCCAGCCATCCAGCACCTCTCCCTGCTGTCATCCAAGACTTGCTTGGGAGGTTCTCTCAAGCTGATATTTTAGAGATTTGTCTTTTAAATACAATAGCTCTTTTTCCTTTCCCCCCACTGCTTAAGCTTTCAACAGAGAATCTTCAGCTTTGGTCCATAGGTTATCAGGGGAATGACAAGTTTTCGCTTCAGTTTTGTATTTATATTATAGCATGTTAGAGCAATAGACAATTAAATTAAAACTTTGTGCATGCATAATCTTCTGTGGACACTCTGGTCATTTTGAGTGTAAGGAGAGGGAAAAGACAACATGGAGGTTACTTCTGTATTTTCAGTACATCCTTATTTTTTCTGACTGTGTTTCTAGGGCTACCCTAAGAGTGAAAATGCTCAAAACAGGCTAAAAAAGACAGCTTGTATCATGATCTGTCCCTATCCCCAGTGTTGTTCCTTGGAGGTAACTAGTGATTGTCTCATGGCAGCTTCCTCTGGGCAGTAGAGTTACAGAGGTGTTGGTTGGAGGGGAGTTGTGGAGGTTGTCTAGTCCACTTAATATGCATTTTTCACAGACACCAAGAGTTTAGTGGATGCTCTGTTGCACTTGTGTTAGCTCTCACTGAAATAAGTTTTGGGATTTGCTGTAACAATCAGTATAAAAATATGTATGCTCATGCCTGATTCTACTGTCCTGGGGCCAGGACTCAGGATTATAGGTTTGCTTAATTAGTACTTTCCTTCCATTTCAAAACTTCAGGGCATAGAAATGTTTAAAATGCCTTTGTAGAAATACCCTTTCTCAGACTGAGAATTTGCTTTATATACAGGTGTACTTCTGTGACCAGTCTCAGAGGATTTAGATGGTTTCCAGAAATCAGTGTCACTCAATTAAATGTGCAGGGGAAAAAGGTTCATTGCAACAGTGTAAAATCAAGGCAGCAGGTTTTTTAGCTTTTACTGCAGGTGAACATTCAGTTTCCTTTTGTTCTGGTTTTAATAGTATTGATCTTTCTTAAATGTACAAAAGTAAAGTAAGTCCTCAGTGTATGTGCTGGGGAGTAAGTATAAAGTCAGAGATATAATTGCATTGTATTCTTCAAGGACAAAAGTTTTTGGATTCTGCTGTATTTGCCATTTGGAAAAAATTACACTATTTTACTAAGATCATAGAGTAAATAAAAGAAAATCAGAAAACCAAATCAGCTGCTGAAGTGCAATACAAGACATCAGCTCAGCACACTGCATAGCAAAACAGTCAATCACAATGCCATCACTAGCAGCCTGAATGGTAAATTAACATTTCTCTGGAATAGATGAGAGGTGAATAAACAGAGATAGATGTAAATACAAACTAAGTAGAAATAGACATGATTATAGATGAGTAAATATGTGGAATCAGCATCAGTTAAGCAAGCAGACTTAATAACTGCTTGCTGTTCATGTCAGGACAATGCGCCAAAGCCCTTAGACAGCAGCCATCATGTCTTAAAAGGCATTTTTTGGGTTTTGAGCACAGTCCTGAGTCTCTTTTCACCAAGGATGGCAAAATTCAGTACACTTTTGTGAGGAATTTCTGTGGTGGGATGAGGTCTGTGATACTCCTTCACAGTAGCTTGTTGAGGACAGAGCACGTGTACCCACTTCTGCGCAGGCAGTGCTGACCTTGGTGGATCTGCTGTCCACCAAAGCCTTTTGGAAATCAGGCTGAGCAGGCAGCAGTAGCAGAGGTGCAGGTGTGCATTGTAGTGTCTCAGTGATCGGCCGGGCTTGGGGCTGGCATGTCCCCGTGTGGGTGCTTGGTGGCTCCCTAGCACACGAGCGCAGCCCATGCTGAGCATCAGGTGCTGCAGGTTTTGAAGGGTTCTGCTGCCCTGCTGCCTCACAGTGGCTGACCACCAGCCCCCTCTGCTGTGTGTGGCCTCAGCTGCTGGGTGTCTCTCCGGGTGGTGATGACTGCTTTGGCCTTGTCCCTCACTCTGAAACCAGCGGGTTGACCTCAGCCAGCTGCAGGGAATACTTGCTTCACTGTGATGTCTCCATGGCCTGCAGGGGAATACCTGCTCAGGCACCTGGAGCCCCTCATGCCCCTCTGGCTGGGTGCTCACAGGGCTGTTTCTCACACTTTTTACCTCATTCCTCACACCTGTGAGATATTCCGCCCTTTCGTAACTTGTTACCACGGAGGCACCGCCATGACAAGCCTGGCTGTGCCATGCTGTGGGGCCATGGTGGGACTGCGGTGTCCAGGACAGGGCAGCCCTGGCCTCTCCTCACGAAGACCATCATGCAGCACACCCCGACACCCCTCACAGGTAATGGGGCCATGCGGGAGAAGCAAGAAGCATCTGGGGCCTTTGGCAGTCTCCCTGGCCTGGGACTCGTACTGGAGCAAGGCAGGGCCTGGTCTCTGGGCTTTGTCAAAAGCAGGGAGAATTGAACTAGTTCACTTGGTTGAGTGGCTGTGTGTGTTGTCACATCATGCCACACTGCCAGGACAGGGCTCAGCATAAGCAGTTAGTGTGGGCTATACCAAAAGGTGGAACTAGGGTTGAGGAGCTGCCACAGTTTCAGCCAAGTCTCCAAGGACTGCGGTTTAGGGGTGAAATTGTGCTCCACAATTTCTGAGAGGGAGGCACTGCCTCCTGGGCTCTGCCCAATCCTGTCCTGAGCTACTGCACTCCATGTCCTGCTTGGAAAAGAAGAAAAAAGCATCTTTCTGCCAGGTTAGGAGCCCAAATCTTTTCTACAGGACCTTTGATGACCCTGGAGCTCCTTGCAGGGGTTCAGGTGCCAGTGTCTGGAGGCAGGGAGGGGTGGTGAGGGGGGTGAGGAGCAGAGCACTTGCCCCTACCCTCTTCAGTAGCTGCCATTGCCTGCCTGATTCAGCTGTAATTGCAACTGCTGCTATAGAATTTAAATCTCTCATAGGTTAGAAAAATGCATTTTAACCCTGTCTTCTTTTGAGATCGCTGAATTTGTATCCCTCCTAGATCAGGGAAATTCAGCCCTCAGATTGTCTAGAGTTCAAAGCACCTGGGCTGACAGATGTCATGCCCCTCTCCCTCAAGGGCACACCCGTGAATGTGCCTAGAATATGAAGGTGTGTGGAACCACCAGCAGCTCTGCTGGGGTCATTGGTTTGTTATCTTGGGGTTGAACAGGTTTCTTCTTTTACTCAGGCTCCTTTCTACATGCCAGCAGCTGTCTCTGAACCTGAAGTCAGGTTCATCTTTGACATGGTTGACCAGAATCGTATTTGAAACATGGCCATAGTGTGACCTGTGCATGGAATGGCATCCTGGGTGGACTCTGTCAACTCTCCCTGTGGAGTTACATGTTTTAGTACTTCATAGGAATATGAGATCATCAAATGCTTCTCACGAGGACAAAGCAGTGTTTCAAGATGATCCTTGGATCACATAGTGCAAAATTTTCCCATACTCAAGTACAGAAGAAAAATCCAACCATTCAACCTGGATGCATAGTTTTATCTCTCTGAATCTGCTTAATTCTTGAAGACACAGCTCTATTTTCATGGCATTTTTAATTGATTATTTAAATATTATATGATACAATTTTTTAAAATTTTTGCCGAGTCTTTCATGCCTGAATGCCACTTTGGTTTCTTTTCTGACTTTCACTCCTAGTGATTAGTTTCTTGAAAAGCATAGGCTAGCCTCTGCAGGTTTCCACATATTTAAACTGTAGGATTTTTATGTCAATCCACATTTAAAATGAAACTAAAGGTTGTTATTTGTATACTTAAAACTGTATCTGTTAATTTTTATGAATGTGTTAACAGCTTTCAGTAAAACTAATGTCAAGGTGTATGGTACATTTCATAGGTTTGATGTGTCAGCTGTTCTGTAATTTCCAATGCTGTGATTGTGGTATAAAACTGCAAAAATCCACTTATTAAAAAAATAAACCATAAAAATGGTTCCAAATTGTCATATACCTGAATGAATGCCCAGGGGGCAGGGGGAAGCCTTCTATTGCCCTCATTTATAGGCAAGCCAGATGGACTTGATTCATTTCAGGAGAAAAAGGTACTCAAGCAGAAACTGTCCTTTTCATGTTGCAGTCTGCACTGAATTTGTGTGGCTGAGGCCATTAAACCTGGATTTGTAGTAAGAGCACCAGTTATCTTATAATTTAGATTAACACAACACATTCCATGCAAATCTGATGTTATGTCCTCATGGGGGTGATTTGGTTATTTTTCCAGGCAAGCCAACGTTTATGAAAGCTCCTGAAGATCAGATTGGGATTTCTGGAGGAGTGGCCTCTTTTGTGTGTCAGGCAACAGGAGAGCCCAAACCTCGTATCACGTGGATGAAGAAGGGGAAGAAAGTCAGTTCTCAGCGGTTTGAGGTAATTANAAAAAGCCCAAACCCAAAAATTTGGTAATCAATCTAATCCTCACGGGTCTTAATTGCACAGTAATCGTCACTGCAACCTGGCTATCTCTTTGTCACTGCAATACAGAGTGTAAAGCTTTCGTGTAAAGCAAGTTTCCTTCCCTGCAGCAGTGCAATCTGTAGAGCAGGTGGTGTCCTTGGAGCATGGTGCTGGAAATACCAACAGGACATCCTCCTGATGGGAGACTGGGGCTTACAGAGAATTGGATGGCTGATAAGAGTTGGATCTAGCAGTATTTTTCTGTTTTCATTGTCAGAATTTATAAGGCACCTCTTTCACCTAGGGTCTCCAGTGGAATTCAAAAGTGAGATGCCAAAACACTACTGGAAATCTTTATAAGTGATGGCTACTGCCATCCCTCTCATAAAGGTACTTGGAAGGGGAATGGTGAAGGGTTAATTGATGTCCCTGTGAGCTAAGGTAGGAGAGAAAGGAAGGGAGAAGAGCGAGTATCAGAAACATCTTTGAAAAAGGGTCCAATTTGGTTTATATTTTACATAGCAAATATATTTTCACTGACTTTCTCCACCTTTTTCTCCGCTTTCCTTTCTTGGTGTTGGGCTCCCTTCTCTAAAACTGCCCTTGCAAATGTCACCCTTTTACAATTCTGCTGCCTTTCCTCTAATCCCCTGTCTTTGATGTTTTTGCTTTCCTGACTGGAGCACAAGATGACTTTGCTGCCCAGAATGGATTGATTCAAGTCACCAATTTTAATCATGATTTCGTATGTGAGCAGAAAACCTTGATTAAAGTAATCAATTTTAATCTTGTTTTACATTGTTATTTTTCCCTGGTAAAGGTTTTGATGTAAAGTAACTATTTAAACATTCTAATTTGTAAGTAGATACAACCTTTATAGTGAATTTGGTGCTTGTT
Organism: Phainopepla nitens; assembly: GCA_013400175.1. Lineage (NCBI taxonomy): Eukaryota > Metazoa > Chordata > Aves > Passeriformes > Bombycillidae > Phainopepla > Phainopepla nitens. The sequence continues at coordinate 236,814 of VXBQ01001306.1, read as the reverse complement.
GTGGCTGACCAGAGGGCTATGCCGTATTATATGCATTCATATGAGCAATTTCATACCTTTGTTCATATCAGTTTGGATGCATGGCTTGTGTCAGGAGATACTGAAATTTTTTTTCCTAAGTGTTAATTTTACTTCCTTTTTAGTCTTAATTGGGGAAAATTTGGAAGTAAGTTTAAATGGACTAAAAACCCCAAATCTGATGTACACATGCTATGTTGTGACACAGAAGAGGTATCCATCGTTAGCAGATTAACAACATTTTGGTCTCAGTGTCTGTGTGGCCCCTAGTAGTTGTAGCTCTGTTCCTATCACAGTGTTTGTTCAAAGGATAGTGAGGGCAAAAGAGATTTTCTGCGTTTCATCTCGTAGCTTTTTAGTCCTTATCACTGAAGTGAATTAATCTCTGTAGCTGACTTTGTCTTGTCTTAAAATATAGCAGTAGCTCATTCCTTTATAAAGATTTAGTATATTGTCACAGTTTCATGTTTAATTTAAAAACTAGTATTTTAAAAAAATTAATTCTTAAAGTGTATTATGCTGAAATTCATATTTCTCTTTCTTTACCTGGCTGTATTAGGGGTTTCATCTTCAAACAGAATGGTTATTCTTTCCAGCATGAGGAATAACTGATTTTTTTAGTGGTCTTGGTTACCTTCTCTCCTGCCACTGCAGAGTCTTGTGATGCATTGTTTTCCTCCTTCCTGTTCTCTCTCTTTTGATCATTTCGCTGTGGGAAGTGCTCCTAAACAGGCCTTTGAAAATAGGGTGGAAGTTTTGCATGGGGGTAGCAGCTCTAGGTTGATGTCCGTGTCTGGAACGAAGGAATCCCTTAAGTCTCTTCATCTCCCCTTCAGTTCCCAAGGGACAGGAGTGGGTGGCATCTGCCTTTCCCTCGTGCTGTCACTGTCTGCAAATCAGGTAGTATTTCAAACTTTCACTGTACTCTGTAATAGGAGAAGGGTGAGTTTGGCATTAATTGTGGCTTGAGGCTGTGCCTTCACAGACTTGCTGCTATGAAATAGCATATAGTGATCCAGTTACAAACTAATAAATACCTTTTTCTTCCATGTCTAAGTCAGAGTAATGCATTTTGCAGTTTAGCAGGATGGATGGAAAGGCAATGATTTATTAAAGACTTAATTTATTGTGCTGGAGAAGGAAGTGTAATTACATCATTGTTGATTATGCCAGAGTTGCAAAGTACCCAGTGCTGAGGGACATTAAAACCCCTCACTCTGCAGGAGTTAGCATGTGCTGTAGGTGCTCTAGGTTTTATTCAAGTTTTGTTACTGTTTCCCTGGCAATCCCACAGGAGTATATCATTCTCCTCTTCCATCAAGGTGAAAGTTGGCACTAAATTGTTATCAGTGATTAGTAAAATCATTAGTGCAAATATGGCTCAGATGTTTTAAATCATCAGATTCACATCTTTATTACCAGGTTGATAATTTGTCAACCTTAATTGATCCATAAAGAACCTCATTGGATCTTCATTTGTTCTGGCCTCCTCAGAGGACAAATACGTTCTTGACACTGAAGTTTTTGTGCTACTGGATTTGGAACACTTGACTTACTGCATGGTATTTAGAGCTCACAGGGCTTGTTCTGTTTTGGTTTTTGTTCTTCTACTCCTAGATTGTTTTGACTTTCAGTGTTTGTTGCAGAAGATACCAGTAATTAAGTGCTTTCTTTTCTTTTTCCAAGGTTATCGAGTTCGATGATGGATCAGGATCAGTTCTGCGGATACAGCCCCTGCGTGTTCATCGAGATGAAGCTATCTATGAGTGCACAGCCACCAATAGTGTGGGGGAGATAAACACGAGTGCCAAGTTAACGGTGTTAGAAGGTAAGGGGGAAGTTTTTGCATTCCCTAAGTGGCAGGAGATGTGGCTTTGGCAGCTACATGTTGATGTGCTGCATTTAAATGATGTGGTGATACTCTAGCTTGATTTAGTAAAGCCGTGTTCTTCCTGCAGCAGTTGCTATAATTTCTCCTATAATAGAACGTCATATTTTTGAGACAGTCATGGAAGGATTGCAGATTCTAAACAGTCTTTAGAGTGTTTTGGTTGAGAGGTGTCATTTCTGACTTGGAGGACTATCTACAGAGACATTTGTATGCTTTTCTCGTCTATTTGCTTTCATATAATACCCATCTTCAGGCTATCCAAGTATTGTATCCGATGATCAGAAGCTTAATCTATGTTGCTGGACCTTTTGGATTAAATCAGCATATAGATTCTCTCAGGTTGCTCTTCAGGTTTTTAATGTGATGTGAAATTTAGTTGTGTTTATTTTTCACTGTACTCACAACTTTTGATTCCGTCTCTCCTGTTAAAGAATAGATTTTCCCCCTTGTCTTCTATATGAGCAGATTTTGTTTGCTATGTTGTTTCTGCTAAATGTTTGTGGAAAAACAGCTTATTAGATATAAACAGGCTTGTGAACACTTGATTTTTTAATATTACATTGTCAGAATTATTTTCTGCTTTTACAGAAAGATGGGGTTTTTCCAGCACAAATGATAGAACACAATGTGTTCTATCATTTGTTTATATATAAGATTTTTTTTAATGTACTGAGATGTTACAAATCTGGGGCACTAGGCTGAATGGATTTTTACCCCTTGCATTGTTACCCCTTACAAGCAGGAAAAGGCTTGGGCAAATTGCTTGTTGTTTATAGATTAATGTAGAAACTTCTAAGTAATGAAAAAACTAGACTGGAAAGTATTGTTGTAGGATTTTGAATCAGAGGAGAGTGGTTATCCCAGTGGTGAGTGTGCCAGCCACACATGACAAGTTGCTTATTGTTCCTTGTTCTCCCATCCCCATTTATAGCATAGAGGTAATCATATTTTCCTTTCTGCTCTGTGACAAAGAATACATTAAACAACTGTAATGTGCTCAGGCACCGTAGTGATGGGAATCATAGAAATCATTCAATACCTGATGTGATTGTGTATCTTGTTTCTGGAGGTGGGGCATCTTAAAGATCAGCTTGCTCTCCAGTGATAGTATTATTAAGAATAGGATAACAAGTGCTATAGGCTTGAAAATTATTGGGGGACAAAAATCACATTCTTTTTGTTATTTCTTGCCTCTGCAGCAGGGTATGCGAGTGCATAAAGCTCAGTGGAGCTCTTCCAGCAGTTTTTGTGCAGATCTGCATTTAAATGCTTCCTGCAACTGGATTTTTGTGATGCTGGATGCTTGAATACCACTCTTCCATGCACATTCCTGTTTCCTTTGGTTGTAGTTGCCTTTATGTATCTTGGATATGTATGCACGTGCACACACACGCTAATAATTTATTTGCTCTGTGTTAAGTGTTCAAAGGCCCACAGAGACATGCCTTGCATCAAGGAGCACAACAGTATTTCTTAGCTCCATGGTGCTCCTGCTGATTTCCTGATGAGGTAAAACTTGCAGACCACCACATAAATAGGCAATGTTAGGAAGCACCACAGACAGGAAAAGACATGCAGTCACACAATTTAAGAGCTGCAGAAGCAAAAATCAGTAGCAGTCAAGCACCAAGCCTGCTTTTCTGTTAGGAAAATTCATTTAATTGGGAGTAATGATAGTTGAACATGATCCCATAAGGTCAGAAACGATCTGCAGGCTGGGGGGGGCTGTGTTCTCCACTCAAACTGAAGAGTATCGACCCCTTGCTGGGCTCTCTTGTAATGGGCAAAATTAAGAAACATTCACTGCCTAACAATTTATATGTGCTTGTGCATATAGAGTTGTGAGCTTGACTGCAAGGATGAAGAGTTACATGAGCCTTTTATGTTGGCTTAACTGACAAAAAAAATAGATTCTGTTATGATTGTGTTTATATGTAAGAAAAAATGTTTTACATTTCCCTTTTCTGAGACTTTTCTATGGACAGCTCTGTAATTTCTCAGTCATGTTATCTTACTTTTTCTACATTGTCTGACAGAGATTATGATGTTTTTGCATTTTGTGAATATGATTTTTTTTTTAATTACTATTACTATTCCTTTGTTTACACTTTGGCAAAGTAGATACTGCCCTGGTTGTGGTTGTTTACTCTCAATGGATTCCAAAAAATAGTGATAAGTGCCCAAGTTCTCTGTTACGCCATCACTTTCCTAGCATTAATTTTGTAGAGGTATTTGAAAATGACACATTTCATGTTGAACCCTTGGTACTCTCAAGACTGTCAACTAGGATTGGATTTTTCCCTCTGCTTTTTGGGGTTAAAATAATTTCTGTAATTGGTCTCAGATGGCAGTTTGAATGATACAGATATTCTGCACTTCCTTTCAAGAATTTGAGTAATGCAGTGGTCCCTGGTGCATGACAAAGCTTATCATAGACGTCCTCGTGGTAACATGCTGCTAAATACACAGCATGTATTGATTTTTACAGTAAAAATCCTTTATAACAATAAGTTTTAATGCTCCTTCACAATTTGCCTTTAGAACACAGACCTCAACATTAAATCCAGAAGTCACAGTTAGGTTTTAGCAGGCTGTTATTAGATGTCTTTGTAGCTAACTAAACTGGAGCTTTACTTTATTTAGATTTCTGTGATGTTTTACAGATCAGAAACAGGTTATCCTTTCTAATTGCCAACTTATTTAATTCTGAATATTAAGAGAGAAGCATGAGTCCAGTCTTCCAAGAGAATCAGGAATTCTCACATAAGTGAATATCTTTTAGCAGTTTGGTTCCCTACTGCCCTTTTATTCTTTGCTTCCATGTCTCTCATTTTTCCTTTCTAACTGCAAATCCTGTTGTGACCAAGCTACGTATACTTTCTGTAGCTGGAAATTATTTCTCCTGTTGATAGTAGAAGAATTAGACATGCGTATACCTTCTCTTCTCATTTCTCCTGGGTAGCTGATAAGCTGAATTATGTATGAGTCATATTGAACATTTCTATCTTTTTTCCAATTATGACCTGAAGCAGCACAGAAGTATATTTTTGCTTGGTAGAGGAGGAAAGCAGTGCAAGGGAGGGGGAAGGCTAGAATCAATAAGCTGACACACATTCTCAAGAAAAGCCTCAGGGACAGTTAGTGGCACTAACAAATTAATAAATATATTATTTAGTGGTAATGTTGAGAATTACAGAACATTTTAAATCAGGGGGTTATATGAAATAGAAGTAGGAAGGATGCCAGCGTGTGAGAACATAGCCACAAGCTGATGGGAGGAGTGCAGAAGTCTGTGATGTCCTTCCATGAGACTCCTTGTAAGCTCTGTGTTGTAGCTGTGTTGGGAAAGTGATGGTAACAGTGTTTGTCTCTGGTTGCCTCTTCACCAAAGGATGCCTTCGGTCTGTTTTCCAGCAGTTTCCACTCAACAGGAAGATAAGGAAAAGCAGTGGAAAAAAAGGTCTTCAAGGGGCAGGGAGAAGTATATTGATTCTTTGGGAGAGGAAGGTAGCTTAGATACAAAGTATGTTACCAGTCTCTTCTCCCAGGGCTTTCCAATTGGGACATTCAGTTTTGATTTCCAGAACTGGAAAACCAGTTAATTGCAACTGGTCCTTTAATGCTTTACAGGCAGTCTTTTTTTTCACTCCTTTGTTATCCAGAGCATACAGTCATATCCAAGTGACACTAAATATATTCGGTTTAATTTCCCTTTGTTTTTAAGTAGGTTAAATGAAAATACCATCTCCAATTTCCATTCTAGATCTATGCAAATCCCCTATGCCTTTATCCCAGACTCCTGATCATGTGGCATGTAGTTATTTGCTTGGAGAGTGCTGCCAGGCTCCACAGGAGAGCAGCTCCTGGTAAAGAGGACAGACAGAAGATCCAAGGAAGAGTTGATGGCGCAGTGGGTTTGAGTTTCAAGGTAACAGGGCAAGTTAAGTTTTGCTGGCTGGCTTTGTGCTGACAGAAGTTGAGGAAGTTTAGGAGTGTTTCACTGCAGCCCTGGTGTTGTGTTTTACTGTGAACTGAAACATCCTCGTGGTATCAACATTGTGCTTGGCACAAATCCAAAACACAGCCCAGTACAAGCTACTATGAAGCATATTAAGTCTATCCCAGCCAAAACTAGCACACCTGGAAAGTTCTTGAGTGCAGCAGTTGTCCTGGGGTGGCAAGCACTTCTAGCATAACATAATTTGCTGTTTACTGAACCATGTCATGAGCTTAATTTCTTTCACCATCTGCCAGCTGCATTCCAGTTCCTGGGGTTACCCTGTTTGAAATGCTGTAAATGGTAAACATTTGACTGTTACAAATGATTTCTGCAGAGTGCTAGATCTCGGAAGGCCTGAACCAATATGCCCTTTTTTTAAACATCCATCTAAAAGTGATTTTTGTCATTGGAATAGTAAACAGAAGTTAGCTATGTTTAATCCTTGTTTATGTTTGGTTAGTTACAAAAGGATCAGTCAGATCACTGTACTTTGGCTTCATTGCTTTTGCATCTTTTTGCCAGGAAGAATTTCTTGCAATTTGTTGTGAAACGGAAACAATTACAGAATGGAAATTGAATCCATTTGCATGCGCTCATTCTGACTGTGTAAATGAATTAAAGCTCCCTGTGCTCTGCTGCTCCTGGGATTGGTACTATTCTCTTCATGTCTCTGGTCAAGAGAGCACAGGTCTTTCTTTTACATGTTTCATGTTAATTAACTGTTCCAGCATCCTTTGGTCTCTCTCTGGGAAGAAAGACTGCTGATCCTAGTACAAAGGTCCTGCTCCTGTTCTCCGCTCTCTGGACAGGCAATCCCAACAGCACTTCCTTCCTGTAGGAGGCAGGCAGTTGATGAACCTCTGTAACTATTGCTTCGCCAAGAGCTCCAGCACAGTGAGACTCCATGTGCTTCCCAGCTTAGGAAAATGCCCTAACATGCAATGATGCACAGAGAAATGAAGAAGCCTGAGTTTGTCTGCTTTTCGTTGGGTCTTGGCATGTCCCATGCTTGTTAAAAAGAGAAACATTAAGCCAACTACTCATGGTGGCCTCAGTGCAAAGTTCAGGTTGTCACCTAAAAGAATCTACATATGAGCTCATGTGGACTTGTGTTATTAAGGCTTAAATGGTGTTCACAAGAAAGGAGTGCATTGTGCTGCTTGACAGCAGATTGCCTGGTATTGGTTGGGTCAATTCAGGAGCCTGCTAACATCCTGCTAACAACTCCCGTTATTTCTCAGGTACTGACAGGGTGGCTAAAAGGATCCTCCAAGGGCAAAGAGGTGGTCTCTTGGTCCCACTGGATACAGAAGATTGAAGAGAATTTGTGATCAGTTTTAATTAAGACCAAGAAAATTTACAGATGCTGTTTTACTGGTATCACCATTATGTGCCACGCTGCCAAAACCTAGACTGCCATAGTAGCTGAAAAACTTTTTCAGCTTCTTAAGTTTTGGTATCTATAAAGCACCTATCATTTTAATCCACATGTGCAACTCCTGGTTCTATGCATATTGTGTTTATTTGCTGTCAAAGATTGGAGTCAGTAACAACATTAGTCCCGCTCTTATAGTTTATTTTTGTCATATTTAACAAGAAAGACTTCCTTGGCTGTGAGTGAAAAACAAAGAAGTAATTTTCTCAGGTAAAGAAAAGTTTTAACTGTTGTTGGTCTCTCCTTCAAACAGGGAGAGTCAGCAGATCTTTAGAATGTATCAGACCCAAATGCCATAATTTCCATTTCTTATCTCTGTTTAAATGATTAACTAATGGCACATAACCATATAATGTATCTGTGATAGCAAGTTCCCTCAGAAGACTGCCATGCACTAAGGTTAACATCCAGGTCCATTCCACAAGTTTATGAAGCAAGAAATACAACCTTTGAAAAGTTTTATATGAAATATCACATTGTTAATGCCAAGCTGAACCCTTTGGAGCTGTGCACTCCCACGAAACCTTGTGTCTGAATCGGTAGTGACCTCTTAATCTTGAGAACATTTTTCTTTTGCAGCAAATGGCTGTTTCTGCATATTACCTCTCAAATGAGGTCCTGTGAGATGGCATCTGTAACAGGATGGGCTGTTGTCACATTCTTAGCAGCAGATTTCAGTGGTGTTGCAGTGCCCAAGAGCAGCACCTGAGATTTGGGAAGGGCTTTCCAGAGAAAAACAAGTGAACTTTAAATGTCAAACAAATTCTGCAAAAATTCTAGAATTCTGCAAAAGCTGTAACACAGGATTTATATTGCCAAGTAGCTTGAAGTTGTAATTGTGCAGTTACATCCTGTAAAAGACTTCTCAGAGCTTCTTGTCTCACATAATTGATTTTTTCCAAGTTTATTTAACAGTTTATAGGTTCTGACTTTGGTACTGGAAGTCATGTTCAGCTAAGAAATTGTGTTGCCAGTAGTAGTTGTCTCCATTTTATGTACTCAATTTCTCAAGTCCCTCATGAAGATATTCAGAAATGTGGATGTTTATTCAGAGCCTTGTGGCAACCCAGTGGTATCTTCTGTCTGTTATGAAAATGAATAATTGAGTCTCAGGCATTATTTTCTCTTTTTTCGTGGGCTCAGGGTGTTGAGACAGGTTGCTTCTCACTCTGTGTTACCTCAGAGCTTCCTGGGAGATTGTCATGAAAAGTGTGTCAGGCCGTTCTAGTGCTGCTCTGCTGTCAAAATGTTCAGCCTATTCCCATAGGTAAATGAGGCACAAGCAGATTAGTTTAACTCTCTGGCAGGGATGTGCTCATGCAGGCAGATTTCTGTCTTGCTGGAGAGGTGTCCCTGTGGGTTGCCATCTCCCAGCTGAGGCCAGGGATGGCCAGATGACTGCTTCTGCCTCTCTGTTCCAGTTTGAAATCAGACAGGTTAGATTAAATTGTCTGTGGTTTAAACTAATCTGTTTTGACTCTCTGTTGGAACAGATCATCGGTCCCAGCTGGGAGGCAGCAACCACCAGCGCTGCCTTTCATGTCCCTGCAGAAAGCCTGGCATTCCCTTGTGCCCCGACCCCCCATGGCCACAGCCATGTCTGGAAAGCTTTGACAGCACTGAGATTTTGGTGGTGTCAGTAGGCAGTAAAACCAGGGGGGAAACACGGCACATGCCTAGGCTAAAAAGAGTGGTAGTCTGAAAACGGCAGGAGAAGGCTGCCAAGGAGGAGATGTGTGTCCTGTAAAGTTCTTGCACTAGATATTATGGAGAAAGGAAAGGCAAAAAATAACATAGATGTAATTAAAATATTGTTAATCTCGAAGCAGATGATTTTGTTGGGAAAATGAGTGTTTAGGTCCCGGTTGACCAGAAAGTGGCCAACTAAGCCTCCCTTTGCTGTAAAATCCCTGCATGAATTTCCTACTCTCAGTGCTTCCTCTGATTTCAGGGACTTTTCTGAACATGCTCTCTTGGAGATGTGCATACAAGGAGTCTTGCAAAGGCCTTTTCAAAAGCACTGATGAATTCATGAATTTTGGAGATAGACTTTTAAATGGACTCAAGGATCATAGCTGCTTTTTTGATTCAGTTGGTCACTGGCTGGCATAACTTCTCTGCATTTCTCTGATGCACCCTCTCCCTCTCCCCTTGTTTCCAAGCACTATGTGCCAGGTTTACAGCAAAAATTCCAATTATTTCTTATCTTTATTCATATTATTCCTGTCACTTAAGGTGATTTGGCTCTTCTGATTTGATTTTTTGACCGTCATCTTTATTTGCAGCACCTCCACAGCACTGTCAATTTAAGACCCACCTTTTGTGCAAAGGCTGCTAATGAATCTCATAATTTCAAAACTGATGTTCAAGGAACTTGTTGATAGAGACCATTATTGCACAACTAATAAAAAAATAGCGAACAAGAGAGTGGAGTTGATTAGGTGACAGTGAGCCCTGATTTGGCTCTCCAAATGTTTATTTGGTAATAACTAGTCTGAGGATGGACCTTGTGACTCTCAGATGATAAAATTATTTAGGAGGACTGGCAGCCAGAAGAAAATATTTTTATTAATTACCTGTGTATGCAGGGTTCTAGGAGTCTTTCAGAGAAGGAGAAAAAAGATATGAAACACCATAATTATAAATTAATCATTGTCTTATTGTAAAAGGCATTTAGTGGAAATTTATTTAATTCATTTGGAATAGGCAAATGAGAACTTAATTCCTTTAGATAACTTGTGTAACTGTAAACCTTGTCAGAATAACCCACACACACATTTCTTGTCAGATTTAACATCTACTGGTGACCATCAGAAACTAAAATAATAGGTCTTTATCATCAGATGTTTCAAAGGACCTTCCTTACTGCTGGATCTCTTTCAAGATGCCTTGTTCTGAGAGTGTCTGTGGCAACCTGTTATTGACAGATGTGCTCTCTGTAGCTGGTATGTCAGTCCTGCTGCTATCTCCTGCTGACTAATAAGGTTTGTTGCTGGTGTGTATTTGTAGAGTCTTTGAAGTCTGTTAGATTGTGGAATAGCCTTCTGAAAGAAGTAGTAACTCATTGCTTAACTACTGGAAATTAATCGGAAATGCTGCTTGTAATGCCACATGGATTAGCCGCTTTGCTTCCAAGGAAAAAATGGAAGGGCAAGAGCAAGGTGTCTGGAAAGCCTTTCTGAGGCCTTAACTATTTTTGCAAAATTATCTTTTGTATCTGCTTATAACCAAGAGACTACCCACAACTTAGTGACCTGATTTTCATTTACTGGCATGCCATAGCTTACATTGTCGCTTAAGACCGCAATCTTCTGTACCTTCTTGTGCAACAGTGGGAGAGTATATCCCCTTGATAAAACTGGAGAATAAGTTCTTAAATGAAAAATGGAGCTTGGAGGGTACAGAATGTGATAACCATGACTGGGTGCTTACGACTACAAAAGCAAAAACTGCGTGCAAGGAAGGTTCCATCCAACCGTCTTACATTTGGTGTCTTACCTTCTTCCTCGCACTAAAAAAATAAAGTGACAGCCCCAGTTAAGTAATTCTTGGAGAAATCAAAATTTTAAAATGTAAGCCAGAAAAATGTGAAACTGGAATGTAAGTGCATGCTAATAAATCTGCAGCAACAACAGGCGTTCAGAAGAGAGCAAGTCCACGTAGGGAGTACATGTGTTTGTTACTGTACCTGTGGAAGAGAGCATTCAACAAGTATTTTAACTTTCTCTCCTGTAGAAAAAGGAAAATCACATAACTGCTGCTGATGGGCTGCCTTTTGGTTTTGGTCTGAGATGAAGAGCAAAGCAGGTTTTGCACTGAAGACCTGTAATATTGATCATTCCAACAGCTGGTTTCTGTGTATGATGCTTATTCACAAGTCCCACATCTAGTTGTCCTTATGATCTCTTGCTGGTCTTGTGTTTCCTATATACAGTATGATGTCAGGAAGGCTCTGTGGTTGTGCTTCTTATTAAAATGCAGTGCCTAGATAATGAGCAAAAGGAATAATTGGCCCTAATTTTGGATGCAAGAAGTAATTATTGTGAATGTTCATTGTTAATTTGTAACTTGAGCTGCTAGTGACTAAAGTAAGTATGTTTGGTATCAAGCAAGATAACCTAAAACATATTGCATTCTACATGCTGTCTTAGAAGCCCAGTGTTGTAGTAGTAAAATACCACCTTCCCCATAGAGTTTTCTAACAGCTGTTTATTCTTGTGGTTATTTCAGTTGGATAATAAAGTAAGTGACTCTTTCTGGCACTCCCACCTGCTCAGACTCTTTCTGCCCAGAGCTCCAGAATAGCTCTTTCAAATCCTTTATCCTAAGGAAACCAGCAGGTGTGAGGTATAATAAGATCTGTCTTTTCAAGATTATCTAGTGCCTTGATGAGGTAGGTTGGATGTTGCAATGGGAAAACACTGCAATGTATTCATCTGTCGTGCTAATCCTGTGCTCTGTTCCTTCAATCCTTTTATCACAAGGGTCCAGCCTGGATGAAACCTTTCCAGGTTCTTGGGTGTTATGAGTTGAGTGGATAGGTCTAAACAGCAATCAGAGCTATTACTTTTTCCAGCTGTAGTGTGCGAATGTTCATTATTGTGTTGCTTTTCCAAGGGGGAAGTGGGGAAAATTTCCTTGCAGCAAGAGTGCCTGTCAGCACAGGATGCAGGATGCTTTATGTAGAACTGGCTGCACAAAGTGCTGCAGGCAGTAGAACTGGTATTGTATTTTAGCTGTGAGACCATTGGAAAGGTGTTGGAAACATTAACCTGTTGGAGACCATAAAAACACCGAGCCTTGCTTTTTGGTACTACAGGTCCAAAATGGTGTTTTGTTTACAAGAAAGGCAATACTGGAATTTATTTTTCTGTACCTCTTTTATGTAGACAATGCCACAATTGATCCCAGTGAGGAGAAAGTCCTTGGAGAGAGAACAAAAATGATAAATATATTGATGAAAAATGCATAAGCTGCACACGGGGTGGTATTAACAAAAGCTGCTGCAGGGAAAGGTAATGAATTGGGGAATTCACAGTCCAAGGTGACAAGACATCCAGTAAAGAAGGTCAGGAGCTGGAACGGAATCAGCGTTCTAAAGAGAGCCTGGATCTCCTTCACTTTGAGTCCTAGGAGGGAGAGTAGTGCATGCCAGCAGTGCTACAGTTCATGGAAGTGCCTTCCAGATGGAGCTCCACTCTGAATGTGTGACAAACAAGCCAGGCTAAGCAGAGCTGCTTGTTCCCTGGAGCCTGTCTGGAGGGGAGACAAGAGTCCAGCTGAATCCCTGGCAGGTATTAATACACTGAAAGGCTACATATGGTAGAGATTAAAATGGGTTACCTGGAAGAGTGAAGAGGTCAGCAGACAAAGCCTTCGCTTGCATGGACCTTGCTTTGTTAGAAGATGGGATGTTGTCTCCTGCCTCCTGGTTAATTTGGACAGAGTTTTTCTGTAAGAATATCACTGATGTGAAACCTGTCTGGATTATGCACGTCACCAACCAACACAGCATTGAAGTTGTTGAATGGGTTGAGGCCAGGGGGAAACTCAATGTGTGTTCTTTGCAAATAAATCATTCGGTTGCTTGATTTGGACATGAATTTGTCCCTTCAAAAAGTAGCATTGCAGAGAATCTTAGCTGTTGCTTTGCCTGGAGGAGTAATCTGGCCTTGTGGAAAAAACAGCAGTTGTTTTGCCTAGAGGTGGTATGCTCAGTCAGAGTCCACCTGATTGGCATGTAGTGCACATCCCAGCATTCTAACTTCTGCTGCCATGTGTTCCTGGTTCTGAGGAAGAAATTGCTGATCAGGTGAGTAGTATCCAGACTTGAATTTAGCAAACATGAATGAAATCTTTATCCTTTGCAGTAGGACTTTAAAAAGGGAGGAAAAAATAAAAGGGTTCTGGAGGATTCATGTTTTTCCTAATTAGACACTAAAAATTATAGAAGTACTTAAAAAAAAAATAAAATGAACCTTTAGCTCTTGCCCCAGGCATGAATTTACTAGCTTTAGTTTGTTGTGCAGTTCGGTTCATTGATCTTGTCACAATTGATGATTCATTAAGTTGTGACTACTGTAGAAATTACAATGCACAGATGTAGCTGAGCTGCACATCTGTGTGTTCCCAATGTGTTAATGATTTAAAAATGCACTTTCTCTCTGGCCATCCACTGTGCTTCAAGTGCCAGCTGACATTTTGTATTACTGAGCCATTTGTTGTGGTTGGCAGAAGGAAGGTCTTTTGGTTCTCCTTGTACTTTCTTTGTGACTTTTCTCTGTATTTCAGGTAGCTGAATTTGATTTTCCCAGCAACCTTAGCCTTGCAGAATGCAAGCTGATGGCTGTCCCTTTGCAGGCTGCCACCTTTTTCACTGACACCTCCTTTCTCCTGGTGTTTGCTTGCAGCATTTGGGGTTATTTTCTGCACAAAATCATGGGGAATACGTCAAGCTCAGAAAGGATTTTGTGGTTGACTGACTTCCCAGGATTCTGAATTTTGATTTTTGACGTTTATGTGAGGTGGTATTGGCTTTTGAGAAGACCTCAAAAACTTTCAGTGTATTGACTTAAAGGCTGATTGGCACCAGCAATTCAGGACTGTGTGGCAACCATAAAAGGTCTTAATTGTTAAACCTCCCCCAGCCTCTTCCCCTAATTCAAGCCACTATTCAAACTGGCCCTTATTAGAGACTTGCATTTGATCAAAGCAGAAATCTGGAGTTGTCTGTCTAATGGAGTGTGGCTTTGCATTGATGAGGCAAGCTATACCCACTATTAAATCATAGTAAGGTTATGGCTGTGTTGTGTAGTTAATGCATTTTCTTGTGGTTACATTCTGTCTCTAATACCATTTTTCCAGTGCTGCCAAACCCATAAGACTCCTCTTGCTTCAGGCCTTTCAGGGAGTACCCAGGGAGAACAGACTGCATCTGTTCAAGCATGTAGCAGCCAGTGTACCTGGCTCTGTGTCCACTTCCAGTTTATCATTGGCTCTGTGGTAAGAGAGTCCATGTCTGGTATCTCTACCTCACAGCCTCTTTGGTTCAGTCCTGCAGACATTTCTTAAAGGCAGATTAAAGGATATCTTTAAGAAATTATATACCATACCATCAAAAAAAAAAGTGCAAAGCAACTCTAAGTCCAGCTAACAGTTGGTTAGTCCAGATGACTAACTGGTCCGTTCATTCCAATAATTTATACATAATTCTCGTGTTGACACTGTATAATCTCAACTCCAGTCCAAGCCATTTGTCTCTTCCTGATATTGTAAACCCTCTTCTCTGCCCTGTGTCTCTGAGATCCCTTTTTCCATCTAAGCTTCTGTAAATTCTCTTCAACAGGCTGAACATGTGAGCTCAGTAAGCCCCTGTTGTTTGGCTTATTTTCTAGCACCTGGCTTCCTTTTTAGATCATCTTGAAATTCTCTGTGCTGCTTTTGTGCTTTTCTAGAAGTACATGCTTTGCAATTCACGCTGTATTTTGCTGCCATAAGAACCAGCTGCAATGATTGAAACTGGAGGTTATTCTATCCCTTTTTTTTTCTTTTTTTTTTTTTTTTTTTTTTTTTTTTTTTTTCATGTGATCANTTTTTTTTGCCAGGAGTCAGTTATGAGTGCCAGAGAAGTCTGTAAGGACCATGCTTGGAGCAATGATTCCTTCAAGTACATGATTTTTGGCCTCTACTGATGTGTACCTCAGGCATTTTTGAACTGAAGGAGTGGGTTTAGTCAAACTAATGAAACAAGAATCTAGTTATGCTTTGAACTTTAACTTCTGGTGTACATGTAACATTGCATATAGCAAGATGTTTCCCAGCTTCACTGTGTGGTCTGTGAAAAAAATACTTGTTAATGTCTGATATAATTTATGCCCTGCAGTCTTTGTATTAGAAGGGACACGGGGTTGTTATTAATATTAGAAGGGTCTCTGGATTTAAAGGCTCTCTTTGCATGCATGTTTGGGTCTTCATACTGAAAAGTGCTGGTATATTTAGTTGTGATTTAACCTGTGTTGTTTGCAACAGCAAAATTATGTGTCCTCATATGGTAGAAACAGGCCTTTGGCAGCACTGTGGAGTAGCTTTACCTTATCTGGCACAATACTGAATATTGTGAGCCCTTTCAATTACCATCTTCCAGAACTCCTTCCATCTTGCAAGTTGAGCATATGGTTTTGCTCCTTCCTGTGGCAACACATCTGGAAAACTCCAGGAGCTCTTTTTGTCCAGGTGATTCAGTGTACAGGGTCAAACTAGAAAAAGATGAAAGTTCAGGAAGGGTTTTGTCATGAGCACTAGAAGGGAACTCGTCTCAGGGGCTAGGGTATTATTTTCAAATTTCTTGTGTTCAGATTAGTTTACTCTCTTTTATTCAGATGTAATATGTTGGATGTTGCCTCATTAATCCTGCGCAGTTTGTAGCAGTAGCCTGTCTTTGTTATTTATAATGCAAGATGCTCCATGATTGTGAGGCAGGTTGGTGGCAGGACGTGCTTTGCATCTTGCCTCAGTAGCTGTGGTGAGGGCATTTCCCTCTAAGGCAAGAGCTTAGCAGCTGTGGAAGGCAATATCCAAGTCTTCCTTGCATTGATTTTGGCAGCAGAAGCATGCACATTCCCCGTCTCCAGACTTGACCAAGGGCTTTTACCCAGCAGAGGCAAATTTCAAAAGCCATGAAGCACCAGGGCAATTTTTCAGTGCCTACCTCACTAAAATTCAGCCCTGGATCAGTGAATGTATGTGTACCCTAGTATTCAGGATCCCCAGCTCAAGATTTTGAGCTGCTTGATGCAAATGAAGGATGGTAAATGACAGTCACCCATCAACACTTGATTGAAGTCAGTTTCCCCTTTTTTTTCTTAGAACATTTAAACCTAACACAACTGAGCTGTTATTTGTGAGGTATACAAGTCCTAAGCAATGCTGGAGTAAATTGAGGAATGGAGCTGAGCCAGATAGAGCAGGTTCTTTTTGACCTTTCCTTCCTCTTTTATAGGCAGAGAGGCAAGAGAACTCACAAGTGCCCTGTGTCCCATCTAGTCCTGTGCTGCTGATTAGTGCCTGTATCTGACCAGTGTCAAATACACAAAGTGTTCATTTAAAAAAAAAAAGGGCATTTTTAACAAAACTATCTGAAACATAAGTCCCAAAACTTGACAGCTCATCTTCTCCACCTTCCTAACGACTGTGTCACTAACACTCATTGAAGCACAGAATTGAAATGCCTTCTCTTATCACTTAACCTGTTCTTTTATGGTATACTTTTTTTTTTTTTTTTAGAATTGCAGCACTGTTGGCCTTTAGATCAGCGCTGCTATTCTAAACCTGGCAAGTGCTGGTTTTCTGTGGCTGAAAAATGAGTCTGCAGAATCTGAATATAACCTGATGATTCATTACTTTATGCACTTTTCAGTTTGAGATATGACATGCTGAATTTCATGGAAACTGGACCTCACTGCCAAATAACAGGGTTTGAACTTGTTCTCCTTGTGGCATTAATTTACAGCTACTATGGAGGATCAGATAAAGGGGTGCAGACACAAGATTCACCAGCAGAAATTACCCAGATTCCAGTTATGCAGTTAACAATGACTCTGTAGTGCTCTTAGTGTGACCCTTCCAGCATTTTTAACTTATTTTGGCATTTCTTGTAGAAGGCCATTCTATCTTCATGACATTCCTGACAGATACTCATTGAAGACTGGGATCTTTAGAACTGAAGCTCTGTAGTTAAATACAGGTTTCAGTAGAGTTTTGGCTAAACGATAGGAAGTTTTGCCAGTGTTTCATCCCATCACCAGTGCATGTTCCAGGCTATTTTTCATTCCCAGTTAGGAAGGGGGAGTGAACATTGTTTCTAATTTAAGTGCTACTGCATTTCCAGTAAGCAGCCTTTAAGAGACTATGCAGAAGTCCAAAGCTTGTTTAGAATAGAGGTGCAGCTCTGTAGGTTGATTGTGCTTATCTTTAGTACACCAGTCAGCTGCCTTAGATGATAACCTTTCACTTCAACAATAGAATTAAAAGCAGCTTTTGTTTATTCCTATACCATAATATTTTTATAAAAGAAGTCTGCATATGATCTGCTAATGCTTTTCAGGGAAGCAGAAGTGTACTGAGTGTCATTTTTCAGGACATATTTGCATGTTTCCATGTCAGCTGCTTTGTGCAGCAGTGCAGGGTAGGCATTCTACTTGCTGCTCTCTCAATAGATCTGTTGTTTTTCATAAAGATACTTTCCAAGTGCTTTAGCAGTCTGCCTTTTTAAGGAACGTGTAGAGGGTTCTCTCTACGAATGCTGAGTATTTTCCAAAGCAAATAAGTTGGAAATTACATTTGGCAAACCCTAAATTCTGAATAATGCAGGTGCAACAATTGTTTTTATTCTGTTTCCTTCTGTTAGAACCTAATTTCTTGTTGCTGGACATTTCCACCCATCATAGAAATTCTCCTTGCTTTTAGCATCTAGGTGCAGTTGGGTGATGCTACTTGAATAATTGTGTCTGAGGTGACTCTTCTTCATTTGGGGTTAACTCAGTACTTGATTTACACCAGTAACATAATTTGCTACTCCAGTTCTGAGACTATGCTAGGTGGAAAAGCTCTGGATAAAAAAGTGAGCCTTGCATCATCTTACTTGTGCCACTTGAGTGGAGGAAGCAGGCTCAGCTCACAGAGGGGGCACAGCAACCTCGTGTGCCATTGTTGACTGTGTCATCAGAGTAATGAAGGCTCAGATTGTGGAACCTCACAGCAGAGCCCCTGAACCAAGCATGGCCATGCAGGCACAGCATGCTACAGTGAGCTCTACACAGCCATCTGAAAGTCCAGGGAGGAGACAGAATGTGCATGTGACACAAGATAACACAGAAACAAAGTGATTGCTTGGAGTGTCACTGGTTACAGCATAATTGTTGCTCGAATCCTGAAGAGATCCAATTGGAAAAGAAAGATCTGTAGTCCTGTGTCTTGGTGAATGTGCTACGGAAGGGCCTCTGTCATAGCATGGGAAAAAAATGTGAAGGAGCTTGTGTGAAAATATGAAGTGTGGGTGATGAAGCATTGTGGGTGCCTGGTGAGAGTCAGCACCTCAGTGGAATGCCATATATCAGAGAGAAGCACGAGTCTTTCAAACAAAAAATAGTGAAGTCTGTTGTATTAGAGAGCTCAGGGTAGTAGCTGGACAGCCCTCACTGAATGGTCAGGCCTCAGCAATTTAATATTGGGTAGCTTCACAGCTCTGCCTAACAAGGATATACTTTTATTCTGTTGTGCATTAGTGTAATCAGAAGAGAATTTCCAAAGAGCTTCTGAAACCTTTTTAAGATAACTGCTTTTGAGGCTCCATGACATTCAGAATGTTAAATGCTGAAAAAAACCTTAAAGGAACAAGAAATGTGAATGTTCACATTCTTAATAAAATAAAGCTACTAGTAATGGGAGGAAAGGAAAAAAGAGGCAGCACAGTCTAAGGCAAATGACTGGCAGAGTTTCACTAGTTAAAAATAAGGAAGGTTCTGAAGTGTAATGGAGTGAATCACTTATGACCAGTTTTATGGTAGAGTAATCTGACATTTACTTTCAATGGTAAATACAGAAAATGATAGTGAAATGCTGAAAATGCGATGTCATAAAAGTTACAGCCTTCTCATCAAGTTTATTATGCTTTGGGAGATACAAGGTCTTGGTTGCTCCCTGGAATAGTTAAGATGTTTGAAATTTAGACACCGAAATGCAAACTAGTCCTTTGCTAGCCGTAGATTTCAGATGGTCAAATATCAGCACAATTACGCAGCCGACCAGTTCTGCTCGAGTGCCCATTGCCTGCAATTGGCTGCACATCAGCTGGTTGTGATCTGCAGGTTTCCATGGAAACTGCATGTACCACTACCTGTGAATAATTGAGAATGGCAGCCTTAATGAGAGAATTTGGGGCAAATTGTGTAAATACTCGTAACTAGATTATGTGGTAAAATATTTTCACTCTAGATGAAGATTTAACTTCCAGGCTTAAGGAGATTAAACTGAAGAGGTCTAGGAAAGAATGTGTCCTTGTGAAATCTGGGGATGAGTGTGTTTTAAAAGCCGTTGCAAATTCCCAGAATTTTTGAGCAGGATTTGGAAAAGTTTTTTTCTGTGTGCTGCCTCAAGGGTCTGATAGCCTTTGTATTTTAGTTCTCGGGGGCAGGTAATTGAAAGGCAAAAGCTCTGAATTTGTTGCAACTGTGTTGGCTGGGAAGTGACTGCTCAGACCCCATTGCTTAGGGGCAGGTGCCTTGTTCCTGTCCTAGACATGTGAGGATACACTAGAGGTTTGGAATAAAATATCCAGGTAGCATCTGCCAAGTCTCCCCTGATTTTCCTCTTCAGCTTATGTATTTATGTTTTTAAAAATTTGATGCAGTAGCTTAATATTCAGAGCACTCCTGTGCTCTTCAGTGTGATCTGCATAAATCGAAGGAGAGATGCTACAAGCTAGCTCTTTCTATAAAGACAGCTTTGTGTGTAATAGAGAGGAAAAGCCAGCTGGATGTAACAGGATTCACTGTGCTTGCTGCTCAGATACTGTAGACGTGTATTTATGTTGGGTTGAAGTGACCTGAAGAATTTCCATTGCCCATCTCTGGGCACACTGTCTCTTGCACTGAGCTTGCAGAAGAAATGTGTGCAGTCATGCCAGCAGGAGATACGTGTGTTTTGTATTAGCCTAAGGTTGAAAAGAAATGGTGACTGTTTTGTGTGCTGCAGCTAATGAAAAGGTTTGGGCTAAAACATCATAGTTAATTTTTTACAGAATTAACTTGTCTTTGAAACTGGTTTTGTTTTATTTTCTGCCAGCAACAG
Source organism: Phainopepla nitens (assembly GCA_013400175.1). Classification (NCBI taxonomy): domain Eukaryota; kingdom Metazoa; phylum Chordata; class Aves; order Passeriformes; family Bombycillidae; genus Phainopepla; species Phainopepla nitens. Next base: position 216,624 of record VXBQ01001306.1, on the reverse strand, counting down.
TTTCTCAATGCTGGTAAAGCAGTAGAGATTATTTTTGTGTGAGCCCAGAGCAAGCCACGGGGTTGGCATTACCTGGAAGAGTATCTTCTTCATCTGGGAAGCCTAAAAAGTTGGTGCTAAACTCCCAGTTGTTCTCATTGCCTCTCAAACCACAGGAAGACTGGGGAAGTAGCTGCTTGTACAGTTTGGAGAGAGAATGTTAATTGGTGAAACTGAGCTTTCCTCCTCAGAAGTAGTGAACTCTGAAAACTCCCAAATCCTAAATGTTGCTAGGCTAATTGGATGGTTAAATTTAGCAAAGCTTCCACTGTGCCTTACTGAATAAAACAGAGCTGCCATTTATTATTTAAATGTCTGTTGTGACATGAGGTGGTAGCTCAGGGTGGACTACCTTGTAAACCAGGCAATCTAGTAAAGTTATTATTGACTTGAAAAATGGAGCTTGTCGTGAATTGCATCTGCAATGATGCTGTCAGTTAATTTTGAGCCAGATAGCTGTAACCAGCTTTCATTCCACTAGCAAATACCTGGAGATATATGGGTTATGTACTAGCAGTGCTTGGCTGAAGAGGAATTAGTTTTGTCTTACAGTCAGTGATCCACAGCATCCAGCAGCCTTAATAATTAAAACCAGAACATGTCTCAGGACTCTGATCTGAGTATGTAAAAAGGAGGTACCTTAAACTCTGTATTTTGTTTTAAAAAAACCTCAACTCTGAAAGAGCAAAGAAATGCTCTGCTGATAACTGAAAGGTTTAATAATAAAGAAGGTTAAATGGGAGGAAATAGTCTTGCTCAGGTTTCCCTCTGCTCATGGTGCCAGAGCCTTGTCAGAGTGAAATATGTAACACTGGCTGAATGGCTGAGCAGCTTCCATCTGCTTCAGGATCTCTCAAAGATAATCAAGAATGATGAAAATTGTTTCTTCATTTTTGACCTCTAACCAACCTGTTAGCCTTATGTCTATAAAGCAAGGAATGTCTCAGACTGGACATAAATTGTAATGCCAGTGTAGATCACAACTCCTCTATCAATATTTGAACTGGAAAGAGCTTATATCAGTATAGCAGCAGTTTATTGTATTCATGAGAGGAACTTTGTACCCTTAAGACTCATTAATTTGACAGAACCCTAATAGCAGCTTGCAAATCTTACTGCCATTTCTTGCAGGAAGTGAGGTCCTTCAGGATATGCTGTCTCGTGACTAGAGGAGCCATTTTCAATGTTCACAGCCCATGCATGCCATCCTTCTGCAAAACAGGAGATTCAGTCTTTGCTACCACAAAGATTGATTTCACTGGCTTTACTCATAGTGCAACACTGATGCGTAGCTGACCATATAAAATGATACATTATCTCATACCTCTCATTTTCCCAAGTCCTGGTTCTAATTTCTCTACATGATTTGTGTGCTTTGGGCTGCAAGCACCATGAGGAGAAGGAATGCTTCATGTTTTACTCCATAAAGCCCCATGCAAACTGTTGGTTAGAGGTCTAACAGCACAGGCTGTCACTCCAGAGTAGCACATCTGAGTAGAAATGCTTGCTCAGAGCAAAACAAAGCTTGTGCTCACTCTTTACCTTTTCTTCAAGGATGAGTGTCATAGTTTTCTGGAGATTTTTATCTTCTTGCAGAAGTTTTGCTACCCTGTTGTGCAAATGGTGCATTCCCATGCCTGGTTAGGACAGTCAAGGCAGCCTGTCTGTCTTACACTACCAAGCCCCTTGTGCAGTCTGAGCACACTGAGTAGGAATGTGGATGTTTTCATACATCTCCACGTCACTCTCAGACCTTCTCAGCTGTCATTCAGGTGTCATTCTGGCTACCACATACTCGTCGAGTCTCATTTGCTTGCATTTCTTAAACTCTCTCTGTGGGGACTCTCAAGGGGTAATAATTTTAAAAAAAAAAAAAAAAAAGCTTATGTCTGAATATTTTTGGGGAAATGTTGGAGAGTGGTAACCTGTTGTGAGAGTGTATTGGCTTAGGAAAGATTTAGATGCCTTAGATAACAAAGATCATACTGGCTGTGGAAGAGGAAAAAAACCCTTAAATATTTTTGCAGTAGATGGAGAAATCCCTGGAAAATTGAGTATTTCAGCACAGAAGTCACTGAACTACACATGAACCTGAAAAAGCTGAACTGGAATACACATTGTCCTTTCTTTGTTTCCTCACGGCCAGCACATTCATCTGGGCCTTGTTTTTAGTGTGGAATAAAAGGAAAGTGCATTGCTGTGGTTGCAGAATCTGAAGAAAGATAAACACCTCCCCTATCTCTAATATTAAAAAGAAGGCTGAAATCTCGGAAGCACTGCACAGTGCACAGGCTTGTATTTGGACTCACCTCTGGTGCTTCTTGTTTTGTATGGGACAGACACTCATTATCCTGAGCTCTCTTTGCAGCTGAGTTTCAGGTGGAGTAGCTGTCCTGAAGATGCCTTTGGTATTGCTTGGAGATCTCACTGTTGGAACATTTTTTTTTGACAAACATAGGAAGTGAGTGGTTCATTTGAAAGGCTTGTTTGTTTGGTGGTCCCTCTTTGGTAATTATTTGTGCTGACAACACAGCTGTTGGCTGAAGCAGCCTATGTGCTGTGGGCTTAGTTATAGGCAGCAGTGCCGCTGGACTCCTACCAGAGTGATATTTGTTCACCTGTAGCAACAAAGTGAAACTGTGTTTATAATCCTTGCCATTTCCCTGCAGAGCTGTCTCATCCGTGCACCTTTGGGGCTTACATGAAGAGACGCTGTTGCTCGCTTCCCTGCACCAAGTAGCAAGGGAGGGGTTGTCCATTGCCTGACTGAATTTGTCTCCTTCCTTTGCACTGCGCTCCACAGAAGAGTCTTTCATAACACGTACAGTAGCTTCTGCTCCCTTGAAAAAGAGCAGAGTCTTGTGGGATGCCAGCTGTGTTGTTCTGAGCCCTGTCCTAGTGTCCCCCAAGTCACTTCCGTGGACTGGTGGTGATAGAGACCGAGCGTGCCTGTTACCGTGCTCATCCTAGTGGTATTGTCCCTGCTAAGGGAAGTGATGAGCATTTCCCTGCTATGTCCCCAGGATATGTGCCAGTCCAGCCTGTAGGAGCTTGTGTTCTTTGATCTGCTGCAACACATCTGCTCGAAAGGATTAGCAGAAAACTCCCTTCTCAGCAGCTTACAGTTGTCATATATTGACACCTGTATTTTGGTATTTGCAGGCTAAGCCTTGCACTTATACAAATAAGCAAGCTCAGTTCTACATGGGTAAAATTGTAGGATGAGCCTGTTTTAATTAGAGCTGGTGAGACTCCTCAACACTCCTGCTGTTTGCTGTCATAAACATCTTGCATATGTTTGCAGCACAGTGAAAAAGACAGACTTATGGGGCAGCTGCTTCTTTTAAAGCAACAAATCAACTCCCAGAAAATTGAAAAAGCCACAGTTGTTTTCAGAACAGGTAGAGGATACAGACGGAAATATCATTGCCAAACATCTGGTCTGCAAATCTCAGGAGAGGAGAGTGGGGAATACCTTCAGTCCTGGTTCTCCTAGGGTGTTTGTCTTTAGAGTTCAGAGTGTTCCCTAGGGACTGCTTGGTAAGCAACTTTTCTCGTAGGTGTTAAAGCAAACAGGTCTTCAGGCCTGGGTTTTTCTTTCAGGATCAGCCTAAACTTTTTTCTGTGGTCATATGTGGTTTTCAGATTCATTGATTCATAAATGAAACTAGGAAACAGTTGCAGTACTAAATAAAGACTATTTAAAATGTGCAACACAGTATCACAGTGTACAAAGCAATGGCTCCATGCTCTACCAGCTCTCCACCTGGATTCAGTTCCTCCTGTCACAGCCTGAAGCGGGAGCTGGTGGCATCTGCCAGTCAGAATAGTGAGCTTGGTTTTTTACCTTAGAACAAGACTAATACACTATAACCTCTTTATTCACTCCTGTTTCACTTGGTCTATATGGGAGCTCCATTGGTCACCTCTTGCTTCAGACATGTCAGCTTTTTTCCTAAAGAAACATCCTACTTTACTGTAGTGTTAGCCGGTAGGTTTCTTCCTTCTAATATTCTGTGCTTGTCACTTTAATTGAGCCTCTTGGCTGTATGTTCCTCAGTGTGAGGGGAGTCCTGCTCATGCAAATATTCCTGTTGATGTTAGTGAGTTATTCTGTTCTCCTTTCTGAACTGACTTGGTTTTGCTGCCCTGAAATCCAGTACTGCTGTTCTGCTGCATTTGGAGATTATAAAAGTTAGAAAGCTATCTCTAGATTTCTTGTGATCTCTCCTGCAGGCTTTCTCTGGATTAATTCCTGTTTGAACTTGAAAAGATATTCTAGAAAAGCATCCCATTGTAATTTGTCATCTGCAATGTGCAATCAATCCTCTGTAATTCATGAGATATTGTTTCAGTTGTTAATGAACCTGTTGAAAGTTCAACCTTTCAGCTTTTTATCTAATAAGTTTCTCTAAACTGTAATCACATTTCTGTTTCCGTGATGGCATTTAGTCACTTTGATCTGGTTACCTTTCAGTCTTCTTTTTGATAAGGTGAACAGATTGAGACCCGGGAACTTCTCTCTGTAAGGTGCTATGTTTCTCCATGCTTTCACCATTCCCACAGCCCTGGATTCAGTGTTAGCAATATGTTTCTGGAAGGGGTACCACACATGGGGGGGACAGTGCAGTGTGTCTGCTCCTTGCCAGTGTCTGGGTGCAGCCCAGAGCAGTCTCCTGTGGTTTTCTCCACAGAGGAGAAAGGTTACAGCATCATGTGCTGTGTTAAGCCTGTAGCTCCCTTTCACAGAGAGGCTGTTCAGACACAACGTCTGTAGGAAGAGATAACATTTTTATTAGACTAGATAACACAAATGGAAAAAATGAATGTGAAGCCCTTCATCAAATAAGATCCTCCTTCACCCCTGCAAACTTAGCTTTCCTTGCATCTTTTTAGCTGCCTAGTGACACCAAAACTGGTGGTAAATACTTTGACCTTTATTTTCAGTCTATGCTATCCTTTTGCTGTAGGATTCTTCTGGCCTCACCTTTAGCCTGGCAACTGGACTCATCATGTCGGGCGTCCACATTATTTAAGGAACCATGATATTTCTTTTGCAGGATTGCAGTTCTCCCTGCCTTGAAAATTCTGTAGTTGACATTCACTCCAAGCACTGCAAATGAGGACTCAAGGTCTCCTTTTAAAATAAAAGCTAAACATGCATAGCACAACACGGGAAAAGGTCCTTATCTCTTAGCTGGTTTTTCATTACCTCCTGTGGCTCTAATCTGATTGCTTTGCATATATTAATAAAGAAAGAAATACACTATTTGTAATAATCGACGCGTTCTGAGATTGATTATTTTCAAAGAAGGCATGTTCCAGTATTTATGCCTTTATGTAGCCTTGGGATACTGGTGGTAGTTCCTTAGCTGTTCTTGGGGCCATCATGATGCAATGAACTCTGTTCCTTGGAGGCTGTTCTTTTTATAGGATTAGCTATACTTGGTCAGTGACTTTGGTTTGTGGTTTTGTTCAATACTTTGTATACCTACAGAGGAGATGTCCCCTTGCACAGGAATTTCAGAGTCATTCCTCAATGAAACTCCTTTTGGAACAAAGGGCTGAAATGAAGGACTGCAGACACCCCTCTACCACACCCTGGAGATTCACCTCCAACTTAGAGCATTTACTGAAATGTAAATGCTTGAAAAATCTTGATGCTGCTTACTTAATTAGAGAAAACACAAGGGAAAAGCCAAAGGTGTTCCAGTAGACACAATGAGAGAAGGACCCAGGCCTTCCATTTCTGGTTTCCTTCATGAGCACCAAATTTTTTCAAATCAGATTTACATTAGGGAAGAACAGATGCTTGCACTGTGAGAATGCGACTGATTTTAACATTATCCGAGGCTGTCAGTGGGTGTTGAATATTTATATGCTGTAGGGAAAAGGTGATGGACTAGTTTGCTTTATGCTAGCTTATTCTGCAGGAGTGAAAAAGCCAAGAATTCTCAGATGAGGCTTCCTGTTAGCTTTTCAGTACATGAATAGCAAGAATCTTGTGGAAGAGTTTGTGGGTGATGAGAGGAAACTCCCCTGGGTTATATAGCAAGAGGTTGGGGCCATTGTTACCTCTCAGCATGTGCTTGGTTTGACAGTAAAAGTAAATAAGAGGGACCTAAGAATGAGAGTTCTTCTATTTCTGAAGGAAGCCTATGGAAGTGTTTTGTATCGTATTTTGTTACCATCTATAGAAGCTGACATCCTCTGATTTAAAACTCTACAGAGCTGTAAATGCCACAACATATTCAGAAGGCATGATGATCATTGGGTCACTGATTGCCTATGGAGATGTGCCTTTTCAGACACCTAGCTGCTGCCCTGGAAAATCATAACATAGCTACCTCACACTTGAAATGTTTTTGAGTCCTCTGTCTCTTTTCTCTTCCAGTGGTGATAAGTGTAGAAATATTGAAGTGAAAACATCCATGCCTTCTTTCTGTAATAGGTGAGATCCTGAGCAGATGGAATATTTTTACCAGGGGCCAGGTCAGGACAGTCTTTTCACAGTAGGTGTGTGCTTGAACAGGTCTCTGTTGATGTGTTTTCATTTCCCCTTGAAGGCAGTTTCTCTGACATGAGGGGGGTTGTTGTAAGCCTTCCCTTTGGAGGAGGAATGTGAGAACATGCATGCAGGCCTGTAGTCTCTGTCTAGAAGCTGCCTCTGTACCATGCTGGTGTTGCTTGCCCATTACCTTCTTTTGATTGCTGCCTTGGTTTTCCTGAAGACTTATCCATGAGTGGTTTGCAGTTTCACAGGCAAGTGTGGTACCTCATGGTGTTGGATGATGAAGTAGTATCTTTAATCTTGACAAGTGGTGCAGAAAAGACACTGCTGGTGAGAAGAAGCTGGCAATGGCAAGTGAAGTTCACTCTAGAAACAAAGCATTAAACTACACAAGCTGCGTGCATCTCTGTGTGTCCCGTCCTGGCTGCTGTGGTGATGGGGAGGCTGATCCCAGTGCTGGGGCTGAGCAAGGGGAAGCCGTGAGGAGCAGCACAGGGCTTGTCATGCTGGTTAGGTGTGGTTGTGCGGTGGGACACATGGGACACACGGGACACACAGCTCAAGCTGCATGTGTGTTTTCAAGGGAATGGCATGGTCTGTGCCAAGAGAGAGCTGAGGTGCCTCAGGAGGATGCCCTGAGGGGTTTCTCTGCAGGAAGGCAGAGATGGGATGGGATATGATGGGATATGAGGGTTATAGATCCATGTTCTGTCTGGACTTGACGGTACCTATATGGATATCAGTCTGAAGGCTAACACTGAGAATGTGTAGGAATTTTATGAATTTGCTAGGACACTTAATGAGAAGTAAAATTGCCTGTGCTTATTAACTTTGTTCATTTACAAGCTAGAGTTGCTCTGAACCAGGTATTCTGGCAAGGACTGAGTTCCACCAGCCAGGCTGCATTAACTATGTGTTAACACAGCTTTGTCACAGATCAACCTGGTGTTTTAAGCAGAAGGATGGTCCCAGGAAGTATCATCAGTTCCTCAGCACAGGACTGATGTGTGCTCAGTGAGCTCTCAAGGTTTTGCCTGGCATTGCTCTGTGGGTTGGGGAGAGTTTGGGATTGAACAGATTTGATCTCCTAGTGAAAATGATGGCTGTTGCGTGTTTCACTCTCATTTTCTGCTGCAGTGAAAGGGGGATTATGGCTATGCTTTAGAATGTCTGCAAGTTGTTGACAGGGACAGCAAGAAATCTCAGATGCTATCTGTATTGCTGGATCTCAGTTGTTTTATTCAGTTCTAGCTGCAATAAATTTCAATGAGGAGAGGGAAAAAAATGGCATGTCTGGTCCCTCTATTTGGTTTCAGTGCCTTTTGGGCAGCTCACTGTCATCCTTTAGCTGTTAAGCCATTAGCATTTCCAGTGCCCAGTTTTTGGAAGGCTGGGGGTAGGAAGAGTTGCCCAGGAGCCCCAGTGCTATGTGCCTTTCATGGGCCCAGCCTGGGGCAGGCTGATGTGCAGCTGTGTTTCACATCTCATAGCCAGAATGGAAGTTGGGTTTACTCCCTTCCATTCCTGTGAGAGGCAGTAGGAGGACTCATCCCATGCTATAGGGTGTGGAGATGTGCCTTTCCCTGAACAATAGGAGTTCTGGGGGACCCAGCACCCTAGGGGAGATGAGGCGTATTCTCATCCTCAGATCCCCAGAGCAGGGGATGGTTGGACCACAAGGGCTCCTCGTTCAGGTGGAGCAGTGCCCAGGCATAGATGTGGGAGAGAGGTGAGCAGTACCACACTGAGCTGAGCTCAGCTGGTTTGTTCATGCTCAGATTCTGTCATGACCTGCATGCTGTGGAGGAGATGGAAGTGTGCCTGTTGGGATCATGGGCTTGTATGTCACTCCACTCAGGTGGGAAGGGGCCAGGGAGAAGACTTGCCTCTGGCACATGCCTGTACAATATAATCCCTTTGGCACCAGGAATGTGAGGCCAACTGCCCAGCCCAGACAGGACGCAGCAGAGCAAAGCTGTGCTCCTGTGCTGCCCCAGACTGTTTAGCTGTGCTGTACCCAGAGCCAGCCTGATTTCTCCACTCAGGGTTCTGAATGGTGTTGGCTTCTTCATAAGTTCTTGCTTGAAGGTGTGGTAGGTTCATGGAGTAGATGGGAGTAGTGGGGGCTGTTTGAGGTATAATGAGAGGTACAGTTGCATTCCTTAGTCTTTGACAATCTTTTGGTATTTATATGAAACCTTAACAAAAGCCACTTTACGAACGCCTGCCTTAGGAATCTTTTTAACTGAAAGGCACCAGATTTGGACTCCAAATCTTAATCTTCGTTTCATGAGGCACCTGCTCATTTTTAGACTGTGTGTGACTGTTTTAGAGAACTTGGAGCTTACTTTTAAACACAAGATCCTTCTAGGAAAGGTTTTTAACTTTGGCAGAAGCTGTACACAGTTGTAATACTTTTCCTTTGGGAAAGCTGGCACTGATCATTTATGTTCTGAGAAAAGACTGGTTTTCATTTTACAAAAGAAAGGGAATTAAACCACAGGTTAGGAAGAACAAGAATAAAGAATTCCCCTGCTTTTGTTTGTACAGGCTGCATACTTCCTTACACAGCCCCAGTGGCATGGAAACCCTATGGTGACCCTGTCATTGTGCAGCACAGAATGGAAATTAATCTGGAGGGCAGTAGGTAATGAAATGAGTAATTTTAGCTTTTTTCATTGTGTTCACAGTGGGGTTATTAAGGGCTCTAAGTGAGAGAAGTACATTGGCTACTGTTTTGGGGAGTGTTTACCTGAAGCATGAGCTTAAAACATTGTTATACAGAAATCTACAACCTCTTCTATTCGTGTGTGTAGTTTTGGTCAAAGAGCTGGGAAATACTTGGTATCAGAAGGAACTGCAGGTGTTTAAGGCTGTGGTATTAACTTCAGCCATTAGGATGGCAAGGGACTGAAGGGGGTTTTTTCCAGTGTTTTTACTATTCTGCCTCCTTATGCCCGCTTTTGTGTTCCTTAATCTCTTTGTACCTGGGCTTCCTACCTGTAAATGAGAGTGAAGATTCCTGCTAAATATTCTGTTTTCCCAGAGAGACAATAAGAACAGACAAGTTAGGGCTGGTTATTCCTGGCTAACAGCAAGTTGGAGGCCCATCGTTTGCAAAGAAAAACACCCAGCTGTTGTATTTGCTCTGCGGTTAAATTGGCCTCATAGAGCTTCCTGATGAAAAAAGAGATCTCTGATATTGGCACACAACAAACACTGACACTCTGGAGCGGACACTTCATGGACTTGTAGCAAAATTTGTTGTGCTGCTTTAAGCCGAGGTCAGTAGGCCCCCTCCCTCCTCTATCCAGGAAGCAGTTGCCTGTGCAAACAGACAGCACTCACTAGAGATCTTGGAACCTGGACAGGCTGTACTTGGACTTCTGACCCAGTGAGGTGCCTTCTGGACAAGATCCCAAGCTGCCAGTCTCTCTGAAGAATGTGCAAGAAAAATCTGTGTGAAGGTGTCTAACATCTTGATAACTTCTTTAAAAAAATCCCATTCTTTCAAAATCTTAATGTTGTAAGAGTGAATGTTGTTATTCCTATGTTATATTATCTCCTGGGATGACTTTCACATTATATGGAGGTGATGCTTTGAAACTAGTCTCTTTACTACTTCTTGTCTCATAATCTTTCTGTTCTCTCTCAAACATCTCAAACCAACCTCTTTCTTGTGCTCTACTTCTTTTGTGATTGCATGGTTCTGCATCCTGAAGATCTCCAAACTGCCTAAGTATGTACAGGCAGAAAGGATTTCCAGATATCAGAATTGCTTAATGTGTCTATCATAAGCAGAAACTGCAGAGGGGAGGCTAAAAGGACCAAAGCTGAGACACTTCACAGCCCTGTGTGCTTGCTTTCCTCAGTCCCTGGCCCGGGAAAGTGTCTTTGTATTTGGCTACAGACAGAGCAGCACTTGTGATGCTGAGCTCTGTATTCGAAGTTTGGTCACTCAGTTAGCATTTCTTTCAGAGCCCATTGTGTTCTGTAGGTGAGGTGGAGATGCTGCTGCTTACTGTAAATACTGACACTCTTACAGTCCTCTCAATCCTCTCTAAGCCTTGCAGTCCTGTAAGTTGTGATGCAGTTTCATCTTTCCCATCCTGAAGGTATTTTTGGCAAGACCATCACCTGCTCTTTCTCAAAACAAGGCTGGGAGTAGTGAATGGCTGACTTAAAGGAAATTGTTCCTGGACTGGAAACAAAAGCAGAGGAGAAGCCTGCCACAACCAGAGAGAGAAGTTACTGAATTAAAGGCTGCTATCTCCCACTGAGCACTGGATGCTCGTGCATGGTGTCAGTTGCTGGGCAGACCCGTACTGACTTAAGTTACATGTGGATTTTGGCTTCTGCAGCTTTCTCCCTGCTGCCTTGAAGAGCCAGTTTGGAAATTTAGAGCCCCAGGGTGAGTAAGTAGATGTTCTGGGGAGAGGGTGAAACTGGGAGTGTCACATGTGAGAAACAAGAATCCCACCTTTACCAGGCATCCCTGATTTTTTGTGTCATTGGGTGGATAGGACCAGGTGTGCTTTCTGCTCTCCACATCCCTTCAGGGCTTTTATTCTGAGACTGTGTTGCATTCTTTATGACAGTGGCCTATGGGAAGAACGTGACAACTATGATAAAAAGGAACTGGAGGAAGGAACTGGGATTTATATTACCTTAAAATAATAATACCATCTCTTCTTTTTCATGTTGCCCTGCTTATCTATGATGTTGGCTCACTCCCTCACAGCACCTCTGAACAAAATGAATTGTGCATATGGCTCTGCACATCTCGAACAGGCCTGTGGCAGTAATGTCTGCTGGGCTGTTTGCATGGGTGCCCATCACTTTTCTTGTCTGCTTCTAACATGGGACAAGATACTGAAATGCAAAATGTGTGTGCAGTGCCCAGGCTTCCCAGCAGCCTGCACATGTTGGTGCATGTGTGCCCAGTTCCCTGTGGGCAAAAAACTCAAGTTTATGCCCATTGGTTTGAACTTCATCTTTGAGAGATGTCATGGGTCGAGTGTGATGTGGCTGAACAAAAATGAACTCCTATTAATTGGAGTGCTTATAAAAATCGAACTTTCATGGAGAAATGCTTTTGTAGCTTTCCTTTTATACAGCCTCCTCTGCAGTTAACCAGTTATTATCGAAGCATTATAAAAACATTATGTGCACAGTACTCATGCTTCACATAAACCCAGCATTGTTTAACTTTGCCTTTAGTCCCACAGAGACCGGACAGTGAGAATCTGATGCTAACTCAGCTTGGAGAGTCAAGATAAGGCTTTGCAGTAGAAGGTTAACCAGGTTGCATTTGCCTCTGTGATGAGAGTTCCGTGCTCTAACAGGACAGACTGTCTGTGGATGGCAGTTCAGTTTATCTGGTTTTGCTGCTATACAAACCGTTTCCTGGGAGGAAGGTGTCAAGTCTGCTTTCCTTCTTAGCAGCCTGTTAAGAAGGGACTGTTAAGTCTGGGACTGGGGGACAGGAGGAAACAGGTTAGAAGAGCCCTTTGGAGGTGACCCAGCCCAGCCCCCTGCTCAGGCCAGGGCCAGCTCTAGTTGGTCTGTGACAAGAACTGCCACAAACTGGGTGGTGCATGCAGCCTCCCAGGGCACAGACATCTGCCAGGAAGGGGTGATGCAAATTCCTCTCTGCATGTGTAATGAATCTTCTGCCTTTTTGTCGTTAGGTGCTTATGCCTGCTCTGCTCTGCAGATGTTAAAGGGAGGTGACTGGCTTTAAAAAAGCCAAATACTAAAGAAAGGAAGCCTGAGAGTGTAAGAATGGAACTTTTTTTTTCCCCAAAAGAAAGAAATTTAGGGTAAATTAGCATTTAGGTATCCTTTGTATGCATGAGGTGTAAGGCAGCTCATTACGTTTCCAGGGCTGTAGGTGAAGAGTGCTTATGCAGATGCCGACTACCTGGAGCATTTTGGTTTTCCCTCCCAAGAAAGACATGCCTGCAAACCAAAAAGACAGACCTTCTGGCAAAGCTGAATGACTTGAACCACCTGACAATGCTCAAGGAAAGCAAACTGTGGGGTCATTGTCTAAGAGTATAAGGAAAAGGATAACCTCCACTTATCCTCTGTTTCAAACCAGTTTTTGAATTTATTAGGTTAAAATCTCTCAGAAACTCTGACCCTTGCTATGGTTGTAATTGGTGCTAATTAGAAGTATTTCCCTAATATTAATTGTGGTGATATCTCCAGATGCACTACCTGGAGCCCAAGCTGTAACTACTGAACAGCGTTTCCTGGTGTCTTTTTCTCATGCCTCCCACTCTGAGGAAGCTGCAGGTGCGCATACCCTGGTTTCAGAGAGATGGAGCCAGTCCACCCCAGCAGTTTAATCAAGACAGTATTGGTGCCTGTACTGTCTTCACCAGCTTTAAGAGCAGCCTGCACTCAGAGATTAAGGAGGTAGGCAACAGTTAGTTCACTTTTGAGTTCAAGTATAAACAAAAATACGAACAAACAGTACATGATTTCTTGAATTTTTCTGCTAATTGGTGGTGCTGTAAGAAGTAGCTTGGGATAGTAAGTCAGGACTGATTACCCTGATGGATACAAGGTTGTATATTAAGTATTTCCATTTAATCTTTTGCCTTTAAATGTGTTACTCCACAAGACTTCTGGAGAAATGACACTTCAGCTTTGAGGTGATGGGCAAAATGCATTTTTCTTAAACTTCAGATTTATTTAGGGGTAAGATAGTGAGGCAGAGGTTTTTTTCAGAATTAACAAAGCAGAGCATGGGAAAGATGATGCTGTCCACCTACAGTCTCTGTCTAAGCACACCTCTCCTTACAGGCAATCTGTGGGCTATAAGAAATGTGACTGCAAGATTCAGTAAATGTGTGCTATGCACAAAAATGATGCAAAGAAAGGAAAGGAGAATTCGAAGACAAATATTCAGTAGGATGATAAATCAGAAGGCTACATATTGTAATTAGGAGTAGCACTTCTTGATTTTTCATGGGGTGTTAATTTCTTTATAATCTGAAATAATTGAGTCAAGTAGTATTTTTATTTTCCCCCCCTTCCCTAGGGAGAATAGAAGGGACTGGCTAGTTTGGTCCCACCCGTACTTCATTCTTCTGCAGTCTATTTATAGTCTCTGCAGAGGGCAGGGAAGGAGGGAGACCTTGGAGAAACAGAGAGGCTTAGCTTTGTTTGTTTTACATTTGGAACCCTGGCTTTAACTCCTTCCTTGCTTATCTGCCCCATGAGTATCAGAAATCTTTTACCTTTATCAAATAACAAGCACATTCTTGCTGTCAGTTCTAAAAATAAAATATATATGTTTTTAATTCCTCATTATTACAGAGTAACTGCCCCTCACTGTATATGAAGCTGTCATGTGTTGTGTGTTGGCCTGATCTGTGCTGTGACTGTGTGTGTAGCACACACGTGAAGCTCCCACCCTCTCCAGAGGTGCTCTGTGGGCTCCGCTGCCGCAGCGGGTGAAAGGGAGAGTGAGCCTGGTGATTCTTTCAGATTCACTGTGCTGAAGAGATAAATGGAATTGCCAGAGGGTTACTAATACCCTTTAAAAGAAGAAATATTCTCTCTCCCAAAAGGATGTGGAAAAAATTAGAGCAATTACATTTGTATCATGAACCTCTGTACTGAAGGGAATGGGGAAGGGGAATAGGGAATGCAGTGGAAGTAAAAGGATGTGGAGTTCCCATTCTGTGGACCGCGCTAAATAGCTGGGCTTAAAACTGGGACAGGAGAAAATACTTATCAGTATTTTTCTTAAATATGTTTTCTCCCAAATGAAGGGATGAGCAGGGAGTTGGCTTTCCAGTATCACCAGGATGCAGAGTGTGTTACAGCTTCATATTCTGACACAATACAGCGCTGCTCCTTGCAGCACTGTTTGTGTACACAAAAAGAGCAGTCTTTCTCCAGCACCCTGTGTTGGTAGAGCAGCACTTCTCAAAGTGGGAATGAAAGTAAAGATACCTTTTTTCCTCCAGGTTAATGACAATTGATTTTTGCTTATTAAACTGGGTTGTCTCTGCTGCAGCCTCTGCCACAGCATAACTGGAGATGCCCTGCTTGCAAATGTCTGGGAAGTCAGTCTATTTTCCATCTGTAAGCAATGTTTTAGCGTTTAATGCAATTTATCTTCACTCACATTGCAGAAGATGTCAACACTAAAACATTTGCTACAGACATCATAAACTCAAGACATTGGCAGGCACTGCTGAACAGAGCAGAAACAGTGGCAGCGAATACATATTTTTAAACCATCTGGTATGCAAGTGGTGTTGGATCAAAAATTGACATGGTGTAAAAAACTCACCACTGTTTGTCAGATGACCTTTGGGCAGTCAACAGAGAAGTTGCATATAAATGCACTTGAAACAGTACGGTCTGTCTCAGTTCATACTTCTGGGCCCTGTTCCCTCACTTGCCAGGTTTCAGAAACTAATAGGCTTATTTAGTAAGGTTTAGAAGCAGTGCAGATAAACGGGTGCCTTGAGGGCTTTGCGCACCGCTCGCCTCTCTGCGTACGCACTTCCTTCCCTCTGTGATCCGCAGGGAAGCAGAGTTTTGGGAGCTGTGGGTGGGAATGATCCCTTTTCTTTTTTCTCCCCTTGTGTGTTTTGATGTTTAGCTTTCAATCCAGTTTTCTCTTTATCAGGAGCAGCTTACATAGGTGGTCTATACACGTGAATGTGTTCTCACAAACACGGGTACCACTGTGTATTTTGTCTTTCTGGTATACGGCTGTAGTGGGAAGAGGACTCATGGGGCTCATTATGTTTTGATGGAGAAGCCCCTTGAAAACAAGTAGCCCTGTTATTGCCAGTCTTTGGCAAAGGGTACCATATACTTCAGCAGGGACATCTCTGCAGACAGCTGTTCCCAAAATAAATGTTGCAAAGTCTCTAGATTTCTCCCCTTTTCTTCCCAGAGGATTTCTAGCTCATTTCTGACCATGCATCAGATGAATGTGTGTTTACTGCTTCCTATAAGCAGCAAGCCAGCATGAGAAATTGTAAAATTTCTCAGCTAGCTCCTAAAGCATGATTGAAAGTAGGGGCCATACAAGCTAAAAGTCTGAAAGGCTGTGTGTGCAGTTTCCCTCAGTTGTAGGTGTCTCAGAATGACCCCAGAGAAAAGTGGCCCATAGCTCCTTTCATGAAAAAGCCAGCTCCTGCAAAAACCTGGCCACCCCCACACACAGCCACCACAATTCCGCCTTTAATGGTTAAAGTAGACTTTAAAATACACTGTGTAACAAAGATTGCATGGAATTCAAAACATGGTAAAAACAATAAAAGGAAAATGAAGCTACCATCTTTGGAGTAGTGTCAGGTTGTCCTACAGCATCTCACTGTCTCAAAACGCATATAAAATAGCATGTCCACGAAAGGCTTCTGAGACAAACACCCCATTACTCCACAGATGTATGAAGAAATCCTCGACACCCCCACATTTTCTTTTGCTGCAGCTTTACTTCATTTTCTTTTCCATTGGAGAAAGAGGTAATTCCCAGATTAATGCTGTCTCTTTGTGAACAGACTTAACTAGGTTGCTCTATATCTCTCTCGGAGGCTGAATAATACACAGTGATAGCAATAGAAGTCATTTGCTCAGTTAAAAGCAGCTGATACTACATTTTCATTAGGAAAAAATGAAGAGGCTCAGTATGGATTAAGCACCTGAGTTTTACAGTCTCTGCTCCGTAGGTTTATGTGTACAGGCAAGACAGCCACATCTCCTGGAACGTGAAGTTGCCCTGAATTTGCTGTCATCATTTGCAAAGTTCTTCTGTGGACAGATACTCCTTGCTGGAGGAGAGCATTATTCAGTTGCAGAGAACGAGGAGCAATGGGATGCCCAGGAATCTTTGGGATTAGGAATGGGATATGAAATGAGACTTCTTCCAGAGCCCTTTGCATTCAGGGGACAAAGAGATGAGGAAATAACCAAGGATTTAGGCTTCGCTGCTGCACACAAGCACTAGCACCCTCTGGATTTCTGCAGATCTTTGACAGAAATGCGCATGAACTACACTTCTGCCTCCTGGGCCCGCTGAATTGAATGGGGAGGTGGCATAGGGTGTGCTGAGGCATTCTTGGATACTGTTTTCCTTATTCTCATAGGAAAGATACTGATATGAGATCTCTGGTTCAGGCTTTAAATAAGTTAGAATCAAACTACAAACCTATTTTTAGGGGACTTTAAAATACCCTGACACGTTTACCAAGCTGGCTTCAAACCAGCTAAAACATGTAAACAGTTAATACACATATTGCCAAGACAGAGAATTTTTACTTTTCTTACAATGTGGGTTACAAAGTGCTTTTCTTCACCACACAAGCACTAAAAAAGAAGGAAAATATAAATGTAAGTAACAGTGACACCTGACACAGTGTCAGTCTTCCGAGCATCCTCCTGATACACGCTAGGACCACAATACCTTCTCCAAAGTCACATTTTGTATTTAGGCACACATTGAAAAAAATAAAACGAAGCTACAATGCATAGCCTTCAGTCTAGCTTTCCAATGCTATATTGCTTAATAATTTAAGGACAGTGATAGCCTAAAAATTGCAGTCTTAGCAGCTTCACATAACCTACATTAGACAGAGGGGAAATATCATATTTATTACGTACTCAAGATGTCTGACTTTATCAGGACAAAATCTTCTCTGTGTTTGGCACTATGTCACTTAGAAGGGCTCAGCTATATGTTATGTATTACTAACAAATCCATCTGTAATGATTTTAAGAGGCTGATATTCATGGTCTCTGCTTCCCCCAGTGCTACTCATGGGGCCTCCCTGAAATAAGCAGCAGCTCTTCTGGGACACACGGGGAGAGAGTGCAGCCAACTCGATTATCACAAGCAGTAGTGTTGTGCTGTTGGTGTCTTGCTCCTAATGGTTTTCCTGTTCCCACAAAGGTGCCTGCCCTCGGTGGATCCCTCTGCCTGGCAGCTGTGGCACCAGGAGAAGTGTGGCTGTACTGTCACCAGCCCTGCTGGCTCTGCTGCTTGGGTGCTTTGCAGACAAACATGGTATTTTCTGGTGTGATGCTTTTGGAAAGCATCTCTCCAGTTTAGAGGGGTTTTTTTCTGGTAAGGAATGTGTGGCATCAGTGCAGGACTAAGAGGTCACAGGAGTCACTTTTTAGCAAGGTAATTTCTGAGTTCAGGGGACTTAGAATTCAAATTATAATATATCTTTATGTTCATACACTTCTAAGGCTTTATCAGTATTAAAGCAGAAAAATAGATTCACCTCTTGAGAATTCAGATGCTTCATGGAGCCTGCTATTGACTGTACCAAAGAAAAATGTAATTTTTGGGCTTAGAAGATCTGTAGAAAGAACTGATTTCCTTGCGAGACTGCAATATTTCCATAAATATGGCGGGGAATATTGTGGTATTGACAGTGACACACACACAAAAATCTCTGTTCTTCCTCTCATACTGGTTTCTTCTTGCAGGCTTTGTGACTTTATCTAGGTTTTGTTTTTCGACTGACAGTCATCCTACAGTCTTTAGCTCAGCTGGAATTACCTGCTTGGATTCCTCTTGATTTTCTCAAAGAATTCCCAGCCTTCTGGATTTTGGCATTACTGTTAAATGTTTGCCACCTATCTCTGAGCTCTGGATTATGCTGCCGGCTGGCTGAGTTGGAAGAGTCTGTTCCTCTTTTATAGCTGGGATGATTAGCTGTTAATTCAGGTGCAGTGTGCAGCCTGAAAAGGCCTCTGTTTTTCAGGAAGGATTGAATTACCTCTGCTCTGAAGTGTTACATCTCCACTGTTCTGTGCTGCGGCGGGGGGCAGCAGCCTTTATTTCCAGCAGGATGGCGTGAGACTCGGCTGTCACGGCACAGCTTCAGTGCCATACAATGCGGTCGCCAGCCCCAGTAAATCAGCACAGCCAGTGCTTGCTGGGCTGCTGTCTGATTCAGTATATAACTCTTTTCACCACTGCAAAACTCATTCCTGAAATGTGGCGTTGGTCAGCTGAATTCGCAGGACAAGGGATCAGCTAAATGTCACTGAACCACGATAGCTCACATTCCTCTGTAATGTGGCAGCAGTGACAGGGTTATTAATAGGTGTAGGTACCTGGTCTGGATGCTTTATGGGAGCACAGTGGGCATAAATGGCAGTGAAGGGATTTGTTTGTGGGTTGAGTGACTTCACAGGATAACAAATGTTATAGGCTGCCACGCTGTCAAGGACACAATTAATTCTGGTTGCGCGGTACAGTTAATTTGGTATGCATCTCAAATGTTTTCAATGAGCTTTGCATGCAGATTCAGTGGACCGTAAGAAAAGTTTCTTTTTAGCCCTCAAATCTGCCTCATCTATTTTAACATGATTCTAAAGGGACCTGACAGTGTCCCTTTATGTGAAACAGAGCTGCTGGTTGAAGTCAGAGAGGCACTCTGCTCTGTGCTCTCCCTCTCCCTGGGGGCACTTGGGCTGATTGCCTTTTTGTAAGACTTCAAACTCTGCCATATCAGCGTCCTAATCAGCTCCTAGATCCCTCTGGGTGCAGGGCCATCACCCACGAGTGGCCATCTGTAGCCTTCGGGGAGCTACAGTTAAAGGGTGGTGCTGGCCCTTATTAATGGAAATGAAAGCCTGGTTTAACCATTCTGTTCAAATCTCTCGTGTCTTTCTAGGGCATCAAAT
Organism: Phainopepla nitens; assembly: GCA_013400175.1. NCBI lineage: Eukaryota > Metazoa > Chordata > Aves > Passeriformes > Bombycillidae > Phainopepla > Phainopepla nitens. The sequence continues at coordinate 197,396 of VXBQ01001306.1, read as the reverse complement.
TTAAAATCGAAGTACCTAACACAAGAACTCAGCTTTGTAAAACCTGAGTTGGAAAAAATGTGCTGATTTATTTATTACTATTCTTATTTAATTCATAGTAAGGAAATGGTAACACACAGAGTAACAGATTTTTAATTACCATTCTTCCTAGCCATCCTCTGTCTCTTTTGTTTTTCACTTAGGTAGGAGAAAGTCAAGTTTGTTGTTATAACAGCAAACTTGGTAGTAATGGCAGCAAAAAAAGAATGAACTCTTTGTTTAGGAACTCAAGTGTGAAGACAGGGAAAAACTCCTCATAAAAAGAAAGGAAGAAGGGAAAGGGGTAGTAACTTAAATGCAGCTATTAAGTCATATTATTGGGACCCTGGGTTTGTTCTTAATGGAGGGAAATTAGCAATGCAAATATTTCTAGTCACCAATTATCCATGATATAAATAGGTCGGAAATTTGCACTGTTAATACCAGCTGAGTTGAAACCTTTTCTAAGCAGTTCATCAGCAGAGAGGTTTTGGGGTTTTTTTCTGATTTGTATTCCTGTGGCTTGTTAAAGGCTTGAAGAGGGGGAGGAGAACAGGAGTAGGAGAAAAACAGGTTTAATGGGCTGTAAGGAGCAAAACTCTCTTCTGTTACTTCTACTGTAAACAAAACAATCAGCTGAAGCCTGGCTTTGTTTTTAAAAGGGAAAAAAATGTAAATAGCAGTGATTCTCCTGTGCTCTTCGATACTCTAAGTGGCTTCCATACAGGGTTTTATCCTTTAAATATAAACCAGGAGGCATTACAGACATGTAACTGCCAGAGCAACTCTTCCCCAGCCAGTATTTCTACAGAGGATACAATTAATCCAGGCTGTGGTGAGAGATTGGGGGAGGTTGGAGTGCCATGCCTGGTGGGCACCCTGCATCAGTCTCCAAAACTCTTCCTTGGTAGGTCTTCAGAGCTTTTCAAGGCACCCAGATATTGTAGAAAATACTTTTACCCAACAGATTTTGCTGAATGAAATATCTTATTCAGGCACCAGATGTTTCTGTTGAAAACTGAATACCCCCACAGACACATGGAGATGCGGCTGCTTTCCTGTCTGCTGTTTAATTTTTAATTATATGAATCGAGCGACTGTGGGTTGCATGTTTTGTTCCAGTCTGCTCTTTCATATTACTTTCCCACTAAGAAACAGCAGCTTTTCTGGTGCAGAAAATCACGAGATAACCCAGCACAGTTGTACTGACAGAAAATGGGTTTTTGTGAATTTGGCATTTGTATTATGGCGAATGGTAGCTCAGGCTGTGGAATAACTCTTCTATCCTACAACATACTTGCTACTACCTCTCCTACAGAGGAGAGGTCCTCAACCTTGGGTAATTCTTAGGAGTAGCCATACATTTAGAATTTTAAAAATAAATAAAGGGGAAGGTAAAGGAATTTTTAGGCTTGTGTTCACTATCTTCTTCTGGAGGGTCTGAGTCACTGGTTTACCCCGTGGGAAGAGGTAGGCCTTAGGCTTCTGTTGGGACTTCTGCTGTAATAGCAGTGTTCTTCAAGGCTTTATGATACATCACAACTGCCCAATGAACTGGGAGAATGGAATCAAAGACTGACTGCGCATATGGCTTGAGTGCTTTCTTCCTCCTGAAGATTCCTTGCAGGTGTACAGATAGTGTGTGTGCTGTACGTGCTGTAAGGTGGGTGTCATGTTCTAGCACTGATGAATTGGGAATTTTCCTATCCCTGAGGTCCACGAAGAGACACAGTCCAATCTCAGGCTTAAAGGCAGAAAACCACGTCTATCCTTGGTTTCATTCCAGCAACCAGACCTTGCTGTTGGAATGCAGGCACACAAAGTGCTGTAAACTGCGTTATGGATCGTTCTGAGAGCAATTCCTTGGCTTGCAAAGGAAGTGTTCCAGGTGAAGAATTGGCTTCACTGAGACTTTTGGAGTGACAGACTGGGGTTCAAATACGTATGTTGCTCTGTATCATGTAGTTTTCTCTGCAAGGAAAGGTGATCCTATTCCCTTGGCATTTTTTACCACATTGGTTTATGTGGAATTAGCAGGGATTCTCACAGGGGTTTGTGAGTGTGGCATTGGAAAGTCAATAACCAGTGCACTGCATGACACCATTTCCCTGTTGCAGTAGGAAGTGTTTGCAGGGGCTTTTCAGTAGTGCTTGGGTGTGCTGGCAGACCACGCTAGGCTGTGATCCCGGCCTGCAACTGGTCTGGTCCCATGCAAGACAAATTGTTTGCCAAGAGTGTCAGTTTTGCCTGTTGTGAGTCTGCATATTTGTCTGAAGCAGGGCAAAGCAAAGTGGTCCTTTTTCCTGATTATATTAACCTTGCATTAATAAAATATTCTGCTTCAATGGTTAACCACACTCAGACATGGAGGAGGTAGCCAAAGGCTTGGGGCTTTCCCTCCTGGTCACTAGCTATGTGGTCCGTGCTTTATGGATCATATAGATTTATATGGGAACAGTTTTACCTTAATCCTTCATGTAAACTCACCCTTTAAAGGAACAGCACACAGGGTGAGGGAAGAATGGTGTTCACAGAGGCTTCTGCTCTTCAGCCTTTCCCAAGAAGAGATGTAGCATCTGCTCCTCTCCCTTGGCCGTTCGCTGTGGGATCTGCTGCTCTCATTACTCTGTTCTCAGCTGCCTTGTCAGATCAGGCTGTTGGTCCATCTACTGCAGGGCTGTGCCTGCTCACGTTTGAGAGCTCATCCACACCACTCCGGCACTTAGCTCACTAACTAGCAGCAAATACGTGCAAAGAAGATGAATTTCTCCTGTCTTTCCCGTTCTGTCTCCTGGCATTTGCTTTTGCCTCAAAGCACTTACCTTCAGTGGGAGCTGAACATGAGGAACTGCGCTACCACAGTGCTGACAGAGAATCCTAAGACTCTGGTGTTGTCCTGTCATCCTCTTCTGTGAGTTCATCATATGGTCTATGTGCACCTACATCTTGGACAATTTGGAAACCCACATACCTTGAGAAGGTTTTATTTTAGTGCTTTAGAAGGGAGCATTATCATCACTTGTCAAAAATAAATTTTCAAGGCAGCTTGTCTCCACATGCTTAACTCAATGAGGGATAACAGCTCCTAAGGGATAGTGGTTCCTATTTAAAATCTAAAGAATGATACTTTTCATTCAAATATCCTCAGAGATTTGCACGTCATTAGCCCATGCTCTCAAAGCTGGCAGACCCCAAAACACTGAAAACTGAACTAGAGCACTCATTTTTTCCTGAAAACAAAGATGACAGAGATCCTCCCTCACACTTAGAGGTTAGGAAGAAAGCACAAGATGGTTGGGGAAAGCTGAGCAATTGCAACCACATTGAGCTCCAGGAAGGACAGCTTTCCTCTTGTGTGCTGTTCACTATGGAGCCCTGTGCGCAGTTCAAGGGATAACCTGTATTAAAGCAATTAATAATTGGATCTTGCATGCTTAAAGGAAAATTATTTCTCCGTAGTGTTGCTGGAGAAGTGACAGCAGGAGTTGGTAAGTGTACCCTGCTTGGGATGAACGAGCCTGTGATGACATTGCTGGGCTTGAGTTGTGTTTGCTTTAGGGCGATTCATGGCAAGCAACAAGAACAGGAGGATAGAAACCCTCAGAACATGAGGATAGCAGAGAAGCAAACTTTTTGTAATACCGTGCAACTCTTGGTTCTTCAGTCTGTGATTCGGTGATTGGGATTTTTCCTGTCTGCTTGTGTGATGTGATGCAGATGTCAGGCAGGTAAATGTGAAATGGTGGCAGAGAATCTTGCTGATGGCATCATCAAACTGTCTAAGTCATGTAGTTCTGCCGAGAGAAAGTGATACTGCTGTGATAATTCACTTAGTTTGTGGAGCCAAGGAAGTCTGGATGGCCCCCCAGCCAGGAGAGCTTATTGTGAAAGCACTGCCAAGCGATGCTTTCGGCACACTTTGTTGGCATGGCAGTGCGACAAACTTCTGGAAAGGGCAGAACTGAAGAAGAGAGAAATTGCCAAGCCCATGTGTATTGGGAAAAGTATGTGTATGTGTGAGTTCACCCACAGAATATTGATAACATCTCTTCCCAGTGTGCTGAGCCAGTTGTCACTCTGTGCCAGCCCCTGAGTTTCAAACATTGATGTCTTTGCCTAGCAAGCTTGAACTTCTTGTCCTTCCCTTCAAGGCTTTCATGCTTACTTCTTAGTGCTTTTGTCTATCTCTCATGGCCTCCTCCTGTCTCCTTTAAAGCTGTCTTTGTTGTCTTTTTTTCACCCACAACTTCGCTTATCCTGTCACATAACGGTGAGACTGGACTAGCTAGGCTTGAATACCCTGAGTGCCCTGGTGGGAAAGGTCCACTACAGTACAAAGTGGTGATGGAGAAAAACCTGCAACATCTTCAGTCACTGTTTCAGTTCCTCTGGATGAGGGTACAAGAGGACCTGGGTTTGTATTGTGTGCAGATCTTGATCGGTGCTGGTTTTTTAAGATGAAGGATGCTAGAAGTCCCATAAAAAGGCTGTGCATTTCTAAAAATCGGAGGCTCCTATTTAATAAAACTTAAAATACTAGGGAAGTGCTTGATAGACTAATATTAAAAAACCTCAAGTTGTTGACCCAATTAATTAAGTCTAATATTTGTGTTAAATCAAAATAATTTTTGTGACAAATTTTGTCTATAAAGACCCGGAGTGTCTTTGTAGACCAAAAAAAAAAGCCAATTCTACTTAGTGTAGATTTATGCAAAGTGCTTCCATTTTTTGACAATGCAAGTTCCATTTATAAAGATAACTGTGCAGCAGTGACATACTAACTTTTGTAAGGCATTTGATTTAATGCATCTCTTTGGAATTGGTGGTGACGAAAGATACTGTGTCACCTTTGATCAGTAACCAGAACTAAAAAGCCATTCTTGTTGGACAGTCATCAAACAGGGATGTTTCTAGTGGGACTTGGTAAGGAGTGGCGCTGACTCCAGTGCTAGACAACTCCTCCATCAAAGAAAGAGAGATAGGAAATAAATCTAATATTTGTGGATGACAAATGTAAGGAGATGATTGGTGCAGAGGGTAAAGTTTTTACATGGCTTTATAACTAAAAGCTTTTCCAGAGCCATTGCACAAGGCTGCACAGTCTTTGGGCAGAGTAATCCAGCTTTCCATCAAACAGAAGCGGCCATTTTTGATGGGATGTCTGCAGCTGGGTTTTCCTTGTGGCTTGCTCAGCATTTCAGGCTGGTGAAATGGACTACAGTGTCCTTGGACCTAGACAGAAAAGTCAAGGAAAAATCCTCACTTTGGTACAGGGAAGATCAAAAGAGCATTTAGTTCTCAGTATTTTAAAAGGAGTACAAAACTGGAGGTAAGAGAGGTGCAAACATAATCTAAGATAGAGAAAAATGTGATGAAATAGTAGACTAAAGGAGATGAATTTGCTTGCTTTATTAATATGAAGATGATGAGGAATTTGATTATGGTTTATAAATCATTTCATGGGGAGAAGAAGGACTTTTTAAGGGTTTCTTAATCAAGTGAAAAAAAATTATTACAAGGACTTAATAGCTGGAAACTTTAAATCACAGCAGATTGAAATAGAAGCAAGGCACAGGTCTCTAGCAGACAAGGTGGTCAAGGTGGAGCAATCCAGCACTGGAAGTGACAAATTCTCCGTCTTCATGGGACTTTAATGAAGCCTGGATGATATTCTTGGAGATATTTTAAAGCATATATTTTCTATATGAATAGCAAGACTGCCGCTTTAAAGTCTGTGATGAAACAAGGTATCAGACTGATGATCTCCTGTTCCCTCAAGACCTTAAAATCTCTTTTTGTATCTGAGTATACAGCTCTTCTTTGTATTCCTTGGCTGGTATATTGAATAAACTGGGAGGAAAAAACCCATGTGAATCTGGCACTGTTTCCAATTCAAGGAGGTTCAGGAAGGTCAACATGCAGAAATATGCAGGTGACAGCCTTAGGCAGAGCTTTGCAAAAAATATGGAGGGCTTAAATGTGTGAGGGTAAGAAAAGCAGAAGATGGTGCAGTGTTTCCTGTGTGAATGAGCTTGAGCAGAGCTCACAAAGCATCACCTGAGCAACCAGTAAGGATGAGTTGCTGGTTTCTTGGGTGGATTTAGAAGGTAAAGAGAGGAGCTACTGTACTCATTAGGAGACAGTCAGTGCAGTAACTTTACAGGGTGAAGATGAGAGAAAAATGGAGGGATTTTAATGTAATATAGGATAGGAAATGCATAGCAGCCTGGAAGGCCAAGGAAGAGAGGCCTCAGGCAGGACAACATGGACGGCACTGATACTGGCAACTGCCAAGGAAACTGAAAGGAGGAAAAGGAGATCTGGGAAGGATGGGCTGCTCAGCCTTCACCATGATGATGCTGAGTGATAGCAAGGCAGAATGTTGTAAAGAAGGGCTTTGAAGAGAGTCCGGCCATGTGATACAGAGAGAAGATTGAGATTTCTGCAGACCCTCTCTCTCTCGTGCTATGTTGTTTGTGTCTTCTGAAAGGGGTTGCAGAAGTTGGGTTGAATAAATATGGTACAATATAATGCCCTAATGGTGGCTGTCAGTCAGTAGAGATCTTGCTCTGTTGTGATATGTATATAACACCGCAGTTACCAGAAACTAAAAGGGCCAGGGATGAAGAGAATAATCTGCCAGTAAACTTGGCTGCTACTTAGCTAATTGACAGATACAAATCCTGAACCCAAAAAAAGGAAAAGTTATATGGGCAAACAGCAGTAATTTGTCTGTAGCTTCATTTTACAGCTAATCAAAGTTGGTTATAACAAGCTTGTAGCATCTGGCAGTCTGTAAATGGTATGATGAAACCTTCAGCTCTTCGACTTTCTGACAATGCTGATATGATTTAAACAACTCTCATGTTAAACACTGAGGAGTGAAAAGACAGGACAGAAAAGGGAAAATTGTTCCATTATGGAGTGTTGCATTTTTTGCAGAGACTGTTGTCCTTTCATGCACACAGGACTCGACAGAATGAAACTCGGATCTTTTGCAAGACCTGTTTGTTTTACAAACACCAAAAACCTGCAGCTCTATTTCTTGTCCATGAAGCTCACTGAGACAGAAAACATCTTGGAAACAGATTTTCATCTTTAGAAATTCAGTTCATATAAAGTAATTGTTAACATAAGACGACCTGCAATTATATGAAGTATAGTAAGACTGGCTGCTTTGTAGCTTTAAAAAAAGTCCTTGACCAAAAAGGATCATCTTTTCATATCACCCCAGCAGCCAGAAATCTATAGTGTAAGCACCCAAGTAGTTTTGAATGGATTCTCTGTTCCTTCTGAGGGAATTCTGCTGGGCGAGTCATAGGTATGTTGCCTGCAGCATGCACACCACTGGGAACTATGTAATTTCACTGCTTCTTAATGTAGAAGTCTGAAAAGTCAGTGGAACCTCTGAGAAGTAGTGACTTAAATTTAGAAAAAATATTTTAAGGCAGAACAATGTTTTGCTTGGAAGAGTAGTTTGAGGCTTTGGCATATGTTATGCCTGTACAGATTTGCAGCTAACCTGATAGCAGGAGAGATTATGGGGGTTATACAGTGCTTGTTCTTACCCATTTTTTATTAATTCTCTTTGTGTGTATCTCTCTCTTTCTCCTCGATCAATGCAGAAGGGTTTCTTTAGTGGTGTTTGTAGCTACTCTTCTTTACTCTTCTTATGCCGAAGTGCTTATCAGATAAAGTTCCCTGAAATTCTGATGCTGTTTTAATGTGGTTCTTCATCTTAACATTGCCTTGCCCATATGTAATCATCAATCATTATTATAGCTTGTTAAACACTGGTAATGTGCTTGGCCTTGTACATCGCAGAAAAGGAGAATGACTGCTGCCAAGATGAACTAATAGGTTAGGGATGTGCTGGGAAACGTTAGAGGAAGGAGAAATATGGAGGTTTTTAGTTCTGTGTGATTGTTACTGTTGACTCCCTTTTTCTGGCCACTGTGAGTGAGATTTGAGGACCTGCTTTTTTTCGCCTAGCCATCCAATTACTTTGTTTTTATTCTGTTCCGTATTTTAAATTATGGCAAACTAAGGGGGAGGAGGTTTCTATGCTGCATTTCTGCAGCTTTTTCTAATTCATCTCTGGTTTTGTATAGGTATGGCTCTGCCCCAGCATATGTTTGTGCAGAGAATTTGGAAGCAGTTCACTGAGGCTCTCCAACTGTCCACCTGTGTAGCACGATTCATGTAGCTGTGAACAGAGCAGGCTCTGTCTCAGGAGAGGACAAGGACTTAGGCTCATATTCAGAGTGATTGGCAGGAAACCCATTCTTAGAAATACAGTAGGAATGTCATACCAGAACACTTGGGAAGACAGAGATATATATAGAACTCCCTTTCATTCAGCTATTGTCTAATGGAGTTTTTGCCTATTACCTGAAGTTAGGGAGTGTATTCATTATCTAGTGCATAATGTGGTTGATTGCAGGCTTTAAAGTAGGCAATGGTGTTTATAAATCAACAGAAGTTGGCCAGAATCAAAGCTGAAGTATCCGTAATGATGTGTAATCAGCTATTAGGAACAGTTATAACAGCAGCCCTCTGTCAGCTTCCCCTAAAACAAAGCACATAATCTGCCAGTAATAATGATAAATGTCCTTAGAGATGTTATGAATCGAACCTCAGTACTTCCAGTAATATTTATTGAAGATTCCATGACCTGTTCAGTGTCCCCTTATGCACTGCTTATCTTCCATTGCTCTTTGTATCCAAGATCTGTTTTGAATTTTTACAGAATACTCACTTCAGCCGTATTTTTGAAACAGAACATGACATCTAGTCCCCTGGAGTCCTCTGAATGAGCATTTTATCAGTGAATCAGCCTTGAAATGTTACAATGCTGGTTTAGTATTTGTCAGCGTCTGTATAAAACATGCACAAAGCCGAACCATAAAGAACTCAACACTTAAACAAAGAACAGTAAGCATCTGAATTGCCCTGAGAGCTTGAGAGCTTACTTGAGCTTCAAAGATTACCATGGGCATTTGTTTCAGTGGTTTTTCCTGGTCCTGCTGTACTTTGCACCTTTGCTTTCAGGCAAAAAGCCAGTCCCCTTCTGTCAGAATAGCCCAGAAACAAGTTCCTGGGGGAGCACAGCCTTTCCTAGTCACACAAGAGTACACTGAATTGGTAAAACTGCTGAATACAAGGCTGAACTATCCTAGCTAACAATAGTTTTTCCGATAGAATGCTTGATTCTGATCCTGTTGAATTGGTGACCTTTTTTGACCTCTCTTAAAAGTAGGGGTTAGAGTAGATGTCATCTTGTTTTCTTGAAATACAGAGATTTACTCCCACCTCCATTTGATCTAGCTGTAAGCTTGCTTCCAGCTGGAACAAAGCACTCCTTAAGTTTGGGCAGTGATATCTTGAGCTACTGGAAAGGGGCCAGTCCAAAGCACTTGATGTCAAGGAGATTTAATATAAAGTTTCTCCTCAGAAGAATGTGAACTTGCTGCCAAAGGCCTTGATTGAGACCATTTCTAAGCCTGTTGGACATTGTCAGATGCCTTTCTTGGTGATATAATTAGCTTTGTAGGAAAGTTTAGTGTCAGCTCAGAAAGGAAATGTGGAGAGAGGGTATTGCTGGCTTTCAGCAGTATGTTTAAAAGTGTCATGTGAGAATTCGGTTTTAAAAACGTTTTTTCAAGTATTAGCCACATTTCTCATAAATCATGGAGTAGCAGTTTCAAAATTATCCTATACAGGCCATGCTGAAGAAATCTTAAATGAAAGCTTACATGAAATGGTGACTTGGGTTTGCCCCACCTGTAGGGAGTATGTGACCAGTACATGCTGGGGCATGGCAGTAGTGGTCATGGAGGATCTTTCACAAGGGTGAAATAAGTAAGAAAGACAAAAGCTGGTTGAAATGCAGCTGCCAAATATCATCTCTGTAGAGATGGCAGAAGGCAGGGTGGTATCTCCTTTTGTAAGAGGAGCTGTCAGTAGAGCTGTGCCCCCACAGACACATCCAGGCTCTTCCCTCGGGGCCCTTGCAGGCAGGGTGCTGCTCTGGCACTTCAGTCTTGCTGTCGGTGTGCCAGCTTTAAAGGCACAAAGTGGAAATCAGTGCATAGTCCTGCCTTGGTATGGGACGGCTCTGCCGTCCAGCTTGGGCAGGGAAACTCACCTTTTGTGATGTGAACATCGTCTAGAAGTGGAAGCACCAGGGGGTGCTGTCTTGCGTGGTAGAGAGCAGAGCATAAAGTGGGGTCCCCCGTTGTGTGGGTGAGGGGACAGAAAGCAAAGCATGGGTGTGCTGAAAGCTGAAACCACAGTCTGTCACCTCGCTGCATCTACTGCCACCTCCATGGGGTAGTTGTGTGCACCACTGCAGCATGAGCAGTGTACACCTGTCATAGGGTAGGATGATAACCAATGCTCAGATTGTTCCATAGATCCCCTCAAATCTTTAAGGTTTACATCTCTCTCTCATGATTTCTAGGCAAGGCAGACTTCTTTTTCATACGGAGAAGATTAAAATCTGTGTTGCCATTTTGAAAACATAGATGGTGATTTCTTCGTCATCTGAAATGTGCTGTTTTCAAGTATAACAGCTTGGCTTGGAGGAGGCAGCAGAGAGGATCCCACCTGCAGCATGTCTGCACACTTGCACACAGTCTTTACCAAACGCTGACTCCATCTGTCATGACAGAGTAAAAATAATTCCACAACACTGTATGCTCTACAGTCTCACTAATACAGAGTCATGCTTAGTAATAAATCAAATGCTTAGGTGTCATGTTTCATCCCATGCAATTAAACTTCACAAAACCTCTGAAAAATGTATTTTAACATAATAGCAGTTCACTGTGAGAGCCTCCAGTGTGTGTTTGTCGTGGTCGATTCAAAAATTCATGTGATTGCGCTGAATGTGACAGCGATTAGAGGATTGTCATTTCAGTATTCATGCAACTTCAAGATTATTTAACCAAGTTGCAAGTCAGCTGTATGGAAAATACTAATCTAACCTATTCTATATGTGAAATAAACATACAATTAAGCCCATGTCAGGTCAATTGGAGTCACCAGGCACTTGCTTTGTTTTTTCCGGTGGAGCAGTATACGGTGACATTTACAGTATTGGGCTGCAGTGCCTAAATCCTTCCTTAAGCTTCCTGAGTAATGTTTGGAGTGTTACTTAACCTCATCTCATTCCTTGGAATGCTGGCTGTTTGAGAAACACCTGATGTAATTCCTGTCAATAGAGAGCTTTTTCTGCATGCTTCACTGTCTTACAGAGGGTCTGTCTGCAGATGGTCTTGTGATTTTTGACATTTTTGTGATGGAGCACTAAGTAGTATAAATTTGAGGTCATAAGGGAAAAGAAAAATAAAATTTGCATGCAGTTCCAGGTTGTTTTCATAGCTGGTGAATAAGCTCTGGCATTAGGATGTATTTGTGATTCACTCAAGTAAAAGGTCATCATCAGATCAAAATAAGAGCTAAATACGTTGACAAAAGTAACTACCATGGGTCATTTTTTTTATTTCTTCTGTGAGCTTTACTTCGGAAAAGCATTATAATAGTCTCTAATATGTAACATTTCTACAGTGAACAGGAGCAGTCGTGCTAGAGCTGTGAAAACTGGCTTGCTGCTGAATTGTTCTGTGGTAGGGAGAACCCCCAGCAGTGTGGTTTTTCTTAACAAAATAGAAACACAATGAAAGCACTTGAAGGACTTTCCTAATTATTATTTTTGTATAACGATATAAAAAAATTAACGTTTTACGGTAGCCTGTGGAGTTACTACTGGTATTCTGTAAATAAAATATTTTGACACAGTTGTGATGTGGAGTGTTGAAGCTGTCTGCCTCACATGGGCACAGTGTAATTACCCATCCTAATCGCAATTATGTAATCTAGTGTGTTGTTACAAGATTAGGGTATCTATTTATGTAGCTGAATCCCTGAAACATTCAAAGCACTGAAAATTACTGTGGGGAAAAGAAGGAAACATAAACATTTGAAAATTCCATTTAGGAAGGGCCGTTAGGGTTAGAAGACGTGCTGCCAAAATCAAGGGTACATGCAGTCAGAGGGGAGACAGCGCGTGTAGGCACAAAGCAGCGCCGCGCCGGTGCCAGCCTTGCTCTTGTGCAAGTCAGACAGGCTCCTGCCTTGCAGGGAGCCATGCAGTCGTTCTGGCTGTGCCTTTTGAGCCACCCAACACCTGTCGTACTCATGGGGCTCCAGTGGTTCATGGCTCTGCCCTGTGACTGCCCTGGAGTTGATCATCTCAGGGGGATGAAGCCTCTGTTTAGTCTTTGCCATTGCCGGGGAGTGGCTCAGGCTGGCTGCAGTGGGAAGGCTTGGACATTACTCCTTCCTCTCTAATTGTCTGCCTCATCAAGGGGAGCTGTTCACTTCAGGTCAAAACTTGGTGCCATTTTCAAATTAAAGTTCATTGTTGAAGCCTCAAGTCTGAGATTTGTTCTTCTGTGACAATTTTTCAGTTAGAAGTGCAATGACTTATTCTGCTTCTGCTTTCCTTGCCAGGTAGGGAGTGAATAGATTACCCAGGGTTCAGCCCTTCTGCTGGGAACAGAAGCTTCTTGCTCAAAGGGAGACTGGTCATTGTATGCCTCGACCCAGCCCATCATGTCAGGCTATTTCACTGAGTACAGAGGAGGCACATGGAGAGAATTCAACAAGGAAGTGTTTTGTGCTTTAGGGAGACAGCCCTATAGCAGGCTGGGAAAAAAAGCAAAAGAATTATTCACACTGCTTATAACTCTAAGGGTCTCAGAAGAATAGAAGTCTTAGACTGGAGGCTTTCATCGTGAATGTGGATTTGAAAACAAGACCAGGTTTTTGACCTAACTTAAGCAATCCACACAGGAAAGATACCCTTGCAGAAGTGGTTAATGCAGGCAGAGAGGATGATTAAATGAGTTAAACCTTGTAAAAAGATTCGTTTATCGCAGCTGTGTACTGGGGGAGCTGCCATTCCTCGGGAGACTGGCAGGGGGATTTGCAGAGCCTTGTTTTGTAGGTCATGGCTTCCAATTTGTCTTAACTTGCTGCTGATTAAAAGTTAGCAGTGAATCTCCCTGTATTAGCTGTCTGAGATGAACTTGTTACCTCGGTATTGCTCCAGCAGGTTCAGCCTTTTGCAGTGTATGAGTTGCTATCACAGTGGCCGTCTCCCCAGCAGACTCAGCAGACAGCTAGGGACACAAAACCCTCTTTGTCTCTTCTGGGGTTGGGTCCCCAGAGACATTAAGGGTATCCGTGGCTCCACAAGAGATCTCTCAGGTGACTGTAGGAAATTACTTTCTTTCACAGGGCTCCAGGTCTGTCAAAGGGGATTGTGGCACATCCTCTTTTACAAACCATCGAGCTCTGTTAAAGAATAGTGCCATGGGAGAAACATGAAGGTAATGGAGAGGGATTCCTGGAGTGCAGACACGGTGCACAGGTCAGACTGTATGACATGCCTTTTTAGTGTATTTTCTAGCATTTTTTTGTATCTGGTCCTCAGCACTGGCCACTTGTGAAATGCCCTGACAAAGAGCATATTCCCCATGGATGGGGAGCGGGGGGCTAACAACTTCTCCTGAAGTCATCAGCGTTTCATCACCAATGCCAGAGCCCATGCGTCCAGAGCAAAAAGTGGTCCCTTGGAAAAACAAGAGAGGCAACCAACAAGAGTATTGGCAATAGCAGATCTCTTCTCCAGAGCTCTTTTGTTCCTTCGCGGTCTCTATGCTCTTGGTTTTTTTAATGTACACAATATTTCACCTCTAAACCAAATACAACTATTCATTAATACCAGTCAAGACTTGCTGTGGAGTTTTCAAATGAGACAGTTGTGCTGAGTCAGATAGATGACACATCCTCCTTCTCACGTTACATTCCCTGAAATAGAGATCGTTTTAGAAGCAGAATTCGAGTGCATCTTGTCTCATACTTGCACAGGGATGCCAAAAAACTACTTCTCAGGCCACAAAATGATTTCACTGCAGATTCAAACATCTCCTGTTTTAATAATATATCTTTTATGAGTGACTTATTTCAGGTGTTGAAAGGGTAGATAACAATGGTTTAGAGGAAGACTTTCCCAAAGGCTCCAATATCAGTTTGGTACTTATCTCCCCAGTAGATTTTAATGGGAATTAAGCACCTACAAGTCATTTTTTTGCCTTAGAAAATCTTTCCTGCAGGCTATAGAAGAAGATTGGTAGCATTAAAAATGATGACATTTATCCAAGAAATGGCAAAAGGGAGCACAATAACCCTGCACTTCACAGGTGCTTTTCATCAAAAAAGAAGCTCTGCATCTTCACAAATCCAAGATACAAATGTTGGTGTATCCTGATGTTTGACCAACTTGGTGAATTCTTTAAGACCTCGTATCAATGCTACATGCCAGCTAAAGGCACGAAATGAGGTATGTGTGCTGTCTCATTTCTCACTGCAGTGCATTTTGACAGCGAAGTCAGAGCTGTGATCCGAAAAAGCAGGGTGAAAATACAATATAGTATGAAGCATCTTATAATCCTAAGGAAAATATAAGTGATGTGTAGGTTATCAGCATAGAAGATTCTGATGCCTCCTCCTCCCATTGGTCTCTGGGAGGGTTAGTGGTTAATTATAACCCGCCACTTGGGTTTTCTGCATGTGACTAGCAATGATTTCCTATCCCTAGATTAATTAAAATGTTAAATAAGATCTGTCCCTAACACCATTCTCAGGGGTAGCATGTTATCATTTATCTTTGCCCTTTAGTTATGGACGTTTAAGTTTTCAGCCATCTCCACCAGGATTTAATCCCAGTCAGCTTCAGGTTTTGGGATGGCTTTAAAGAAGTGCTGTAGCACTTTTCTTCTGTTGACTGTGTAATCCAACTAGAAGGAAAAGCTTGGTTTACTCCTCACCTGCTGTTTTTGTATCCCAAATGAGTCCTGCGTTCCTGCTTGCGCTTCACTACAGGCAGGTTTGTCACTCCGTTTGTTGTTACAGTGTTGTCATTATAGGGCAGTGATTCCTGGATCACCCTTTTTTTTCTTGCCATAGGTCCTTTTGCTTTTTGGATTCTCAGATGACTTACCTCTCCATATATTTTAAAATAATTTTCAATTAACATAGTAAATTCGTTTGCTAATTCCCATGACACGTTGGCATTAAAACTAAAAGCTGAGTTTTCTTTCCTATAATTTTTTTTTAAAAGTGCTGAGCAGCTCAGGCACTTGAATCCAAAATAAAGCTCTCTTCTCCCTTTTTTACCAGATCTACTTTTCTGTTACTTAGTTCAGCTATCTTCTCATTTCCCACAACTTTCATGGCAGCACTAAGTCATTCTGGATTTTCCACTTTCTTGACTCGTCTGTGCTGCTTTTTCTTGTTTTGATCCTGTGTTGTTTCTGTCATGCTTGGGGTTTTTTTTAACTGCTTGTTTTGTGGTGGAGCCACGCTGCCCTCCCCGTTCCCACAGACCATGCTGGCTGAGTTGGTGGGAGAATCTGTCTACACAGAGCATATGTATAAAAAATTTAGCTATTAATAAATGACTGTATGACAGTTACTATTTCTGTACCACTTCCTTTTGGAGGAGCTGCATGTCAAAATCTGCACATTACCAGAACTCTCTCTAATTTCACTTTTCTTGTGACTCAGTGGCAATAGCATGTACTCTTTTATTTGGCAGTCACAGGGGAATGGTAATAGATTTTCCTTGAAACCATTTTCCCTCATCATTTCCCATTACAGCAGGATACTTTGGCTTATGTGGATTTGTTCATACCCTTCTGCTGAAACAGTTTTTTCTACTGCAAAAGTGGTGTGGCAGAGCTACATTTGCCTTGAAACTGTCTGAAGATTTTCATACTGTTTTTTTAAATCTAAATTCCATTTTAACGAATATAAAGGAAAACCTGGGAGGAGGCAGAGGAAGATGGTTTATTTCCTGTGATCCCAAATGGACATTCCTCTGTTGTCTCACACTCCATTATTTTGGATGTCCTAAAACGTTTTGAGTTGAAATGCGGGGGGAATATGAACACACATTAAAGCTGGTTTCCCCTGAGAACTGTAGCAATCATGTACTGGTTGTTTTGAAAATGGAGGATTGCAGTAAAAACTAATTCTACCCTGTGATGCCTTAGCAGTGCTTTGAGATTCTGCTAGTGTAGAAATGATGGGCTGGTGAGATTTAAGAGCAGAAAGATGCAAGCAACCTAGGAATACAAATAAAAGTGTTTCTGACTTTACCTTAATAATTGCAATCAAAAATATATCCTGGCATTGATAACGAAAGCAAAAGAGCAGCTGACAGAAGTCAGCTGGAAGGCACAAGGATTAGCTGGTGACATTCTGATCTGTACAATTATGTGGATGCTATTAACATTTAAATAGTTTAAAAATCAGCTCACTGAAATACGGAATTGTGTGCTTGAACTGAAAAAATGCTGTCATTCTACCTGACTCAGTGATAATTGCCTAGTAAGTGCTAAACGTAGTGAAATTGCAGCAGAGGTTCAGAAATGCAGTCTAGGAACCAGGGATGGGAATGAAAGCAACATTCATCTTAAAACAAATTCAAAACAGCACTGAGTTTAAAGAAAGAAAGAAGAAGGGAAAAAAACCAACAAAAACCACCAAACCAAAAAACAAGCTTTTAAAATGCCAAGTTTGATGCAACCAAAAAAGAGAATAAGTGGTGGTGGATTTCAGCTGAAGGAATCAGGGATAAAATCTTCACTTGGTGAGTATAGCTGTTTTCTCACTGTCACACACTCATGTGTGCAAGTGTGTGCTCATATGCACGCTGGACCCGAAGAGTCTTTCCCCCTGCAGTTCTCAGCCAAGGTCTGTGCAGATGCTTGAGTTTGCCAGAGTGAAAGCAAATTTGCTGCATAAATCACAGTTCTGTTTGGCAACAAGTCACTGCTGTTGTTAGCACATCTGAAAACTCACTTCTTCACTCTACATCTTTGCTCCTCATGCTTGGCTTTGCCTGGCTTACTGAAGCTGATCTGCCTCGCTGGGATGGTTCCTTGAAGTTGGGCTGCCTTCTCTGTGCAGTCAGAACACAGCCCTGCAGAGCTTGTCCCTTCCAGTGGCTTTGCATCTGTGCTGAGCCTCCTCCTAGAACACAAAGGCTCCTTTTCTCCAGGGACCAGCTGCGGGAGAACTGGACACAAGATGTGGAGAAAATCCAGAGGGTTTCACAGGAATACAGGAGATGGGACCCAGTGGTGACCTCTCAGATTAACTCACAGCCCAGTGACAGGGCACAGTCCCTGTGCTGCTTGGGTTTGGTGCAGCTCAGAGGGCCAGGCAGGACAGAGCAGCAGCAGCATTTGCACTTTCAGGCTGACTGAGGAATTGCTGTAGGGATCCTAACAGGATAAACAACAGCACTTTTTTCTTCCTTAATAAGCAAGGAAGCATGTATGGGCAGCTGTAACTGTCTCTGTTTCAGAGCTATAACTCTCTGTCAGCCTCAGTGCATGGTGCATTCCTCACGCAATTAATGCAGCAGCACCTGGGAGAAAATATGGTCGAAGTCACCTACAGGCTCAGCCAAAGTAAACTGAATCAAGAACCATCTTGCTGTCACCCCAGCAGCTTCCTCAGTGTGAGAACACCTTGGTAGGAAGCTGCTTCAGAGAAACTGTCATGTCAGTGTGCTTGGAGATGTGTCTGGATTCGGAGTGCATCTCCCTAAATCCATTGCCTCTATTTAAAGCATTTTGCTTGAACATACATGCCAGATCTTTAGAAAAGCTGCTTTTTTACTGTCATATTTCTGCAGAGTTCATCTTATTTGGAAGGGCGGGGGATGTTTGTTACTTCCATCTTTCACTCCAGATAGGGAGGAAGAAAGGTTTTGACTTCAGAATGAGAAGTTTGCTGGTGGTAGTCTCTCTGCCACCACCACTGCAGGCTCAGTGAAAAACAGAGTAAAACTGGGATATTACTTCAGCAGTACAGCAATTCAGGATTTTGCATGTAATTCTGTTAATGATGTATGAGCCAGAATAGATGCCAGCCTTCTCTCCTAGAGCTACATTTATTTTGCAAAACAATAGGATGGGAAGATGTTTAGCTTCATTTTTGTAAATATACTTAGCAGACATGACTGATTACACACAGGGAACAGAACAGTTATGTTAAAAAAAATGATATCGTCATTTTTCTGCCTATAGCCACATTTCAAAACCACAAAGGATTATTTGTAGATCACTGAGAAGTATTAAATGAGTTCATTGAATATTCTTTTAATATGCAGAGATGCAAAAACAAAAGATGCAAAGGTAAGAATTTCTTTGCATCTTTACTTTTTCATCAGAGAATACCACAGACAAACAAGATGTTAAAAAAAAATAATCACTTCTTGCAGGTTTTGATAGGGGAGGAATTAGAACTATTCCAGAGAGGTAGAAGAAAATATAGATAAAATAGAATAATTTTTTTTTCTTGCTTATAGCAAAAGGCTGCCAGGACTGGGGAGGTCAGCTCCAATGCAGAGGCTGTCCTGTGAGAGTCGCCTCAGCAGCAGGTGCTCGGGCCCAGAAATCCTTGATCCACATTCAGTGGATGTATTTCTGCTATGAAGAGTGCATCAACTCTCTGCCAGTGCCAGTGGAGAAGCGAGGTGTGCTTTGTTACACTGCCTGTCGCAGATGGGAAAATCTGTGATCCTCACACATGTGTTCTATATTTCTGCATATCTGGAAAGGCTGAACAGTACTGCTGGTTTTATCAAGAGATCTCATAGCGATTAATATTTGACCAGCTCTTAAAAGGTAATGGAAACCTGTTGTGGTATCTTCCCTATTCAACTCGTGCCACACGCATCTGAATTTATTTTCTTCCTGATTGGCTTTAAAGGTGTGTAATCATGCACGACTTAGGCTGTTGACAGCACAATTTTAATTCTTAACAGCCAGCCAACAGACAGTTCTCCTGCAGCAGGAGCAGAGTGTAGGTTCCCACTGTCCCCCAGCTTTAATAGATGCACTGCTATCTCAGTTTCATTAGTCGTATCACCTCAGAATGCAGCACTGAAGTGTTATCAGCTTTTCTCATGGTCTTTCCTATTCCTGCCATGCTCGTGTGCAGCTGGAAGTGAGCTGGCTGTATCCTTGTAAAGCTGAGGATACACCTGCACCACATGATGTGGCTCAGTACACAGGTGCTCTGCTGGCTCTCAAAAAGGATCTTGTTCTGATCATGTGGAGATAAGCATGGGCTAATTTACCTCGCTTGTGAGTTACCCCAGTTCAGCAATGGTGTACTTGAGCTATCGGCCATGGCTTTAGGCCAGGGTTCCACTTTGATAGACTTGGGTTGTGCTGCTCCAGTACAAACAGGAGATGTTCTGCAGGGACAGATTTTGCATCACTGGCATTCATATCTGTAGCAGGAATAGTTTCATGCTTTCTTGTGACAGTAAACTGTCCACGTGTCACAGCTCAGCAGCGTAAAAGCCAGGACAGGACAGGAGTCCAGTGCTGAGGCTGCTGTTGTAATTCAAGTGGAGCTGCCTGATTCTTTTTGCTGTTGGCATTAACTACTATTTCTTTTTCTTCACTTATTTTTCACCTGCAAAATACCAACAATGTCTTTTATTTTTTCCTTTTATTTCCTTTTATAGCACCTTTAAGTGCCTCTAGCTCTGACTTTAGACATATATCTATTATCAGGCAGGTTGTTTTAGGTCTGCCTACATTTAGCCCAATGCACAAAGAGAAGTATTACTGTTGATCTCATTCTGAAATGTTACTAAGAAGGAAAATGAAATTACTGCAGGTAATTTTGAAGCAGGAGCAGGGTTTGTAGTCAGAAGCAGTGTTTCAGTGTTAGTGAGGGGAAGTGAACTGATCACAAAACCAACAGTGATAAAAGCCTTTGTTGCTTTTAGCAGCACTCTGTGCATCTACCTGCACTGTCCAGCCTCTCCAGTGACAGGAATCACTGTGTTCATACTGTGTTCTGGGCAGCCTGAGCTTTGTTTTGAAGGATCATCTTCAAGATACGTTGATTATCGGTATTTAAAAGGGCTCAGTTAGAAGTTCAAGCATATTACAGAGTGCAGCTAATAAGAGCCATGGTGTGAAATACAACAGCACTCTGGTGGTGACACTGTTACAGCATCACAGTTAATGACCAAAATATTAAAGAACTTATTGAAGTTCAATCATCAATCAAGGTAAATTGATTCTTCTGGCAAAGAATGCAAATGTGTTCTTTTGATACTATGTGAATACCAACCAACTACCCAGGCTTGGCTCACACTCATTTCTTTGGTTATCAATTTATGAACAGCTGTGTGAGCCATGGTGAAAGGAACAGGAGAGTAGCAATAATTAACATTTCATTTTATTAATTACTGGCTGAAGTTGTCACCATAATCCTGATTGCTAGATTTTTGCTCACAGTATTTCTTCCTCCTTTTGCATGTTGTCTCCATCATTGAATCTGTTGAACCTGGGGCTAATTTCAACAGAACAAGTAGGAGAGGGGAGGAACAGTTTTAAGTCTTTGTGCAATCAGTGTTTCCTTCAGACGCTAAATGTGTGTGAAAGTGAGACTAAGAGTCTGTCTTGGTCAAAGTTGCCATTATAATCAAGATATCAGTGGAGCAGAGGCTTGTTCCCCTGCTGTCAGGAGGTCATCAGTGCCTCTTCAGATCCTGCTCTGGTTCTCTTGAACCTTTCTCATGCAGTTTGCTCTGTTGGGCCCTGCACTCAAAGGTCTCACACAACTTCTACTCTCCAGCAGTTTGTTTCTTTCACTTTCTTAGTTCTTTGGCTATGCCAGTACAATCAGCCTTTGCTTTGCTCACTGGCATAGATCTTGCCTGTAGCTGTGTTGTTGTGGGCACAGAGGTTACCTGACATCCCTACACTCTGTTGTACACCTGGGGTGTTCTTCCTGTCTCTCTCTGAAACCGATAAGCACAAGTGCAAAGCCTGCTACTTTAGTATGATCCCTTGTTCTCCTAAATATGCTGTGTTACTGTCATGTGGGGTAAGTTTTGGGGTTCATTATGTTTCACAGGTTGTAAGCTTCAGCACAAGGTGAAAATCTTCAGAGGCTGCAGCTGGTTTCCAACAGTGTGGCACACTGCAGGTCAAACATGGGGGTTTCAAACATGCTCGTGCTTGGGTGTCCCCCGTAACCAGCACTGCGGTGGTTGAGTTGAGCCACCTTGCAGCAGCACCCTCGAGGCTTCCTTGCACGGGTGCTTTGTTGGTTTCCAGCAGGGACAGCAGAGTCAGACTGTCCTCTCACCTGAGCCATTGCAGAGGCCTGATGAGCACTAATGATAAACACTGAGCTCCTCTCATGCTCCTGACACAAATGTCACATTATACTCCGTAATGATAGCCAAGAACAAGCCATTCTTCACCTCACAAGGACAAGGAGCTGGCAGCATGACTGTGGCTAGCCACTCCTGAAATCCTGCCAGGACTGATAACATAAAAACCAAAATCACTGTAGAAAGAATTACATTTGTTATATTTCATAAAAAATACCGTCATTAAGCGTTTTCTCTGGAAGACCAAACAGTCAGAAATAGATCTAGGTTTATAATTGATTTTTCCTGCGTGGACTGCTCTCCATCCCAGTCTTCCAATGAGCCTCATTTATATGTGAAGTGCATGTTGAGTATGTGTAGGAACTGTAGAAGATGGGGACAGAAGAGCTAAGTTGTTGCTGGGAAAGGAGGAAGGACAAATGAGAGCGAGAGGTCAGCCATTCTTTCTTAGGAGTACAGATTTTATTTAGGAGATGGTTCTTGTCCTTTCTTACACTGCCCAAAGTTACCTTAAGGACAAGAGCAGTAACAAATGTTTCACGTGCCCACATTTTTGTCTGACAAAGAGGAATGCAGGCCCTGACTACAATATGGGGTATGTAAAAGGCCACAAAAAGTAATCTGCAAATGAAAAAGTATTCCATGCAACAAAAGACTTGAAGCTCTGTGTGCTGCACTTAGCAGAAAGAGGAGCAAGAGGTGAAATATTTGTGGAGTATGAGTGCCTAAAGTGAGAAAAGGTGCTAGCTGCAAGGAATGTCTGTTTAATCCATCAGACAGAGCCAGAACAAGAATCAATAACTGTAAGCTAAAACCAGCGAAAGTGAAGCAGAAATAAGGCTCAGATCTCCAGCAGTGGGGCGGATTTGCCACTGAAAATATTGGTTTCTCTCTCTCTTGATGTTACCTGACGCTGAACACATTTCTGCAAGACCTTTCAGCCCAGCGTACATGGAAATAGAGGCGAGTGTGAAGGGCTGCTGCATGAAATTTGCTGTGGTGGGTCAGGCAAGGTGACCAAATACTTTCTGGTCTTGTAATTTTTACCTGAAACGATATCGGGTACTTTCTGGATTAGTTTAGTTTTGTGCTTCTTGTTAGATCTTCTCCTTGAAAGCAGCAAAGAACTGATTTTCACTTGGGTTATTTTGAAGTGTCAACGAAATTAAATTCGTGCTTATCAGTAAGTAACGTCTGATGGGGTGGCGTGGAGAAAAACCAGAAAGCAATCATACAAATTGGCAGCAAATCTTCCTTTCCATCTTTGCAGGCACACTGCTTCGATCACATGGTTAACTAGGTCCTTCCGTCTTGCAGTTTCATCTCTGCATCAGATGGCAACTTAAATTCCTCAACAGTGAAAGTGCAGGTCCTTGCTCTGGGGTCCCAGAAAGATGGTAGCTGTGCTAAAACCTCACACTGCTGGATCAGCATGCCTTGAGTCTTAACGGGTTATCCACAGTGGATGTTCCTGTTTCAGCTGGCACTGAGCCATGCAACTGGTTCCACAGTGGTCCTGGGGAGGTTGCTGTAAAAAACACAGACAGTGCTGGTTTGGGACTTCCCATTAAAGTCAGAGTAAAGAGAAAGGGCTGGGTTCTGAGACCGTGTTCTGTCAGAGATTGACCACTAACAACAAACCCCTATTCTCATCCCGTTGACATGGAATATAATTGAAAACAGCTTGTTCAGGAAAGGATAGCAGGGGTAGATGGGATACAGCTATGCAGGGCTCACATGTCATCATTTTCCTAGAAAAGGAATCTTTCTCAAGGTTACTGGATAGAAATTGGCAGCCCTGAGAGTGGGAAACGGTGTAGCTGCAATGCTGCAGCAGGTAGAAAATGCTGTCAAGTTTCCTCAACTGTCAGTTAGGAGGAAAAGAAAACACAGTGCAGAGCTGCCGGCACATCTGGCATAAACTAAAGGTGTAACTAAAGGATCCATCCTCCAGCTTGGCTGGTTACACACTACCCTAGAATAAACTCTGTGGAAAACCTGACAGGTAACAGATGGTGCAAGCAACCTAACTTTGCTTGTTGGCTCCTACCAGTCATGCTCCAGTTAGCAAAAGCACCGCTGCTCACCTGAGTTCAGTGGCCTGTAGGAGCACTGCTGTGAGCTAAGCTCAGCCTGTGCCAGCAGGGCTGTTCTCTGGTTATTTGACACTGGGTCCTTCATTTGGCATGTCAGTAACCTCAGTTGTCAGGAAAATGGATTTTGATATGTCCCTTTTTCCTCTGGTAACGGCTCGTAACTACCATGTCACTGTTGCATTTTTAGGTTAAGAACACAAAGCTCACCCTTTCTCCTGCAATCATTACTCACTATTGGGCTATTTCCAAATTATTGTATGTCTCCTATTACTTGTATCTATAGCTAAAATAACACAGAAAGATGTTAGGGTCATCATGCTTGGTGGAACCAAGACCCAGACCCCAGTGGTCCCATGATATGAACTTGCTGCAATGTTTCAGGTCAGTTGACTGTGCTTAGGCAGAAGCAATATCTGCTGCACTGAGCAGGAAACAGCTAGTTAAGAGTAAATGGAGCACTCAGAGATGGGAAGCAGAAATATTCCACCTCTTATTATCACCATCTGCTTTTTTCCCATTGAGGCATGTGGCATGCTTCACTTCAGCCTAATGCCAGCTCTGCCCAGAGGGGTTTAGATGGAGTATGAAATTCCGTTCTTCTGAATACTGTGTTTGTAAAGTTGCTTGACCATAAGTCTTTGTCCTTTTTCCCCAAGGTGAAAACCAAAACAAAATTTAAAAAACAAGTTGTGGGGACCCTATTACTTTCTACCTCTGTCTGCATTTCCATAGTAACTTAATGCTTTCTCCCTCATTGCTGGCATCACAATCAGCTTATCTGTGCACAGTCATTGGGACGATGTAGCTGCTGAGTTACTTCAGCTTGGTGCCTGGTTAGACTCATTATCTCTAGAAGTTTAAAGACTTACCAAACCAGTCCAGTCAATTGTGTTCCCATCCAGTCTGTTCCCGTTGAGGAGAACGTGGGAAGCAAACTGGCAGCTATGGCCATTTCTACCTTCTGAGCTGAAGAGCATCTTTGAGACTCTTGTGGACTTCAGGCCTGTGGGAGCCATCTGGCCCAGCCTGCATGTCCTTACGAGTTCTTCTTTCAGTTGGTGCCTTGCCCACGTCTTCCCTCCTCTACCTCCTTCTCCCATATAAATTGATACAGTTCAGTGGCACATGTCCTCATTAGCACAAATTTCTGTGGTGGCTGAATTGTGTGCAGTGTTAAAATCTGGGCAATGGTTGTCAAAGGCAGGATGCTTAGAAAGGAATGGTTTTCTGCAGAGCCATATGCAGCTCAAGCAAAATTTGAAAAAGAAAATCTGTCAGTAAAGACAGCACACATTCAACTGACTTTTTAAAAATATATTTTAGAGAGCCATGCTTGCCAATATGTACTGTAACCACAGCCCCAGCTTCCTTATGAGCATGCATAGTGGGCAGTAGTTTTCCCTGGGCATTTGAGGATATACTCCATGGGGAGAAGGCAGCAGCTTTGCTGGGGACACACAGCAGCAATGTGTGGAAGCTGAGTTAGGCAGTAGCACATCTTAAACCCCTGCTCATACAGAGCTGTGCATTGCTCAGGACTGGCAGTCCTGCCCACTCTCTTTGGATGTGCAGGGGTTAACAAGCTGCTTGTGCTGCTTCAGCACAGCAACCTTCCCTCTCCTGCCCTGTGAGCTCTTCAAGTTTTCTCAGTGTCCTCACTGCAGTTTATAAGCTCTCTCTGCCAGGGATGCTTTGGAGCATCTTCAGCTTCAAAAAAAGAGTTGTCAGGAATATTTTTAAATATAGACAGCCATCTCTTAGAAGTACTCAACAGATTGTTAAATGAAGAATTCAACTAGAATGCTTTGAGACAGTTCTCTAGGAAAGGTGTGAGAGTTTGCAGCCTTCTCTCTAACTCTAAGATACATATTTATTTGACTTCAGAATCCGTTCACAATTTCTGCTTAATACCTTGTACTAGGGGATTCTTCCACTTGAAAACAGTACAGGTAATTAGTCATAAATATGCAGTCACTGGCCAGTTACCATGGGTAGATACATACCACTGAAATACAATCTGTGAATTTTGAGATTGCTCTAGGTGCTATAGAACATTCATTAATGTCTTCAAGTGAGTATCCCATGGGAGGTTATGGTGATACTGATGTCCTCTTAAAACTCAGGATTGTTGAAAACACACATGAAATAACGGGTAATAAGAATTCTTATAATCATCTCTGAAAAGTTAAACATGAATCAGCAAGAATTGATTGCTTTAAAAGACAGGAGTTTAATGATCCAAAGAGCAGCAATAGTAGTACTGTTCTGTTCCTCAGTATGTAGCCCTGCAGAAAGAATTACCGTGATGCCATATAACAAAAACGTTAGAAAATCTAGTACAACTGTTAAAAACACCAATTTCAAGAGGTTTTTGATGATTATGAAAGGAATTGCACCAGATTTCTGCTAGTGCAATAAGTCCCTCTATAGTACAATAAATGGAACTGTGTGAACTGTGAAGCCTTAATTGCAGTTTCATAGAAAGAGGTGCATGCCATGCCTCCTACTACATTATGTATTGCCCCCAGAGTGCTTCCTTCTTGATGAGTTTCAGGGTTTCAGGTGTGGAAAAGATGAGCTGTTATATTTGCAAAACATCATTGCCTACGATGGGGTATTATTCCAAGAACTAAGTCTTAGCTGTAATTAGGAATTAGGAAAGGGAGAAAGCGCTTGCTGTGTTGCTGTGGTATATGAGGCAAACTGAAACAGGACAAGTGGGGATTTTGGATTGTGTGTATGTGGGGCAGCTTCAGGTAGTGTCACAACTGAATGTGTCTGTTACCACGTGGTATCCCTCCTCTTCAGTGTTTTATGCTGTGCTTTGAGGGTGTTGCTTTTGCTGGCTTGGAGGTTTGTACAGGCAACTATCCGTACAACCAGTAGTTTCAGATGCCAGTCCTTTGCAAAGACAGCCAGCTAGGGCAGATCCATGTGCTCTTCATTTGGTTTTAGTACTTGTGCACATCCCCAGCATGGCCAAGATGGGGCCTTGTGCTCACTTGCAGTAGGCTGAGCTTAGTCTTTGGTCACCAGCAGCCATCCCATTACAGGCTGTGAGGCTTCCTGCAGGGCTGGACACTGACTTACTCCCAGGTCCCTGTTTGGGAGCTGCATAAAAGAGCTTGTTTAGGTGAGGTGTCTTTTAAAGAGGCATTCAATGTCCTATCTCCCTTTCTCCCTACAGGGTGGCTTAATTCAGAGACTGCCACCTATGGAGAGGGGTATCATTCAGAGTGAAATTACAGACAACTGACACGATCCCTGTCCTCATAAATCCCTCCTAATTGTGACAAATGTCTGGGGCCCACAGGCTCGCAGTGCTCTGCCAGCTGCCCTCCAGCCCGGCAGCAGCGACAGGGCCAGCAGCGTGTGAGGCAGCGGCAGTGCGGCCCCGTCCCAGGGCTGCCAGCACTCGCTGCTGTCACCCACGCTGGGGCTTTTAACTGTTCTCTGGCACGCACACAGGATCAGATCTGGTGAAAGCAGCCCAAATGGCAGCAGTTGTTTCCTGCTGCCCGATTTGTTCATATTGATTACAGCCCCCAGTGGAAACCCACAGCTGAAATCGCAGAGTTTGCTGCTGGTTTCGCTGCATCAGCAGAATCCTGCGATTTTAGTAGCCTGAGATCGGAGGGGAGATGAGGTCATCTCTCCCAGCGTCTTCACATCTCAGTCACCAAATAGTCCTGTGATACATGCAGGCCTCTTCTTGTGAAGAGGAAGGAACCTATTCCAGCAGAATGGAGGGCTCAGGGGAGCTGCTCATACCAAGGTTCCTATGAAGCAAGGGGGGGTATTTGCAAGGGGCTCAAGCCATCCCTGAAAGCTGCACTAGTCTGCTCTGGTAAGGAAGCAGCCCTTCCTCTTCCACAGGCTCCATCTGCTTTTTCACCCCAAAGAACTGTTAATATTTCTGATTTCTGAGCTTTCTGCAGGTTTCATGGGATCATTCCTGATGCCACCCCAACCGCTGCTCCAACCCCATGATACAGCTATGCCTGCTCTCTGCTACTTCAAGGAAAGCTGGGAAGGAAGCGAAATATTTGGCATACTACAAATAAAATTCCTCCCTGAGCAAAGTAAGCAGTTGTTGGAAGCCCTGGGCTACAGGAATTGATGAGAAGCCTCTGGTCCGCTCAGTGCCGCAGGTGCTGCGTTGGCTTTACAGCTCAGGTGGCACACTCTGGCCCAGGAGCCCAAACTTCTTCTACACGTGTGCACTAGAGATGCAGCTTCTCCAGCAGTGAAGGAACCCTTTATAATTTTTTTTTTTAATCTCCTCTGAAAAATCCCAGGCAGCAGTGAATCCATCATCCTTCCCGGTGATGACTCACTTTTGACTTGGCTTTCTGAAGAGGATTTGATGTCCCCAGGATGTCATGTGGTTCTGGGGATGGAGGGCAGCAGAGCCACACCAGTGCCTGGACAGCCATTGAGTCAGCCCAGCAGCCTGTAAAGGGTCACAGGCCATGGCTGTGTGGTGGAAGGAGATGCAGTCTCTGTGATACATTTTTCTTTCATGCACTCATATTTGTCTCTGATTTTAGCAGCTGGTAAAATATAGGCCAAAAGAACATGTGGGGTTCTGTCCCAGTATATTGTTCCTCTCCTTTTGATGTTGCATTGAACTGGGTTACTCAGTAATGCCTTTTTTATTTCCAAATTAAGGATGTGAAATTCCTTTCATTTTAAGATTTTTTTT